>JARHVA010002123.1:1497500-1575000 GCA_037957365.1 Torreya grandis | reverse complement strand
CAATTTTTTTTGGAGGTCAAAGAAGGACTCATAGTACAATGTCAAAATAAAATTGGAATAGGAAATAGTGCAACTAGGATTGGTAGAAACATAATATAATTCAAGCCTTATTCTGGAGGAAATAAAAGGACACCAGTCAAATTTATATTTGAAAATTATATGGACAATGTAAAATAGTGCCCAATATGGAATATCTATGACTATTCCCTACAATACTATTATGGCTTGGAAAAATTAAACCATTGATTTTTTAAAAGGGTGACTAACATCTTTGACATGGATGCCCCTCTTTAGAATATCTAAAACAAAAGGCCAAAAGAGGATTTTAGATCACAAAATTTGAAAATTGAATTATGAAAATACAAACAAATTTATAAGTATATAGAAATTTCTTTGATGTGTAAATCAAAATTTTTAGCCAACAAATTTTTGTCTTCATCTAACAATATTGATTTAAAACTCACAAGGGTTACATTATGAAATGGAGGATCTATGAGATTGTGAATATCTTGAGGTGAAGTACTATAGAGTAAAAATTTTACTCTATGTTGCATTTCAATTTTCAGTTACGCGCTACAAATTTTGTTCCCACATACCTTGGTCTTTGATGGCAAGGTTCAGAAATAGAACATGGGTTCTATGTCTCGCTTGATTCATTTGTTTCAATTTTTGGCTAAGTGTCAAAATCAAGCAGAAGCTGCCAAGTGGCATCATCCGAGGCACCTTTCATTTTTCCTATAGGTTGGTCGGGATGTGCCACATGTTCAATATAAAATCAGCAGAGAACACCATGTCTCAGCATCCACATTTCATATCATCACCTGCATTCCATTTATTTTTTAGTGAAGGTCTTCAACAAGCTAAGTATCAAGATGAGGCAAAAAGTGCCAAGTGGCAATTACAGAAGGCTCTAGATTGCTTTTGTAAAAGAAAGCAAAATTCACCATGTGTCAGTATCTAAAATAAAGCAGTTCAATGCCTTAGTTAAATAAGGTGGTTCAATGCCTTGGTTCAATATTTTTGGTTCAATACCTTGAGTTATGTGTAAATGGCACGTAGTGTTGAACCGTTGAACCATTGAACCATTTTTAGTTCAAAAGAGCATCCCAAAGACCAAAGGACAAGTGCCCTTTTAGAGGGCAAGTAAAGCACAACCAAATCATTCAAGTGGAGGCCACCAAGTGTCATCAATTGAGCCCCTTTCTACTCTATTCTTAGAAGAAATAGAAGCTGCCACGTGTCGACATCTAAAAGATCTTTTTCAAAGTTTCATTATCGAATAAAGACTATGGTGGGTCTTGTGTCTTATTTCTAAAGTCTGTGGAAGCTGCCAAGTGTCACCATCTATAAGAGCCTAGCATGCATCCCAAACACTTCCACAGCATAGTAAAAAGTAGTGGAGATTACCACATGTCATTTGTTGAAGAGAGGTGGAGTTTTCCACCCATCTCCATGCCCCTTTTAAAGGTTGCTCAGGTAATAAATGTGGTGAGTCTTATTTCTTTAAGTTGTTAAGTATCAAAGAAGTGGATTACGATAGGTGTCAGAGGTGAAACGTTCATGAGCAAGATATAGTAAGAATATAGGGAAAGTAGAAAGTGCCGCATGTCTCTGTTAAAAGTTACAAAAAGTGCCAAGTGTCATTCTCTGGTGTCTCCTAAGAAATAAGTAGATTTATAGGAAATTTACTAAGTGTCCTCTTCCATTTCAATAGAATAGAGGGTCCTATATAGACACTTCTAGCTCAGTTTGCATTCAATTTAAGCCGTAAGTTTGGGAATGCATAGACAATCTAGAGGGAAACTCAGTGGGAGTTATTTCTAGTAGATGATGTAGTTCACTTGGTAGATTTTTAGGGCCTACAAATATTGAAAACATCGTCTGTTTGTCCCCTATGAGATAAAGGCAAAATAGACAATTGTGTGGGAAAGGAGGTGGTAGAATGAGAGATTTGAGGCTATAAAGAGGAGTGCAGGGATTATCGTCAAAAGAAGAAGAAGTTATGGAAAGAGAGAATTTTTGAATATAGAATTATTTTAACAAGTTTTAGACTTTCTAGAGCTGTGGCTAAGTAATATCATTTGCTTTTATCTCATTTTCTTGAGTTGAAAGGTATATATGACTGTACGTGTTTCTGCACCTTTTGTATGACTGGAAGATTCAAATGAGAAAATTAAACCCTATGCCTTTGTTGATATTATATGTGTCATTTGTAAAAGTATTCTAGACTGTAGATTTTATAGAATTGTGATTAGGAATGTCATTTGCTTTTGTCTCATTTTCTTGAGTTGGAAGGTTTACATAACTGTACATGTTTTTGCACCTCTTATGTGATCGGAAAATTCAATTAAGAAGATTGAACCCTATGCCTTTGTTGACATTTTTAAATTTTAGCAAAAGAAGTCTATGTTGTGAGCCTTTATTTCTATTATTTCAATCTTTTACATGGATCATGCACTTTTTTACTCTTAAATGTAAATGAATCCTACATATAGTTTCACTATGCCCAGGATTAAGGTCGAATTACATTCAGGTGCATCACCATAGTTAGATTTTATTTCTTTGCACTTGCGTTTCTATTTAAATTCCCATCCCTTTTCCCCCAACACTTGATATAAAGAAGAGACAAGTTTCTTAAAAATCTGGAGGTTGTCTCAAGTTGCATGTCCCACATCTTGAAACTTCCCATTATTGGTGTCTGAAACAAAGTGCAATTTTAAACATCAATAGTTTTTGGCACACTCGATGGGACCAGTCTTGAAGTTTCTTTCAAGACCGTATGAACCAGAGAGCTACAAGGAGTCAGAGCTATGGACCAATACCCAGATCACAATCTGCTACAAATCTAGGTATTCTTTTACCACCTTTGACAATAATTTCAAGAAGAAGAGCTAACTAGTTTGTACCAATACCAAGAGCAAATATGGGATCCCCTATACCCCTAAGAAATTATGCAAGTTGGAACACTGGTAGTCCCTTAATCCTCCCAACACCACCAGCCATTTGGGATCCTATCTTAGTGAATGTCCTAAAAGCTCTGCCCAAATTTAGTGGGCAAGACACTAAAACACTTGGGGAACATCTTCAAGATGTATCAAATGTCTGTGTTATACATGTTGTCACACAACAAAATGTGGCCATAAGATTATTAGAAGCTTCTTTTAAAGGGAAGGCTCTAGAATGGTATTGATCTTTGACCCCAAATACCATATCTACATAGGATTAACTTAGAGATATATTCTTTGAAAGATTTGTAGAGAAGGGGGATAAGTCTTCTTTGTTACAGTAGTTAATTACCATTCAAAGGGGACCACAAGAAGCTATGACTGACTTCAATTCTAGATTTCAAAAGACTTGGGACAAAATCCCTGTTATAGCTAGACCATTACCAGGTATGGCCATAGTGTTTTATCTTAAAGCTTTGAATTCAGATATATCTATTATGATTCAGTCACTTGGAGGACACACTTTGCCAGAGGCTTATGAATATGTGGTCAGAGCTGAGAATCATTTAATAGATGCTAGAAAGTTACCTCTAAGGCCTCCCATGCCCATGTTCCCAAAAATTTCCTTGCCATTACCTCAATAAGTTCCTAAATCTATAAGCCCACCTGTGTCTATGTACACTTACCCTCAACCATCTGTGAAAGAACCTGTCCCTACTCAGTCATCTAAGATGGATGATATCAAGAATATCCTAAGGACATTTTCCAATGAGTTGATCAATATAGAAAGATATCAGAATACTTTCTCTAAGCCTCTATATCAAGGCTATCAAGGAAACATATTTTCATCTCAGCCAAACTAATATCAGGGCCCTCCAAGACAAACTAATCATCAGCCAACAAACCAATTGGTTGTAGTCTCCACACCCTCATAGACTATCCCTCCCAATTCAAATAGGGATATTGTTCTAGGACAAAATAACTACGTGGATAATACTAATGCCTAGTGTTTCCCTTGAAATAATGCTCATACACCTAGAGATTGTCCTATGGGTAATCTATAACAAAAGGTAGCAGAGCAAAGAAGAATGGATGGCCATTTCACAAGTTCCAGTGACAATCAAGCTTACCAGTCTCCTGGTATGCAAAATTTAGTCTTAGTGGCTTAGATGCAAGGAATGTCCTTGCAACAAGAGGAAGAAATAGCCCTAGAACATGCTTTGTTCTCATGGGTTGAAGATGAAGAATCAGTTTTCTTGAACGAAGCATCTACCTCCCAAAGACCAGTGGTGCAATCTGTTTATTACACCAGATCAAAGAGGAGAATGGTGGAATAGCCTAAGATTGTAAATGGTCAAGTCATGAATAATCCTCCATTTCAAGGACAAAGAAACACTGCTGTCAGACAAGAAGTGCCTCAGCCAATGCAAAATCAAGGGACTCCTACCCAAATTTAGGAAAAAACAAGATATCCTTATGTTCAAAGAACTCAGTCTTTGGGATCAATAAATGTAGTGGATCAATTGAATGAGAATATAGCACAAGTATCAATATGGGATATATTGGCTATTCCTAAATAGAAGACACTACTACAAGAAGCTCTGCAAGGCCAAGCAGTGCCCAAAGGTACTATTACCAAAGAAGGATCTGCTGGAAAAGAAAAGCTTAAAGATACAGTTCCTCTAAAGATAATAGCCTTTGTGAATGATGCAGCACAAGTAAGTAAATCCAAACTAGAGCCTTTCTATTTGACTCTGATAGTTGGAAAGAAACTCTTGAATAATGCATTGATAGATTCAAGAGCTAGTACTATAGTGGTGCCCAAACAAATAGCTGATGCTTTGAAAATAAAATATGAACCCCTTATAAAAGGAGTTGTGCAGCTAGATGGAAAAACAATACAAACCATAGGGAGAATCAAACAACTCCAATTACAATTATATTCTTGTCCAAATATATTTGTAAATCAAGATGTAGTAGTGATAGATATACCTCCTATTTTTTGCTTATGTTTGTCAAGAGACTTTACAGCCAAAATAGGGGGATATATGTCCCTTGATTGGTCTCATCTCATTTTAAGAACCCAATATGGTTTAAAGATGAAGATATTGTATAAACCATTACATAAAGATCACATCACTAATGAGCCCACTATAATTTTAGAGGTAGCCCATGCCATGACAAATAAAGAAGAGAAGGTCTTTGTCAAAGAGCTAGGTGAATGGACTGGGTATAATCAAGAAGAAGAAAATGATCATTTATTAGCTATGATGCAAAGTGACCCATTTGGAAATTACGACTCCATTGGTCTGGGCACTTACATTATACTTGATGAGGAGCATAGAATTCTAAATGTTCTGGAGGAAGAAAAGTCAAAAGATACCTCTTCTATTAATCCTTAGGTCTCTTATGAATTTCAGATTCCTAGTGAGAAATCACAGGCATATATTTTGACCCCTGATGAAGAAGAAATAATCTCTAAATTTCTTCTTACTTTTCAAGATGATGAGGAAGAGCATGGACAATTCTTGGACCATGATTTAAATGATTTTCTTGAAATCATTGAGTCTGGTTATACAATTTTTCAAGATAGCTGTGAACTGGTTACAGATAAGCAGAACGACATTGAGCCTCAATTGCATGCACAAAATTATTGCAAACTTTTAGAATTTTCCTCTCAAAATATTGGTAATTTTGAAGTTATTAAGGAGGATGGTCATGTATTAGAACCAAAGTTTGAAGCAAAAGGAATTAAGTCATTAATTGATTTCCTGGTAAGACATGCCAATATCAAGAGAAGATATTTGATGAGCTTCCAAGAACAAGAAGAGTCTATATATGTCGAAAGCATGTTTGACTCAGACTCACTTGAATACAGGAAAATTAATGAGGCATACACAAAAGGCAATTCACCAAAACCATACCCAATTCAATCACTTGTATGGCAACATAAGCTAGCTTGTAGTGAGAGAAAATTTAGAAATTCTTCTTTTGATCTAGGAGGGAGATAAAGATGCTTCATTAATGTAGATAGGTAGTTTCCCTTTCTATTTTTTTCTATTTTCTTGCTTTGTTTTTATTTCTTTTTTTTCCATTGTTGTTTTCCCACTTTTCTTTTAAATAAGTGTTCTTTAAACACATTATCGGTGGTTTAAAAAGTTTTCAGATTCTTTAAATCCTTGACACATTGAATGTTTCCCCAAATCTTTAAAAATATCTAACGTACCTTTCGCTGCCACTTGCATAATGTGTTTATCTCACTGTCCCAAGAAGATTGAGTAGGATTTGCTAATGATTATCCAAGTTTAATTCCATTTTGAGACTTGATAGGTCAATAAATAGCTCTTAGCAAGAGTTGAAGTTTACAAGTTCTCAAACATTCTTACACCCGCATGAAAAATATCTTATTACTTGCATTTCTGTGCTTAGCAAATTGCTTCAGTGAAAGCATCTCTATTTTGCAAAGATTCATACAAGTTATCATAGAGAAAATACAAAGATGGAGGGGGCACAATCTTCACAGTAAGGAGCTGAGATGTATGAATCCCTTGATAGGTTTCTTGCAAGTAAATTGTATGCTTTAGTTATTGCACAACCATTAAAGTCCTATCTAAGGACCAAGTTTCTTGAAGCTGGCCCAACAAGTGATTTAGTGAAGATAAAGGATTATGCAGATGGCATAATGGATCCAATTCTTCAGAAAGCCAGTAGCAAAAATCTTAGAGAGGGGGCACATCAAAGGTGTCTACAAAGGGCTAGAGTAGGTAAATTTGAAACATTCACCATGAGGATATGGATCTCACAACTGGCTCAGTTTATTGTCCTAGTTGTGCATTCATGCCCCAACCTGGTCAAATTATGTGCAGAATGGCTCCATGAACCTTTAAGTACCATTCAATGAGGCCCAATCATAGTGAAAATCACACCACAAGCTATTAGGGATATGTTAGCCCTACATCATGACAGTACAGTCACATTTCCCATTGTGACTAAGATGCAAAGGACATGGGCCAATATCAACACTCAGACAAGGTTCTTGAGATCTGAGTTACAAATGGGTGATGATGATACTACAGTACCCACACTCCCTGCACCAAGAGCTCAATTCACATAGGCTAGCCAAGATGCATTGTCTATGATGGCTCTCATCTTTGGCATGAAAGATGATATGGTAGCAAATGTAGAACAAATGGCTATCCTTTTCAGGCTAAAGACTATTGACAAAACCCAGGAGTATCAGCTCAACTTCTCGAAACAAATTGCATTCTCGATGGTAGAACAATTGGCTCATTTCAGATCAAAAGGAGTGTTTAGGTATTCTTCCTATTTGTTCCACCTCATTCTTTTCTAGAACTCTGATCTCTTTGCCCAACATATGCATCTTAACATGTATGACCTAGATTTTGATCTCTAAAGGACCATTCCTATGTCTACATGGACATACATTTTGTCAAGGACAAGTGACCCGTATGAGTTCTGGGAATTATTTGTCACTCCTGCCCTTTGTCATCTCAGTCTTGAACCAATTATGAATAGATTATTCCCCAGTGTTTCAAATATTCTGGTCAATTGCCCAATCCCTTGTGATTTCTATTTTAGATCACACCATACCATTATAAGAGTCCATGGTTTTTGTGGAGAACTAATATTGCTACCAAAGGTTTTGACTCTTAGGATAGCATTCCTCGAGGTCACTAGACAAATATCCATAGTTGATAATGAATTTGGTTCCAAGAAGAGAAAAATAAAAATGTATGATCTTTCATGGATGACAACAAGTATGGTTTTTGAAACCGGAGACACAGAAGTTGTGTTGCTCAAAAATCTAGCCTTTCTGGGTTTCCTTCTAGTAGAAGACAAATGGGTTTATGACCCAAACAATTTCATAGCCTCCTGGGTAAGGACTCACAGGGTTGCAACCATAATTGGGCATGAAGGTCGCCCTTTTTAGGAAACCAGGAAAAATACTATGGAAGACAATCTTGGATTTTATGTTGAGTTAATAGACTTTCCACTTCCACAGAATAGGCCATGGGAGACATTCTATGTTAAGCAGAGAGAGTATGATCCTAAATTTAGAATGACTTCTGGCTTAAGGAGAGCATTAAAGAATAAAGATTGGGATAGTGGGAAGATAGAGGCCTATTGGAAGTATAGGTAGGAAATTTGTCAAAGAACCCATTCTTTCAGGAATGTAGACACAGATGAAAGATGGGAAGAACTATGGGATGAGTGTCATCTCTCCCCTACATCTAGCCCAGAGATAGGTAATTTGCCCACACCAGGTGAAGGATAGGAAGCTAGGGCTGAGTCAAGCTAGGAGTCACAAGCCTCATTTAAAGGAGCAGAAATACAACCAGAAGAAGAGACATCCAAGAAATGAAAGAGGGTGCAGTTTTAATTAGATTCAGAGGAAGAGATAGACACCTCACAGTTCCAATTATAGGGTACTATAATTGCTCCTCAAGTAAGTACTACTCCTCCCTCTCCTTCTCAACCTATTTCTTCCCCTGTCACTTCTACCTCTCCCATTTCTCACTTCATCCCATCAGTGCCACCTTAGGCCTTAATATTACCCTATTTCTCCCCTTCTACTCCCAAGAAACCTTTCCATCAGATTGCCCATATCCAACAATTGGCTATTCAATATGGTCTACCACAGGGACATCCTTTTGTGGGTGGGCACATTGCCTCTCCTCCCACCTTCTAGACCCAAGCAGATGCTGCTAATAAGGTAAGGGAAGCTCAAAGAGAGAAAAAGAGGATAAAGGAAAATAAAGCACTACCTACAACGCTTCTGTGGTCACAATTTGACCCAAAATAGCAACAATTGATGGTGACTCATTTATCACCAAATGTAATAAAGCCAATAGAGTAGATGCAGCCAGAAGATTACATGATGAATGTTGTGGCAATTAATATGTCCCTTTTTAGACCCCAGGATAGAATTGAGATATTGACTTAATCCACTTTTGTAGTCACTGAAGACTTTTTGAAGACATCGATGAGGCTATAGAAGATGGAGGCCGATTTGGCCAAAGAGAAAGAAAATTGTAATAGTTTGACCATAGAAATCAATAAAAAGGACAATGAAATAGCAAATCTAAATAAATAGTTGCAAGAGACTATTTCTCTTTAGATTTACCAGGCAGTCCAAGCCCAAAATGATTCTTTAAAGGTAGAGCTCACGTAGATAAAGGCTACAGTGGGGACCCTGAGGCAGGAAAAAGTAGAATGGCAACACAAGCTGCTAATAGAACAAGATAATATATGGGAATTCAAGCCTAGTTCCAAGTGGAGCAACAAAAAGTGGCACAACTAACACTAGAGATGGCTAATAGGCCAAGCAATGTCAAAGTGATAAAACTGGTAAAGGCGCTCTATGAATCCATGTGGAAAAGAATCTCCTTGGAGATTATTTAGCTCAAGCCTCTCTCACCTTCATATTAAATGCATAGAAATTATGTGAAAAGGTGTGGGATTCAGTGAAGAACACTCTAACTATAGTTTTTAATAGAGTAACAGACTTTCAAACATTGTTGTAGAAGCTCTATGACACTGCAGATGCGACATTGGTAGCTGTAGGAATCACTGACATAATGGTCACCACAAAGAGAGTCAATGAGGTTCTCAGTTGCAATTCTGTAGCCAATAGTTGCAGAGAGCTCCTCTAAATCATGAAAGAAGGCATTAGCGAAATGAAGTAGCATATTGAAGATCTAGTATGACTAGGTCTTCCTTCTCCACTTCTTGATGATAACATAGTGCTAATGGTTGATCAAATTGAACCATTGATACTGGCCAAATAAAATGATCAAATAGTTTATTAGAACTTAGAGGATGATTCCTCAGTCTTAGAAGTAGAAGCTATTCAGGTTCCTATTTCCTAGCTTGAATTCAAATTGAAGGCTACAGTTTAGATTTTGCAAATTTTTTTGCACAAGGATATTATTAACCTTGATTTAGGCTTCAATGAATTATAGAACAAGCAAGGGTTATCTGACCATGAGTGGTCCACCTACCAGACAGCATTGTTGAAGCTGTAAAAATTTTCAATTTTGATCTAACGGGAGTGTGGTTTCTTTTTTAGCAGGCTCAAAAGCCCTTGGGGTCACCAATAATTGTAGAGTAAAATTTTTACTCTATGTTGCATTCTGATTTTCAATCGCATGCTGCAAATTTTATTCCCACATACCTTGGTCTTTGATGGCAAGGTTCAGAAACAAAACACAGGTTCTATTTCCTGCTTGATTCATTTGTTTCAATTTTTGGCTAAGTTTCAAAATCAAGCAGAAGCTACCAAGTGGTGTCATTTGAGGCACCTTTCATTTTTCCTACAAGTTGGTTAGGACATGCCATGTGTTTAATAGCAACTTAGTAGAAAGCACCACATGTTGGCATCCACATTTCATATCGGCACCTACATTCCATTTATTTTTCAGCGAAGGTCTTCAAAAAGCTAAGTATTAGGATGAGGTAGAAAGCACCAAGTGGAAATCACAGAAGGCTCTAGATTACTTTTGTAAAAGAAAGTGGAAATCACCATGTGTCAGCATCTAAAATAAAGCAATTCAATGCCTTACTTAAATAAGGTGGTTCAATGCCTTGGTTTAATATTTTTGGTTTAATACCTCAAGTTATGTGTAAACAACGTGCAGTGTTGAACTGTTGAACCATTGAACCATTTTCGGTTCAAAGGAGCATGCCAAAGATCAAAGGAGCATCCCAAAGACCAAAGGACAAGTGCCCTTTCAGAGGGAAAGTAAAGCGCAACCAAACCATTCAAGTGGAGGTTGCCAAGTGTCATCAACTGAGCCCCTTTCTACTCTATTCTTAGAAGCAGTGGAAGTCACCACGTGTCAACATCTAAAAGATATTTTTCAAAGTTTCATTGCTAAATAAAGACTATGGTGGGTCCCGAGTCTTATTTTTGAAGTTTACAGAAGCTGCCAAGTGTCAGCATCTGTAGGAGCCTAGCATGCATCCCAAACACTTCCACAACATAGCAAAAAGTAGTAGAGATTGCCACATGTCATTTGTTAAAGAAAGGTAGAGTTTTCCACCTGTCTCCATGCCCCTTTTAAAGGTTGCTTGAGCAAGAAATGTGGTGAGTCTTATTTCTTTAAGTTGTTAAGTATCAAAGAAGTAGATTGCGATAGGTGTCAGAGGTAGAATGTTCTTGAGCAGGATAAAGTAAGAATATAAGGAAAGCAAAAAGTCCTGCATGTCTTCATTAAAAGTTGCAAAAAGTGCCAAGTGTCATTCTCTAGTGTCTCTTAAGAAATAAGTAGATTTTTAGGAAATTGACTAAGTGTCCTCTTCTATTTCAATAAAACAATGGGTCTTATATAGACACTTTCAGGTCAGTTTGAGTTCAATTTGGGCCATAAGTTTGGGAATGCATGGAAAATCTGGAGGGAAACTCAGTAGGAGTTATTTCTAGTAGATTAAGCAATTCACCTAGTAGATTTTTAGGGCCTAAAAACATTGAAAGTGCCATCTATTTGTCCCCTATGAGATAAAGGTGGAATAGATAGTTACGCGGGAAAGGAGGCAGTGTAATGAGAGATATAAGGCTATAAAGAGGAGTGCATGGATCATCATCAAAAGAAGAAGAAGATATGGAAAGAGAGAATTTATGAATATAGAATTATTGTAACAAGTTTTAGACTTTCTAGAGCTATGGCTAAGTAATATCATTTACTTTTGTCTCATTTTCTTGAGTTGAAAGGTTTATATGACTGTACGTGTTTCTTCACCTTTTGTATGACTGGAAGATTCAAATAAGGAAATTGAACCTTATGCCTTTGTTGATATTATCTGTGTCATTTGCAAAATTAGTCTAGACTATATATTTTCTAGAACCGTGATTAGGAATGTCATTTGCTTTTGTCTCATTTTCTTGAGTTGGAAGGTTTACATAACTATACATGTTTTTGTGCCTCTTATGTGATCGGAAAATTCAATTAAGAAGATTGAACTCTATGCCTTTGTTGACATTTTTATATTTTAGCAAAATAAGTCTATGTTGTGAGCCTCTATTTCTGTTATTTCAATATTTTACATGGTTCATGCACTTGTTTGCTCTTAAATGTAAATGAATCCTACATATAGTTTCACTGTCCTCAGGATTAAGGTCGAATTACATTCAGGTGCATTGCCATAGTTATATTTTCTTTCTTTTCATTTTTGTTTCTATTTAGATTCCCATCCCTTTTCCCCCAACACTTGATATAAAGAAGAGACAAGCTTCTTAAAAATATGGAGGTTGTTTCAAGTCGCATGTCCCACATCTTGAAACTTCCCATTGTTGGTGTCTAAAACAAAGCACAATTTTAAACATCAACAAACACCAAATGAAATAATTTTATAATCGACTTGTAGGGTGAATATCTTCTCATTTGGGTCATATGAATACATGAGCATTTTTAAAGGCCTAATGTCAAGGCTGTATTATGCATGTAGAGTAGGCCACTAAAAATTAATTCTTAAACCTAATAGATCTATGCATTTGGTTGTTGTATGAGCTTCAAAATGTCTGGGCATAGTTGGTTTTTGAAAATAAATTTTCTTTCTATGGCTGAAAAATGAATTTTTTCTCTAAGGGGATAAGAAATCAGTTTTGTAAAATGTTATTAATGAGGGTACAAATGAGTATTTATAAATTAGGGGAGGTGATTAGAGAACTAGATAGTAGATTAGATGTATAGGTCACCCACCAGTGTGGTGGTTGAGCAAGCCATCTAACCCCATCACTTGATAGAAATGCCTAGTCTAGCCACATGGCTTAGCCATTCAATATAGTTGTTCAACACATCCATTTGGCCTAGCCACCTAGCTCATTCATTTAGCTTCATCATTTATCTCAGTCATTCAACTCAATCATTCATCTTAGCCATTCCTTGTAAATGTTTGTCTTGACCATTAAAATTAGCCTTTTAGTTGTGCACATTCACTTGCAATGATCCTCTCAGACATCTAGTTCATTATTCTAGTTTAGATGTTTGATTCAACCATTTAGTTAAACCATTTGGTTTATATTTTTGGTTTAACCATTTGCCATCACCCTCAAAAGATTTTCCATGCCCATGAATCAAATTTTCCTAGATTCACTAGATATTTCCAATAGTTTTTCTAATAGGGCCTCATAAAATGAACCCTAGTATGGATTTGCATAAACAAATAAATCCAATTTTGAGAACAAGTGTGCAAGGTGTGTGAAATAGGAGTTTTTTGACTAGGTAGTGATGGCTCACTTCTTGGAGATTCCAAATGATCAAGACTATAAATAATTCATGAAGAGGTATGTCTAAAATCCTTTCCTCTCATTTTCAGTCATCAAACCTATCCCTAATTAATTTTGGGACATTCAAATAGGGCTAAATCATGAAGGTAGTTTTTTGAGCCAACATAAGGAATTTCATGCCACTTTACAAGAATTTTATGATTTGAAAAGCCAATTTTTCCTTCTAAACTTGCATGGTCCATTTCATATTCCTTTCTCATGCACAAGTAACTAATTTTCTTAGCTTTACAAGTGTCTTTATGACCTTTGGACTTCTCTCTTCTTCTTTCTCTCTCAAGTTCTATAATAACTAGCAATTTTGGCCTTTATAACTTATGCTTCACCTAAGTATGGTGGATCCTTGATCTTTTGCATATCATTTTATCAATAAGACTACTGATGTTTACCTCTTCCATGACTATTCATATTGTGTTTTACTTAGATGATTGATCTTACTTTGTGATAACTCTTGTTTCCTTAACATGCTATCTCATTACCTCACCTATTGTAGTTGGAAAGCTTCTTCTTTCAGGTCATGTTAAGTGTTCTAGGAAGTGTCAAGGTTGAGTGAGTTGTCCTATTCAAATAGTGCCATCTTAGGCCTCTTGTTTATTCCTCCTAGCCTATGCAATCTTCCATAACCTCATAATGGAACATTGATGTGAGAAGATATAGATTGGAGAAGTATGTGTTTGGTTAGTCATTTGTTCTCATGTGTAACATGTAATTGGTTAGAAGTCATCATCTTATTTTGTGTATCACCTCCCTTAAGATAGTTTTCTTTCAATTTTCTGTCTCCCTTTTCCCCCCAAAGTTTAGGTGTAGTAGTGGTATAAAAGTGGTACATCAAGGGAACTATCCCTATTTAGAGATTTAACTCATTCTTTGTCTCACCCAAAACCTAGAGGTGTTTAAATTGTGACACTTGGATGAGGAGAGGTGATGCATCTTCTTAAAGAATGTAAATCTAAGTGACAACACTATCCTTGAGCACTGAAAAGTGACCAAGTGTTGCCTACATAGTCTAAAAAGACCTTAGTATGATATAGTTCTAATTAGGAGATGATAAATGATAATGATTGATTAAATGATGATGATGCTGACGATAAGTATTAGTGATTTGAAGGTGATGTTAGTGATTATAGGAAGTGACTTAGATGATGAAATGAGGATAAGATATTGGATGTTAATTGGATGAGTTGAGAGTATTAAATTAATGATGGGAATAAGGATGATTAGATGATTGGATGGATGATGAGGGTGGGGCAATCAATCCATCACAACTATCATAAATCTCATCATAGTCTAAGTAATCTGATAGATATAGCACTTGTTAGTATGCCCCATGATATAAGTATGACCAATAAGACATTGTGTCAGTGTGAATAGGCAAATAATGAACTCTACATCATTGAAGGAAATTATAATCATTATTTGGTAACCTCATATCATCCTTGTGCATTTACTAAATAAATAATAAGAGACATGATAAACATAATAGAAACAAGATATATATAGAATAAAATACATTTAAACAATACAAAAGAAATAAAGAAGTATCACACATAAGTATTACATGTAGTGTCACAATGTGTTGTCTAATGATGGGATGAGTGATAGGGTAATGAGTTGGACTAGAATGATCATGAAGTGATTTTGGACTAGGATAGACTTGGATTTGTATTGGATGATAATGATTAGGATAAATACTTGGATAAGGAGGGTGGAAGAATGATGAGGTCTGATGATTAGGGATGAAGTTTTAGATACTAATTTTAACCCAAAAATCAAATACAAGAGTGTTAAAAGGAGGATGATTTGGAAAAATGATGTTTAATATGACCAATTATTACTAACATACAAAGCCTTACAAGGTTCCAATCTATCAAGAAGGGGAAGAAATGATGGGATGAAATATCTTTCATACTAGCAAAGAGTTATTAGATGGGTGCTAGGTATGAAAAAGGCATTGATAGGGAAGTGATGGGTGCTAGACTAAATTATTTGACAAGGGTATGTGTGTCAATAATACCTTAAAAAGAGGATGATGAAGATATGAAGGGATGGGTGACTACTTAGATTTGGTTCTGGACCAAATGGTGTATCCAAAGAGGAAGACTGAGAAGACATGAGATGGATATCAGATGTGATGAAATACAAATGGTATGGAGATTTATGAAACTAAGGGATGAGGCATAATAAAATACACCACAAAATATTTTTGGATTTTTTGAGGTTTTATTATTATTAGGGTTTTTGGAATATGTAGGTATACTATACAAATGAGGTTACTAGCAAAGGGAATACTGAGCCTAGCAACTAGGAGGAGCATGGATGGGATGATGGATGAGGTGACAAAAGGATGAGGGTGATGTAACTAAGGGGATGAGGGCTAAGGAAAAAGGGACTAGGGATTGTCAATGACCACATCATGAAGGAACCAAATGTATAGTTTCTTGAGTGTTCATTGGAGGATATGCTAAGATGATTCAAGAACATTTCTCAAGAGACCTTCCACTTCCTTATAGATGCCAAGACTACAATAAAATGAGATGATAAGATGCATGATATGATGATAAATGATGGGTAGGAAGAATGGATGGAGGGGATAAGATTAATAGTGTGTGTGTGTGTGTGTGTGTGTGTGTATATATATATATATATATATATATATATATATATATATATATATATATATATATATATATATATATATATATATATATATATATATATAGGGATATGGTATGATGTTATTGATAAAGGATGGGTGTGAAAATGATGGAATGTGCCCCTAAGTGTTGAGGTACAATGTAGATAATTGATTATTCTGCCATGATGCTAAAAACTAGTTTTCATCATGGTACTTTCCTAAGGTGCCAAAATATTAGTTTCCACCATTGGATGGATATTTTTGTTTATGATTTTTAAATTTTGGAATGGCATCTTGGTTTATTGGAGAAGGGTGAGATGCAATATTGTTGATACCACCTAGATTTTCAACCAAAACCTATTCTGGGGATGTGTGATGTTGTGATCATGCTCCTAGATATACTGTGTTCATTGTGTCCTTCATTGATTCTTGATTTTGATCCCTCCAAATATGTAGACTAGGTGTCTTTATCACCCTTAGGAGATACAATGTTACCTAGGAAGGTGATGGGAGATATGGATTTAATTAGAGCTTAATTTTGATGGATGATAAGATCAAGATAAGATGGTATGATGGGTGATGGGGGATTAGGACTATAAAGAATGACATTATCATGATAGGATGGTTTTATGGGTGATGGAGGATTATGACTATAAATCACATACATCATTGGAAATGTTATACATTCTTCATTTGATTGGTTCTAGGTGATAAAATATTGAAGGAGATCTAAGACACTTTTATTTTGTGTTTCATTAGCCATGCTAATAATTCTTTTGATCACATTTTGATTTTGAAATTGGATTTTACTTTAACTACCCCTTAGTGATATATTTTGGCCTTCACTAGAGAGGAGTGATTTTTTACTTGATAAAAGATTATTTTGACATTACCCTAGTGACAAATTTTAGGAATCACTAGGTGAAGGCATTTATGGATTAGGTTGATGATTTAACTTTTCTTGACTTTGAATTATAGGATCAAATATGATTGGATTATGGTTACCTTTTTTTAATATGGTCTTAGACCTTTGTATTTTTGGCACATATTATATTACTCAAAAAAGGATCTAATGATGTATGTTCCTATTTATACCTATGGAGGGAGGTGATTGAATGATCATTAATAGGAATAAATGGATCTATGATGGATAGGGGTGGTAGTAATGCTGTGATGAGGTCAATGAGTGGTGCTAGAGAAACACGGTCTTGATAAGGGTTCCAAGGAGACCCAGTTTCAACATCATATAAAATCTTCTCAATATCATAAAAAATGTCACTAAGACTAGCTATTATAGATGCATCTAAATGAGGATCAAATTCATTATGACAATATTTGATAGATAAATCTCACAAAAAATCTTTTATGACTTCATCATCTTGATTGCGATCAAAAGATATGCCTGGTGATATATTAGAGGTATTTAGATTAGGAGTATCCTCAAAAATATAGGCATTATCAATATCTACTATAATATCAATGAAGGATGATGTTTTTGATGATGAATCTGATTCAGATATATGTGTTAAACATGATCCTAATTCTGATGAGGCTTGTGTTGGCTTTGATGTTAGTTTCAATATATAAGATGCAATGCTGCTAGTAGGAGATTCATTTTTTGTACTTGACCTGTTATCAAGGGGTAACCAAGGTGATGGGTGAGAGGGAGAGGATGGAGGAATAATAGATTTGACAAAGAGAGGACTATGGAAGGAATCATGAGAGATGGGAGGACTAGGTTCATGGGGAGTAGACTCAATTTGATGGAGGATATGGGTGTGGTATCTTAACCTTGGCTTGGAATGGGGAGGGCTTGATCATGATGGGGAATGGAATCTTGGAATTCCTTTTATTATTCACCCAGGGATATAGATTCATTTGGTTCTTACTTAATTACTATGTCACCATAGTTGATGATGTTTTGAACATAGTCTTGGAAAGGTTGACATCGATTAATAGTATGTACCCAAGTTTGATGATATACATAGTATTGATTAGCTTTACACCTAGATGATTTAGGCTTAGTGAGATTAAGATGCCATATGGGTGAATAGACCATCATGTTTGTGGTGACTAGTTATTTGAAAAGGGTTTCTAAGGACATTAGAAGGGGACTATAAGGGCCTTATTCACTTTGTGACTTGGATGTGGAAGCATTGTAATTTCGATCAGATGGTTGTTGACATTATTGGGTGGGTGTTGATGATAAAAATTATACCATCAATGAATCAACCCTATCTCTTATTGTGAAGGTTAAGTTGGAATCGTACTAGTCTAATAGTTAGGTTTTAAATTTTCAATTATGATCTTAAATATGTGAGGATTATTTTAAATGTTATGGGAAATAATGAATAAGCTATCAAATATAACATATTCCATTATAATTTTATAAATCCACTTCATCAAATAATAAATTAGTTTAGATATGAATATGTAATCTATCCTATCTGACAGAGAAAGTCTATGAATAAGAAAATCTCTTGAAGGAAAGAAATTTGATTCAATAATATAGTATATTTCAAATAATATATTGATTCTACTATAATATTTCCAAATAATATCAAGATAATAAATCAAACATATAAATTAAAACAAAATTGAGACAAATCGAGATAAACAAATTTTCAAGGTAAAAAGTATCAAATAGATTTTAGAACCGAAGACACAATAAAAAACAAAAAATAAACTAAAGGACCAAAGAATAAATAGTAACTAATTAAGAGAGAGATAAAGAACTAAAAAAAGAAATAAAGTAATCAATTCTAAACTAAACAAGAACAAACAAATCAACTAAAACTAATTAAATCTAAGCAATCTAAATCTAAACAGAAACTATAACTAACTAATCTAAAGTCTAATTAACCTAACAATTTAATTAAGTTTAATAAATTAAACTAATCTAAAACTAAACTTATAAAATAAATACATTAATAAAGAAAACTAACTAATCTAACTCTAAGAGAATAAACAAGAAAATTAATTTGAGAAAATAACTTAAAGAAAAATAGAAATAAATAGAAAACTAAAACAAACTAAAATATGAAATAAAAAAACTAAATAAACGTAAAGAAAAATTAGATTAATTAAAGATTAATCTAAATTAGATTAGACTATATTAGAATCAAAGTTAATATAAAGTAAAATATAGTAAAATGCAAGTCTTAAAAGAGGGAGTCGTCTTAGCAAAATGGATCAATTTTATTTGAGAAACTAAAATTTTTCTTCACAAATATCTTGAGAGACAAATTTTACAATCAAAATAGATCAATGAAGTATCACAAAAAAAAGTTTTTATCATTATTCAGGTTGAATACTTGGATTCTGTACATAAAATTGCAAGGAGAAATCATCAAAATATGTTAAACTTGATAAACTTCAAATAATATGTTATAAATGATAATATAAAACTAGATATACCTGTGTTGCCTAAGCAATTACTCAACGATTAGAAGAAGTACCATTGGGTCTATCTGCAAAAGTTATGCTATCTCAAAGAAGTTACATAAAAGAGAGAAAAATAAATGATTGACTTCATAGTGTATAAGTCTTCAATACTTGTGTTGTTCCTCCCCTTCAAATGAATCCTTGATCTCTTTTTATGATTTAAATTTTGGATTAAAAAAATTATAACTAACCTTAGTTATTAGTTTAACTTAATTAATTGACTTTGTAAAAGTCAATTAATGTAAACAGTTATTAGTTGAGGTTTAATTAAGACTTAAAATTCTTAATGGATCAAGTATTTGAATATAGACTAGGAACTTCTAATGGGTGGGGATCCTAATCAATTAATAATAAAATAAAATAACATATATCAGTAATTAAATAGATAAATCAAAGTTTAATAAAATTCTTATTTATATTAATACCATAATGTATATTTCCAAAATTAAGTTAAGCATATATATATATATCAAAAAATTAAAATCTTCTATACTTTCCAAAACATCAAAATATGAAATTCAAAGTATCAAATCTAAGCGTATATAATTCTACCATCTAAATTTCAACTTGAAAATAAAAGTTCATCCTGCTGACATCCAATAATCATCAGAATCAGAAACAACTTTAATCACTAGCTTCCCTTGCTCATTGATACATTCATTGTACTCCATCTCAATTGTTGGGAGGTGAACCATATTTGTTCCTAAATTAGTTCAAGGATTACCCACCTCCAACTTAATTTGCTTGAGAACTCTAACCTTATCTAGAGTATCCATGTCATTATGGCTTTTTTACCATTTGTCAGAAGTAGTTGGATGAATTTCTAGACTACATTTCCTCCTACCTGAAGGTTGTTCCTTCAAATCTAATTTCCTGCATCCAAAAATAAGATCTTTATAAGAAGATGGGGGATCATTATAAATATAAGGCAAGGCAAAATTAACAATTTTTTTGGCATGAGAAACTTTAATATCAAGCTTAGTGGCTTCATTCATAGGATGAGGCTCACTAATAGTTTGGGTTCTTTCTAGAGTAGGTGACTAAATGGCAAGACATGTGGATTATTATGCAAGTGGTGAGAGAAAATTTTGTGGGAATGAGTCCTAGCACCAAATATATGACCATGAAATCCTCAATTACCTCTAGGGTTAGCAGGATTGAAAGGCAAATTGTTCAAAACATTCCAAAATTTAGGGTCATTAGCATCAAGTTAGATGGACATCCTAACACCCCTACTGTCATACCTGGGGCCAAATCTCCTAGCCCTAAAAACACCTCTTGGAAATTTTCTATTTGGGTTCTACCAATTCATAATATTTGAATTCTAACCCCAACCTTTGTTATCATTATTCCTGCTAGATCTAGGTTGATCTCATCTTGACATCCTATTCATTGAAATATATTCAAATAAAAATGATCATCATGACTAAAGTAATTAACATTTATTCATTCAATATCAAATCAAACTGTATATCAAACACATAGTCACATATCAACACAATTTTGAATTTACTTTGACTGCACAAACTGAATTATTCTAACTATCTCAATCATTTTTAAAAATCCCATTGATTTCATCAAAATGTCCTTTAAAACCAATTAAACTTTAAAATAAAATTATATTATCATATTTTTATTTTCATAATACTCCGTTATAATCCTTTGAACTCTATTTTCATTGTGAATATGAATTCACATATATATCTTTGTCAAACCAAACTTGCACAAATTCTAAAACAATTCAATCATGTGTGAAAAAGAATTCTTATTCATGACATACTTTTCTCAATTCGTATAACTTATGTAGAATCAAAAAAGAGACTTAATCTTCAAAACATAAAATTTGAAGAAAATTTATTTTTCTAAGTCGATACTTTAGTTTTCCGACAATTGTAAACATCTCTTATTATTCTATATATATTCACAAAAAGACTGCTAGCTTAAATGAATTTTTAAGATATCACACCTGAAATATTATTTTGAAAATGTTTTTGCATATATTCATGACTTTATATTCTCACTGTGTATCATCAAAACTACATAATTTTTCAAAACTAAACCTTTCAACAGAAAATGAACTTAAAAAATAACCTACTTTCCCCAAGTTGTAATTCAAATTGAAAATCAATCTTAATGTGACTTGCTGAAATACAACATTATACTATCCCAAAAACCTTAATATGAAACCCTAATAAAATTTCACAATATATAATCTTCCAAAATTCTTTAATCATCATTTATGCTATCTGAACATTATTTTAGACATATATACTATGTATAATTTCTATATGAATCCTTACAAAGAAATTTTGAAAGGAACCATTTACATAAAGGGATTTGACACAACTAAATTCTTTCCAATTTATTTTATCTAAACTCAGAATTTATTTCAATTTCTCAAATCTCAAACATTTTGACATCCTTAAATCTATCATCAAAATAGAAACCCATAACTTCAAAATGCTTAGTTACCAAACGAAATTTTCATCGTAGATTGGGAACATACTAAGCTTTCTATATGTGGTCTCAAAAAATATAATGAACTTGTGTAAAACCAAACCCAAATATCAAATAAAATAGATTGATGTGTTACTGTAAAACATTCAACCAATAGGAACTTAAACCATCCTTGAAAATTTCCATAACACCATCACATTATTCATAAATATTTCAGCCTATCTGAATTTCCATATTTCATCTTTTATAGAACCCTAACATATTAAACTTTTGACTTCAAAATAGTGAACATCCAATATTTAAACATAATGAAACCTTTGAGACCAAAACTGATGTGCAAATCCATAAAATATTCCATCATTCTATCTATCTCTCTCTTTAAAACCAAGATTCTAATTTGAAATTGGTGCATGAAACTTATGGTTTCTAAATACTAAATAATAGTCATATTTATATGTTCAACAACCTTCCAACATAGATTATTATACCATGATACTCCATCATTAAAATCCTTAAAAATCCCTTTGAAAACAAACATATAGGGTTCATTTTTATAGACAAACCCTAAGCATGTGAAGCTTCATCACCCAAAATTTTAATATATCAAAATCTAGAAGAACCCAAAATTGATGCAAGACCAGACAAGATTCCACTATTTTAAATTTCAACAAACTATAATTTCAATACTTAATTATGTAATATTTTCTTTCAAAAACCATGAATACATTGAATGTAGAAAGCTATGACCAAAAGATATATTTTCATGCTTGAATATACTCTATAACCACCTCTTTATGTCATGATAAATTCAAACCCTTTAAAATCCTTTTAGATATTCATTAAATAAGGATATAGATTTATATTTCTACAAACTTAAAGTTTCAACAAGGCCTTTGAAACTATAAATGACATGTTTGAAGCAATATAAAAATCTATATTACTCACATAAAGCCAAAAATAAATGAATAATAAAAACCTCATATTCTCAAATATCATGCTCAAACTGGTAAAGCCACTTATTCTTATCTCATCTTGAGAACATATTGAAACTAAATCCATTCTCTTCAATATCTCATGTAAATAAGTAATATATTGAAACATGAAACTATAAGCATCATATAACCTCCCAAAACATACATGCACAAAACTTAAGTCAAAACTTATTAACATGCATACCGAGACCAAATTCTTTCCATGAAACTAGAACTTAATCAAAACAATCAAAAAAATTCCTCAAAACTCATTCATTATATTTGAGGCATACTTGTTATGTGCTTTTCTACAAGTTTCACATTCACAAATAGCATTTGTAACTTTGAAAACCAAATTGATAGAGAATCACTTCCATAAACGAGCTTCCAAAAATGACCAAAACCAAGAAAATTAATCTATTTTTAATCACCATCCCTTGATGTAACTATCATTCATACATTCATTATTCCCATTGGTCCATCCAAATTGATATTAATATTTAGCATTTCACCAATTGGATTATCAAAGCTATCAAACTTAGTGGCTACTAAAATATTTATTAAACCCATAACTAATCTCCATGAATGAGGCATGCACCTTTGCATTGAATTCTAAAACCACCAACAATCTTACCATGATCTCGAAGCCTTTTTGAATATGCTCCACATTAATTCACCTTGCCTTCTTATAAACCATTAAGCTTCCAACTCATCAAACAAACATCATAAGTCATGCAAAGCTAGTGACTTGAAACAAAGTCATGCATACCATCTTTTTAAATCACCAATTCCTTTACACCTTTTAAGTTTTATGCCTCAAATTATAGACTTAGGTTAATAACGTTCAAAATCATCATGGATCAATGGACTTATTAGTATCATTTCAAAACTTTACGATAATGAAACCTTGGGACCCAATTTAAACTTTCAAAATAAACCAATTGTACCATATCTCAAGTAACAAAATAAATTCATAAAAAAATTAAATGAGTAATTTCTTCCCACTGATCATTGTATATATATTTAAAAATTATGGTTCAAATTTTTAAACCAACTTAAATAATATCATGCCACGATCACCATATTTTCAATTAAATTTCACATGAATTTGATTCATTCATCAAACTGATGAATTCATATAATCTCATAATAAACTTTCAAAATGAATTTCATGATAACTTAGATGATGTATTTAATTTGATAAACCATAACTTTCTCAAAATTTTAAAACTAAAAACTTAATCTAAAAATTTCTATGATAAATCCACACTCATCTGAGGATCAATGTAAATAGCTGAATCATCATGACAATCATATAATGCTTTCAACCATAAAAATCTAACTATTCTAAATTGAAAAAGACTATATTGTCATCTCAATAATCAACTAAAAACAAAATGACTGATCACAAACATTCACTGTGACAGATACATATGCATATTTTATTCATTCATCCGTTTATACTTTTCAAAACCACTTAAATATAAATATGAATTCATAAACTAATCATCATCAAACTACATTTGAAAATATGTATCTGAATATACTACTAATTTATTAGGTCCTTGACATAGTTTTAAAATTTATGACTAGGTCATCTCTATGGCATAAAAGTATTAGTTTTAGAAAAATTAAAGGGGGTGTGAAAAATATGCATAACACTAGTGACCTTACTAGTCATTTTTATGTAATGAAATTGAGTAGCAATCAAATTGCCTATTGATAAGGTATAATCTTGAGAGTGTGATCTAGGTAAATCATTTCTCAAGTAGCTATGCACGAACCCCATTAATAATTAATTTCAATAAGGGATGAATTGTTAGTTTGGCATGGCTCAAAGAAATAGAATAATATAACAAGGAATTTTGGGATGGATGCATAATCTAATATAAATTCTTTCAATACAAAATCTAAAAATTAAGTAATACTTCAACAACTAGATACAACTCAACATATTTTATTCATTTATAAAGAAAATTGAATCTATAAAGAGTAATATCTAAAAATAATTGATACTTATAGTAGAATTACAACTTCCTCACATTCTTCCATCGTAATGTGAAACTTTTCCATTTGTAACACTTATTGATCATTTCAAAAATAAAGTAAGCACATAAAAAGGAAAACAACAAACCAAAACAATAACAACAAATAAAAGAAGCATAAAACCAAAAATAAAATAAGAAAACAAAGAAACAAAGGAATCTAAAAAGCGCTGATCATGAAACAATTTAAAATGATGACCATTAACTAAGTAACGTAACCAATTTCTTTCAAGATATTTTTAATGAAAAACATTATTTCCAATTATAGTAGTAATTTTTTAAGGACCAAGGCATAATAAATAAAAATTGTGATGTTTACTCAGATCTTCATGAGCTTTATCTCAATATAAAACTAAATCACCAACTTTAAACTTCTTACTAGAAAAATTTATTAGAGGTACAATCATTGAGAGGGGAGCTGAATTAGCGAGCCTAGATATTTCAATTTCAATTACAGTCCTTTAAACTATTAATCAATCAACATATATCAACTTGATCAAGAAGCATTAACAAGAGGCTCATACATTCAATGCATACACAATATCAAACACATAACACATAGTTCCTGTAGGAAACCCTCATGGGAATTAAAACACACTCTCAATCCTGAAACACAAATGAGCTACTATCCTATAATAAATTACAAAAAAGAGACTCATCAACTCCTTTATACTAACAAACCTTGATCATATCCTCTCAACAAAAGGTATTTACTAAAACACCTATTTCACAAAGAGTAACTACCCCTAAGGAAGACCAAGTCCTTTAGACCCTCCTTTGAACACCTCCACATTATAAATTATGTCTTTACAACCTAATGATGTATCTTTATTTTATAACCTATACATAAATACTCTCTGTCTCAAATGAGCCTCTCACATAGGCATGTTACAATCTCTTTCCTTTTTCCCTCAATATGTCCTCATATGCACACTTAGACCTCTAGACATATCCTCAAATTACAAAATCACTTATTATGACATTAGGAACATGACCTATAGGTTATACACATAGTAAGAAAACTATTCCACTCATTAACTCAACTAACAAGCACACTACCTATCCTTCACTCCACAACTCTCACATGTACCTTGTACTAATCTATCTCACACATATATACAAATATATAAACAAACACATTTGGTTTCACTATATATATATATATATATATATATATATATATATATATATATATATATATATATCATGAATTATAAAGTCCTTAATAATCCTTTTCAACAAAAATACATTCTTTCATCCTTAAAGCATCTCACATGGGTCACAATTAAGTACAATCCACTTTCAAATAGGCCTAAGTCACTTTTAGGTCCTATGGAGACCTATTAATCTCTTTGTCACTTATCTGAGAATAATAACAACATAGGAACACTTTACAAAATCATGGACCCATTCTACATGATCTATAGGTCCCCCTTAACTTTCCATGTCCATCATAGTACCCCTTTGCTTAAGCATAAAATGCTTACACAATATTATATGCACATAGTCACTATGAGCAAACACACAATCACCTTTTAAGCCTTTGTTCATACATCATATGATTATTCAATCCTTCATAATTCACACATATCATCCTTATGGAGTCCACAACGCTCCCCAATATCTAATTCACCATGAAACATCAAAATAATATATACATAATCTCAATTAATCTTCTTGGGTCACTTGTAGAATAAACATGAAACCATCATAAAATTTGAAGCTCAATATATTTGTACACACAAAATTTAAAATCTTCAAATTCATATTTCAAAATTCATCGTAAATTCCTCTACATATTTTCTTTTTACTACATTATCAAATTCTACCTAGATCAAAAGTTATGGACCAAAAAATAGATACTAGTCTTTTTTTTGCAAATTCAAATATTTAAATGTCAATGATCATAATTGAACTTCGAACAATATGCTTACATATCATGTCCTTACTAATCAAATCAAATATGTACCATAGATCTTATTTGATTTTTAACACATAGGTGCCAATGCTCAATTGTTGAACCTCATTGACTTTAACCTCATCTCATGCAATCTTATAATGTTGACTCCATGCAATCCATCAATCTCTTCGAGATTGTCCTCACTTTATAAATTCTAGAAAATTATCACTTTGACCTCTTGAATTTAATATCCACTTCTTATCTCTATCTATATGATCTCTTTCTCACCATTGATCCTTGGAAGAAGCTTTATTTTTATCTCTACTCAGCATTAAACATCATACACCTATCTTCATCTCACTGATTCTTTACTTTTTATAGAAAAAGCTCTCTATCAATCTTTCTCAAACTTTAACATGTGAAAATTTGACTATAGGAACCTTACTTATCTTCCTAGAAGACCAAATTTACATAATCATATCTTTTGCTACACTTGGACATATGATCTATAATTTGGATCATATGATCTCTTTACATAGGAAAATCTAACCATGTGAAAAACTAATCTTGTAACCCTCACATGTGTGAGATATATCACCATTAAAATTCCTTCTCAAAATATTCTATCACTGAGCCAACTATGCTTAGAACTTATCTAGGAGACCAGCTTTAAACATGCATAACTTTTGATACACTTCAATACATGTCCTAAAATTTAACACAAATCAACTAGTCACAAAAATAAAAAAACACATAAAATCACCTTCTCTTGAAACATCGACATGTACAAGACATAAATTCATCAACATGATTACTTGATTCTTCTTGCCACATTGAAAATTTGGCTATGTATGGGAAAACACTGTCAAAATGCGTAGGAGCCCAACTTTGCACTCACATATCTTTGATTGTGATTAGGTACATAAATTAGGGTTTAAAACATAATATTTATGGACTAATTTTATCACAAATATATGATTAAATACCCCTAACTCATCCACATGTGGCAATGGTGAGGTTAGAAAACTACGTACTCGGATTTTCTACAACTAGACCCAAACTATCTAGATGAAAAACTATGGACTTCCAGATGAATTTCACTTATGCACACAAACTATCAAAGCATAGATAACTTATTAGGGACCTACTTCACATTACAAATAATACATACTCATCCCTAAACATCTTTAACCATGCCAAAATAGATCAACCAAGACAACTACAAGCATACTATGACAAGCACATCGCACACTTTGTCATTATCACTTAGGCTATCAAATCACTTCAACCACTCACTAGAAAACCTCCATGACATCATCATGATATCACTAAAAACTCTTTAACAATATCCCCCTTTGTCATTAATGTCAAATAACATCATATATAGCAATATACAACTCACCTTATCTTTGTCAAATCACTCCCACAATAGGATCTTTCTCCCCTTTTAATGCAATGAAAAATTAGGCACCAACTAATCATGAGGAAATATAAATACCATCTTATAAAGGTGAAACAAACTCCCCCTTACTTTGAGCCTATCTCTTCTTTCCTTGACAACTTTCTCTTACTCCATGCCAACACTCTTCTTTAACCAAGCACTATAACCAATGAATAAAGAACACACATAACACCAAAATATAATAGAACTTACCAAGAGACATTTGAGAGGAAATCCCCATAATAGTTTTTAGAAATTTCACCACTTGATCATCTTCATGTCTTCATACACCATGAAGAACCACCATGTAGGCTTACCAGCCTTCTTTCTCAAGATACCTCCATGGCCACCAACTTTGTATCTGCATTATAAAAAATAGAAAACATGCACTAAACCAACCTAAGACATACCTTGAAATACTTATGCCTTTCTATTTTGGATAATTTGAACAAAAAGCACATCTTTAAGACTAGGCCTATCTAGACTCCTTGTAGCCCTACCTAGAACTTGTAGATCCAACAATGTTCTATAGACATATCTACAAGACTTGAAAATTCATATCTAGATCACTCTTATATGCCCCATTGATCATACCAATTTTTAACAACAATTTCATCCTCTAAAACATACTTCCTTCACAAACCTACTACCCAATTAGGCTCCCAACTTGACAAAAACTTGAGAACCATAAACCTTCAAATCTCTATGAAGCTTTATTTAACAACCCCTTTGTCCCATTAAAGATATTAATAAGCCTTATACCTCAAATCATAAGGCAAACCTCTTTTATAAAGATCCTAAAACCCTAGAATCTTAAAACAAATAAAGTTAACACAACACCTTCTAGTCAATATCCACCCCTGAAACTTCTTGTACACTTAGAGACAACCATTAAACACTTCTAGACCAATATTTGAGCTTCCAAACCATTGGGAAATTTTATTTCATATAACCCATTTTAAAAACTTCAAGCTCTTAAGTACAAACTGGGAAACCCGAGAGCTAACAAAAATCTTCAAATTGACTTCAACATACCTTCAAATCACAAAACCACTTGTAGCATGCTAGAATAAGGTCAATAAACCTTTCTATGAAAAAATATCATCTTGATAAATCACAAATCCTCCTTTTCCATCTTGGAACCTTCAATCTGACCTTACAAATTGCTTCATATACATCTATCAATATCATGACATCAACTCAAAATATCTTCCACCTAGACATACCTACTCCAATTGAAAACACTCATCTCTAGCCTTTTAGGACTAGCTAAAGAACACCACAACAACACTTGTTTCTCCACTGAAAGGAGTCTCTTTAAGAAACATAGACAGAGACATCCTTTGCACCACAATGCTCAAAAATAAAGTAAAGCTAGGAGTGACTCACATCTCCTCAATAACCACTAGAATCCTCTTATAGTTATAATACTTCTTTCTCTTATTATTCTTCTTCTTAGTCTAAAATATAACTAGTTATGCTTCTATCACTTTCCTTTTCTTCAAAGATAGAATTGACAACACATGCAACACCTATGGAATCTTGACATACCTTTTCATTTGAAGAATCAACTTTATAGCTTGGAAATTCATCACTAGGTATGGACAATTGATGTTATTTGCATTATAATTTCTAAACAATAGCAAGATGTTCACTTGGATACATAATTACCTTAGAACTAGACTCAATTAGTACCTTGGTCTTCTCCTTCAGTTTAGTCTCTTCACTCTCAACATGAGTAGTCAATGAGAGCTCTTAGCACTCTTCAACATCTGTAACATTATCCACCATAGAAAATAGATTACTTAGACCTACAAACTCATCATAGTTCTTACTTATCACCTTTGGTCTCCGTGAGTTCACTTTCCTTTTATCTTGAACTCTAGGATCCTGATAAAACCTATTCTATCTTATAGGCCTTTACTTGTAGAATCTAGCAATGTGACCTCTTTATTCATAGTTGTAGCAAACCATAATACTTGATGGAAACTTAGCTTTTCTTACCTTTAATGGACAATGTTTTGAAAAGTGTCCTATATCATGAAGCACTCAACCTTGCTCACACCTTTTGATTGATGTCTCCAATCATAGTTCCATACAAATTCATTCTTAATATATCTTATACATTCTCTATATCTATGCCGAAACTGATTACAAGTATAGTGGTAACCATTGAAATTTGTATAACTCATGGCATTTGGTTATTTGGTCTATTTTTAATTCATTTTCCAGCACCTTCATTCCTTGTATGATGATTTATCTTCAAAGGCTGATTATCCTTGTTCACATTAGTATTCTTCTTGTCTTAAGTTGTTGTCTCTAGTTCTTATTTGTATCCAAGACTAGTCTTATCACTTTCATGTTTTTGATCATTCAAAATGTTTTCTAGATCACTTGAGCTCTTTTAAAATCTCATAAATAATATTAAATTTCTAGACATATTCTTTAACTCAGATTTTAATGATTCATTTTCAATTACATAACTTGCACATTCATCTTCTTTAGCTTTTAGGCTTGTAGACAAGACTTCCAATTAATAATGTCAACTGAGATGTTTGACCATATCTTTATGTTTTTTGGAATATTCATCCATTCTTTCCTCAAACACACTGAATTGGTACTCAAATTCCTTGAGTTTAGATTTCATCTTCTTATTAATCTTCTTCTCAATATTTAGTTCTTCATTATAATTATTTAATGTAGTCTCATAGTCCACCTCATCTTCATCATCATCTAAATCACTTCAAGTAGACTCTTTTTATTGTGAGCAACTTCCTTCCTTAGCCATGAAAAGGGATATATCTTCAATAAGACCATAATTTTCATGATCATACTCTAAGTCATTGTCTTCACTCTCATCCGATGAGCTAAATTCTTCTTTGGTGTAGAGACTCTTCTTGTCCTTGAAGTACTTGTTATCAAACCTTTTGAATCCTTTTTTGATTTTATCAGCTTTGAATGTTCTCTTTCCATCATCATGACTTTGATCATGCTCTTCATCATCATCTTTCTTATACTTATGAGGGCACTTATTATCAAAATGTCATATTTCACCATAATTTAAGCATTTGAGGGGTAGATTACCTTTATACTTTCCTGAACATGTTCTCAATTTCTTTGAAACCAAAGCAATTAGTTCATCCTCATCTATATTAAGAATTTCATTCGCCTTGAGTTTCTTAACTTGAAATTTAATTTTTATCTTCATCTCTATTTTGAATGTTGCTTCCTTCTTTGTTGGTATATCATCATTTAGTCTCATATCATATGCAATAAGGGTAGCATGAAATTGATCCATTTTCAACTGAGTAAGATCATGAATTTATTCTATAGTAGATACTTTTGGATCAAATTTGAGAGATAGAGAATTTAATACCTCTTGAACAATAGTATCCTCTCGAAGGTTTTCTACAAGACCTCTAATGATGTTCAAAATCTCATCAACTCTATGCAAAAAGGTTACCATAGAATCTTATTCATTCATATTGAGACTATTAAATTGCATTTTATGAGTCTACAACTGAGCAAGCTTGACCTTTGAATCTCTTTCATAAATGATCTTCATTTTGTCCCATATTGCTTTAGTATAATTACAATGGATTACCTTGGTAAACTCATTTTTTGTAAGACCACAGGTGATGGCATTTATTACCTTGGAATTATTCTCAAATAACTTCTTGTCTATAGTACTAGATGGAGGTATAGTAGGAGAAACATATTCATCCACAACAGATTACTCAACATAAAAACTTAGAGACATAATGTATATCCTTAGCTTATTACTCCAATAAGTATAATTGGATCCAATTAAACATTGGTGCTTACTTAGTAGAGAAACCTCATTGATGACTACTCATATTATACCTTAGATCACCTTCAAGATGTTAAGCCTTTACCAAGGACCTACTTTGATACCAATTATTAGAGGTACAATCACTAGGGGTGAATAAGTGAGCCTAGATATTTCAATTTTAATCTTTTAAACTATTAATCAATTAGAATATATCAATTTGATCAAGAATGATTAACAAGAGAGGTCATACATTCAATGCATACAAAAGATAAAACACATAACACATAGTTCTTGTGGGAAACCCTCATGGGTAATAAAACCCACTTTCAAGCATGAAACAAAAATAGACTACTATCCTATAAAAAATTACAAACAGGAGACTTATCAACTCCTTTATACTAGTAAACCTTGATCAGATCCTCTTGACCAAAAGTATTTAATGAAACACCTAATTCACAAGGAACAACTTCCCCTAAGGAAGACCAAGTCCTTTAAACCCTCCTTTGAACATATCCACCTTATAAATGATGTATTCAACACATGATGATGGATCTTTATTTTCTAACCTTTTCACAAATAGTCTCTCATTCAAAAAAGCCTCTCATATAGGCATGTCATAATCTCTTTCCTTCTTCACTTAATCTATCCTCATATGCACATTCAAACTTCTTCACATATCCTAAAATTTTAGGATCACTTAAATGAAACTAGGAACATGACCTATAGGTCATACACATATTCAAAAAACTATTATGTTCATTAACTCAACCAATGAGCACACTACCTATCCTTTTCTCCATAACTCTCACATGTACCTTAAACTAGTCTCTCTCTCATATATATATATATATATATATATATATATATATATATATATATATATATATATATATACAAGTCTAGAAACCAACACATTTAGTTTTACTATAAATAGAGAAATCATGAATTATCAATTCCAGAATAATCCTTGTTAGCCACAATACATGTATTCACCCTTAAGGCATCTCACATGGGTCACACTTAAGCGCAATCCACTTTCAAATAGGCTTAAGTCACTTTTAGGTCCTATGGAGACCCATTCAACTCTTTGAAACTTCTCTGAGCATAATAAAAACATAAGAACACTTTCCAAAAGCATGGGTCCATTATAAAATATCTATAGGTCCCCCTTAAGTTATTATGAACAAACACATAGTCACATTCTAAGCCTTTGTTTATACAACATACAATTGGTCAATCCTTAATAATAAACATAGAGCATCCTTATGGAGTCTACAACACTCCTCAATAGCCATTTCTACATGAAACATCAAAAAAACATCTACATAAGCTCAATTACTCTTCTTGGGTCACTTGTAGAACAAGAAAAAAATCATAATCAACTTTAAATCTCAATATCTTTGTCTACACACAGTTCTAAATCTTCAAATTCATATTTATAGATGAGCCTTTGAGTCCTATACATATTTTATTTTTACTCCACTATCAAATTATGCCTGGATCAAAAATTATGGCCCAAAAACTATACATTAATCTTTTCTTTTATAAATTTAAATATTTAAATGTCAATGGTCACAGTTAAACTTCAAACACTATGCTCATATCTTGTGTTCTCATTGTTCATATCAAATACACACCATAAATATTGCTTGATTTTTAAAACATAGGTGCCAATGCTCAAATATTAAACCTTAGTCACTTTAACCTCATCTCATATGATCTTGTAATGTTGACTCTATGTGCTCCATTGATATCTTCAAGATTGTCCTTGCTTAGTAATACTAGGAAACTATTACTTTGACCACTTGACTTTAATACGCTCAATTGATATCTATATGTATGGTCTTCATCTCACCATTGATCTTTGGATGAAGCTTAATCTTTATCTTTGTTCAATGTTAAACATCATGCACCTATCCTCATCTTACTACTTCTTGAATCCTTGGAGTGAAAAAACTTTGTTAATCTTAATCAAACTTTAACATGTGAAAATTTGACTATGGGAACCTTAATTATCTACTTGGAAGACCAGCTTCTTAAAATCATATATTTTATTGTGTTTGGATGCATGATCTGAAATTTGGACCATAAGATCTCCTTACATAAAAAAAATCCAACCATATGACAAAATACTCTTACAATCCTCATATGTTTGAGATATATCTACATTAAAATACCTTCTCAAAATCTTTTTATCACTGAGCCAACTATGTTTAGAACTTGTTTAGGAGACCAACTTTGAACATGCATAACTTTTAATGCACTTCAATGCATGTCCTAAACTTTAGTGTAATTTAGCTAGGCATAAAATTGAATAAACTCATATGATCACCTTCTATTAAAACATCCACATGTTTAAGATATAAATTAATAAATATGTTTACTCGACTCTTCTTACCACATTTTAAATATGGTTAAGTATGGGAAAAGACTATCAAAATACCTAGGAGCCCAACTTTACACCCACACATTTTTGACTACACTCAGGTGCATGACCTAGGATTTATCACGTAGTAAATACAAATTAATGAGATCAAAATTATATGACCAACTCCCCATAACTCATCCACATGTGGTAATGGTGATGTCAGCAAACTGCCTACTCAGATTTTTTGCCACTATACCCAAACTATCTAGATGAAAAAATATGGACTACCAGATGAATTCTACTTATACACACAAGATCTTAAAGGATAGATAACATCTTAGGAACCTATTACAAATTATAAATACTCCATACTCATCCTTAAACATCTTTAACCATGCCAAAATAGAATATCAACCAAACCTACTACTAGTATACTAGGACAAGCACATTGCACACTTTGTCATTGTCACTTAGGCTATCAAAGTACTTCATGCACTCACCAAAACACCTCCATGACATCATCATAATATCATTGAAAACTATTCAATAACCTTATTATCAAATAAATTTTTCAATTTTTATTTAGCCCTTTCTAATTTCTGCAATGTTGTTGCTTTAGATTTATCAAGAGCTATTAAATCATGTAATCTTTGTTTAATTAAATTTGTATATTTAACAACATATTGTAAAGTAGTTATAGTTGAATAAATATGAAATTTTATTGGTAAGGTGGCCTTAAATCCATATGCTAATAAGAAAGGTGAATAAATGGTTGCTATCTTAACAATAGTTCTATTAGCTCATCAAGCTTCAAAAAATTTAAGATGTCAATTTATTTTATTTTTACAAATTAATTTCTTCATGATTATAATTAGATTTTTATTCATTGATTCAGATTGGCCATTACCTTGAGGGTAATATTTGGATGAATGACTAGATATAATTGAACATTTAGCTAAAAATTCTAGAAATTCATTTGAAACAAATGGAGGACCATTATTACAAATTATTTCATAAAGAACTCAAAATCTAGAGAAAATATCATTTTAAAAAAATGAGATTACTTCACTGTTATATAAATTTTAAGTTCTTTAGCCTCAGGCCACTTAGTGAAATAATCTATTAATATTAATATATACTTGTGACCAGTAGATGAAAAAGGATGTATATCTAAAATAAATCTAGTGCCCCATTTCATAAATGGTTTTATAGATATAATAGTATTTAAAGGCATTATAGGTAACGTTTCTCTACCAATAAACAAATGGTATGCCATACAAGAATGAACTAACCTATAAGCATCTTAAAATAGAGTAGGCCAATAATAATCTGCTCTTAAAATCCTATAATCAGTGGTTTTTACAACATAATACCCACCACAATTTACTTCATGATAGCCTCTAAGAACCTTTTGGGTTTGATCATGCATAATGCATCTTAATAAAAGTCCATCTATATTTCAATAAAATATAAATTTTTATAATAAATAAAAATTTAAAGCTTTTAACTGTAAGGAATGTCTTTTATTTTTATCAAAATTATTAGGACAATATTGATTTTAAAAATAAAATTATAAGTCATGATACCAATCATCTTCAACCAATAAACAATCTTATTCATTCATTTCAAGACCAAATTTGAATTTTTAAAAAAAATGTAAAAAAAATAGTCTTTAAATGAGGTTTTGCATTTAAATTATCATCAAATGATAAGACTAAAAAATTAATACTTGAAAAAGTGTTTTCAGCTAAATATTTTTCCAAGTCATTACTTTTAATTGTTTTAGAAGTTTTGAATTTAAGATCAAATTCTTGAATATGTAAAATCCACTGAACAAGCCTTTCTTAAATGGTTGGTTGTTTTAAAAGATAAGATAAAATATGCACATTAGACCACATAAAAAAAATTATTTCTCATTAACATATAATGAAATTTAATTGAAGAATAAACCAATGAGAAAACAAATTTCTCAATAATGGGGTACCTAGTTTTTGCATCTTTTAACACTTGACTCATATAACTGATAATTTTTTCATCATTATTTTTAAATTTTTGAGTGATGATAGCTCCAATTAATTTTTCAATGGTATTAACATAAAAAATGAATTCTTTCTTCGAATCAGGTTTAGGAGTACTAAAACACTTGAAATGAAAATTTTAATGTTATTGAATGCTAAATCAGCACATCCCAAGTATAAATTTTATCTTTCTTGAGAAATAATTGCAAATGGTTAGACTTATCAACAAAGTTTTATATGAATTTCCTAACAAATTTTACTATACCAAAGAAATTTTTTAAACTAAATTTATCCTTAGGAGGAGGTAATTCTTTAATGGCTTTAATGCATTCAAGATCCATAGAAATGTCATCCTTAGAAATAATATGTCCTAATAACTTACCTTTGGTAACACCAAAAACTAATTTCTTTGGATTAAAATAAATACTATACTTTTTACATCTTGTGAAAGCTTCATGTAGATGATCTAAATGCTTTATTTATCTTGTCAAATGAATGGTGAGATTATCTAAATAAACCTGAATAACAATGCTAATCAAGTCATTAAAAGTAACATGCATAGCTCTTTGAAAATTAACTCCTACAATCATTAATCTAAAAGACATCATTTTATAAGCAAAAATCCCTCTACGAGTAGTAAAAGTAGTCTTATACCTATTTTCAAGATTTATAAAATTTTGATTATAACCAGAAAATCTATATAATAAAGACATTATTTTTAATCCTACAACTTATTGTAAAATCTTATCTATATTTGGTAGAGGAAAATTATCTTCAATACTAACTTTATTCAAATCTCTAAAATCAATACACAATCTATTATCATTATTTTTCTTCCTAACTAGCACTAAATTAACTACCCATTAAGAATATTTTACAAGGAAAATAACACTAGTATCAATCATTTTATCTAGCTCTTTGTTAATGGTTTTTTCTAACAAAGGGATAATTTTTTGTATTTTTTGTCTTACAGGTTTAATACCAATTTTTATAGGTATATCATGTTTTATAATATTAGTATCATATTTTTTAAGATCTATATATGACCAATCAAAAATATCAATGAATTCTTTAAATAGCTTAATGAATTTAACCTTCTCATTTGGAGTAACTTGAATTCCTAAATAGACATATTTAGGATCCTCTTCTATACCTAAATTAATAGTAATATTTTCACCTATGACTCTCTTAGAAGGTTCTTCTATTCTATAAATTTGGGTTGATCGTTAGATGTAAACATAGATTTTAAACTTACTAAACCAACAGGTAATTTATTAGTACTTAATTGAAAATAATCTCAACAATTTAGTACATAATCATCATGATCAAAATAATTACCTGTAATGAAAGAATCTATGTGTTCATCACGACTAAAAACATGCCAATTATCATTCAAATCATGAATTTTAGGTCTAAAAGTTTTAGCATAAGAGAACTTTGTGGTTGGTTCACTCTCACTTAAAATTGAGTTAGATTCAAAAACAACAAGCCTATCAGTTCTAATATTATATTCTCTAAAAATATGAGTGATGTTGAAGGCCTCAAAATGTTCAAGTAAAGACCAAACCTTTTTCATATAATGATGTAGATGATTTTGATTAGTTTTATAAAATTTTCAAACTTATCTAACAACTAAATCAAAATCTCTAAAAAATTCTAAATGTTTAATGTTAATTTTAATAGCCTTTTTCTAAACCTAAATATAATGCTTCAAATTATGTAGTATTATTAGTGTTTTCAAATGATAACTTGTAAGTATATCAAAAAAATTTACCTATATGAGAGATTAAACAAATTCTAGCACCACTAGCTTGTTGAGAATAATATCCATCAAAGTATAATGTCCATAAAATATTTTTCTCAAATAGTTCTTCATGCTGATTTTTTGGTTCATTTAAATTCAACAACTCATAATTACTAATTCTTGTCTCAATATAAGCAATAGTGGAAGAAGTGGATGAATCTATAGGTGTACTAGACCAATCTTCTTTTTTAATGAAATTAATCTCATTACTAACAAGAATCCATATGATATCTATTCCCATAAAAATATCAGTTACTTTTGATGAATCTCTTCCTAACAACATAGTGTAATTACTAAGAATATCTAAAACTTGGACATTACTCATGTATCTAATTATTTCATCTTGAGCAATCTTAATGACTGTCATGAAATTTACCACAAATTTTATTTTGTCTAGAATCAAATCTAGTAAATTTTTTATTATCAATTTTATAAGATATGCCTAATTGATCTATAATGAATTTAGGCATTATATTCTTTGAAGCACCTATATCTAAGATACAATTATGGATTACTTTATTATAAATTTTAACTATAACATAAAAAAGAGGTATATAGTCTATAGGAGGATCATAACTTTGAGAAAAAATAGTTGATTGTTTATTATTGCCTTCTTATAAGCCTAAATTAATTTTAAGATTTTTAATAGCTTCATTAATTTTATCAAGTTGTCTGAGAAGACTAGCTACTTGTAATAATGAGAATTCAACTTTAATTATTAATAAATCATCAATTATATTATAATTTTTAGCATCAGATTGTCAAAAATTCTTAGGCTTACAGTATTGATATTGACTATTGTTATAACAAGTTGATAAAAGAATATTTTGAGAGAATTATTAGTTGCACTACTTGAAGCATTTTATAAACTATTTTACATTTATCATTAGAAAAAAATAATTATTCGTTGTTTTATTATTTTGAGAAGAGTTATCATCCTTATTTATAGTATTAACAACAGTGCTTGCATTTTCTAATAGATCATCAAGAGCACACATATTTATGTTGTCTGCTAGATCTTTAGATATAAGATCTTTTTCTTCAAGAAATTTTTTAAATTTATAGACAACAACACATGAATATGTATCATGATCTAATTCACAAACATTTTATTAATAAACAATTTTTATTTTTTTACTTTCAATATTTTTTCTATTAGATGAGGAAGGTTTATCATTCAGTTGCCTTTTAACAACAACCAACTCATTTCCTAGACCTTGAATATATTTTAAATTTTTTGTATTATCTAAATTTATACCTATATAAGATCTATCTTTAAATCCAATACATTTAATTTTCTTCTCATATTTAATACATAATTTTAAAGTTTCATCATATTCTATAATGACCCTATCCTTTAAGACCATTTTATATTTTAGGGGTGGAGCATTACAAAAATAAAGTCTATATAACTTCTTAGAAGGTCTAATTTCACAAGGGATATTTTGACATAACTTAGTGAATCTGATAATGAAATGATAAATGCTCTCACTTGGATCAAGAGAAAAATTCACAAGGTCATTTACTAGGTCGAAGTCTTATTTAGCTTTTCCAAAAGATAACTCTAGCCATTCTTCAATATTTTTTCATGTGTTGATCACTTTGGCAAGTAAACTAATAAATTCTTGATAAACTTTCACTTCAAGTGTTTGAGCAAAAGCTCTTAAACAATTTTTTTCATTTATTATACCAAGAGTAGTGCAAACTAATCTAAATTCTTCTAAATGATCTTCACAAGATTATCCAAGAGCGCCAAAAAAAATTGGTATATTTAACCCTTTAAGGGAAGGTAAATTACAAGGATGATTTCCAACACTAATTAAATTTATAAAAATCCATGGAGTTAAAGCTATCTTCTATTCTTCTTCAACTTCAACTTCATCTTCACCTTTAGTAAGATCATTCTAATCTCTATTATCTTGTAGTTCATGAATCAAGTCTTCTACCCTCACTTCTACTTGATCTCCCATTGAAAACTTCAACAATATCCTCTACTTGAATTGGCTAAACTTCTTGAAACTGATATAATTTATTTAATTACATATTTATATCAATAGGTTCAGAAGGCAAAACCATATCATCAAAAAGAAAAGAATTAAAAAAATGAGTTCTAGGCTCAAGATTAGTAGCTAAAATTCTAGATCTATCCTTTTGAATTCATCTATTTATATTTAAAATATCTTTTTGAGTTTCATGAGTGAGGTTAGAATATCAATCTATATCAATTTAAACTATTTCTTCTTCTTCATTTATGACTTGAATAACATACTAAAGATTATGAGGATGATTATACCAAGTATAACATATTAGAATGAAAGCAACACAACTTGATAATCATCAATATCAATTCTAGGCTAAATAATAGGAGGCTTTCCTCCAAGTAAAATGAGTAAGAAGAAAACAAAACTCTAAACAAATAATATTTCTGAATGATTTCTCCAACGGAGTCACCAAATTTGTTGATGATGAAAATTGTAACATTAATGAATCAACCATTTTTCCTATTAGAAAGGTTAAGTTAGAATTTTACCATTCTATTAGTAAGGTTATAAAGGTTCAATTATGATCCTAAAGATGCGAGAGATTTTTCAAATATTCTAGAAAATAATTAATAAGCTATCAAATATAAAATATTTTATTATAGTTTCAAAAATCCACTTTATCAAATAATGAATCAGTTTAGATATGAATATGTAATCTATCCTATTCGATAGAGAAAGTATATGAACAAGACAATCTCTTGAAGGAAATAAATATAATTCAATAATATAATATATTTCAAAGTAATATCTTGTTTCTTATGTAATATTTCCAAATAATATCAAGATAATAAATAAGAAATATAAAGTAAAATAGAATTGAGACAAATTGAGATAAACAGATTTTCAAGGTAAAAAGTATTAAATATATTTTAATACCAAAGACACAATACAAAGAGAAAAACAAACTAAAAAAATAAAGAAAAAATAGTAACTAATGAAGAGATATATAACAAACTAAAAAAAGAAACAAAGTAATCAAGTCTAAACTAAACAAGAACAAACAAATAAACTAAAGCTAATTAAATTCAAACAGAAACTATAACTAACTAATCTGAAATCTAATTAACCTAACAATTTAATTAAGTTTAATAAATTAAACTAATCTAAAACTAAACCTATAAAAGAAAGATATTAATCAAACAAATTAACTAATCTAACTCTACGAGAATAAACAATAAAATTAATTTAAGAAAATAACATAAAGAAAAATAGAAATAAATAGAAAACTAAAAGATAAAATAAAACAAACTAAAGAATAGAAAGGAAATTTAGATTAATTAAATATTAATCTAAAATAGATTAAACTATATTAGAATCAAAGTCAATATAAAGTACAATATAAAAAATGTGAGTCTCAAAAAGGAGAGTCATCTTAGAAAAATGGATCAATTTTATTTGAGAAACTAACATTTTTATATAAAAATATTTTGAGAGACATCTTTTACAATCGAAATAGATCAATGAAGTGTCATAAATAATGAAGTTTTCATCATTATTCAGGTTGAATACTTAGATTCTACACAGAGGACTACAAAGAGCAATCATTAAAAGATGTTATACTTGAAAAAATTTAGATAATCTATCATAAATGATAATATAAAACTAGATATACTTATGTTTCCTAATAAATTACTCAACCATCATAGAAATTACTATTAAGTCTATCTGCAAAAGTCATGCTATCTCAGAGAAGTTGTATATAAGAGAGAAAGATAAATGTTTGACTTGACAATGTACAAGTACTCAATATATGTGTTGTTCCACCCCTTCAAATTAATCTTTGATCTACTTTTATGATTTAAATTTTATTTGAAAAATAAGTTATAACTAACCTTAGTCAATTATTAGTTTAACTTAATTAATTGAGTTTGTAAAATTTAATTAATATAAATAGTTATTAAGGTTTAAGTAAGACTTAACAGTCTTAATGGATCAAGTATTTGAATATAAAATGGGCACTTCTAATGGGTGGGGACCTTAATCAATTAATAATAAAATAGAATAACACATATCAATAAATAAATCAAAGTTTAATAAAAAAATTATTTATATTAATACCATAATGTATATTTCCAAAATTAACTTAGGCATATATATATATATATATATATATATATATATATATATATATATATATATATATTAAAAAATTAAAGTATGTTATACTTTCTTAAACATCAAAGTCTAAAAGTAAAAGGATCAAATCTGAAATTATAGAATTATGTCAACTAAAGTTTAACTTGAAAATAAAAGTTCATCCTGCTGACATCTAATAATCATCAAAATCAAAAAGAACTTCAATCACTGGTTTCCCTTGCTCATTAACATATTAATTATACTCCCTCTCAACTACTGAGAGGTGAACCATGTTTTCTCCTGAATCAGTTGAAGGATCATCGACTTCCAACTTTATACATTTGAGAACTCTGACCTCAATTGAAGTATCCATGTAATTTTGGTTTTTTGACCATTTGTGTGAAGTAGTTGGATGGATTTTTAGACTATGTTTCCTACTACCTGAAGGATATTCTATCAAAATTAAAATCTTGTACCCTAAAATAGAATATTTCTAAAAAAATGGGGGCTCATTAGAAACATAAGGCAAGGCAAGATTAATAATTTTTTTGGCATAAGCAACTTCAATATCAAGCTAAGTGGCTTCATTAATGGGATGAGGCTCACTAATAGGTTGGATTATTTCTAGAGTAGGTGACTGAATGGGAAATAAATGTGGATTATTCTATAATACATGAGAGGAACTGATATGGAAATGAGACCTAGCACCAAATCTATGACCATGAAATCCTTAATTACCTATACGGTTAGTAGGATTGAAAGGCAAATTGTTAAAAAGAGTACATAATTTAGGGTCATTAGGATCAAATTGGATGGACATCCTAGCACCCCTGCTAGCATACCTAGGGCCAAATCTCCTAATCTTGAAACTACCCCTTAAAAATTTTCTATTCAGGGTCTATTGATTTATATTATTTAAATTATGAGCCCAATCTCTGTTATCATTACTCCTATTGGATCTAATTTGATCACATCCTGACATCCTATTCATTAAAATATATTCAAATAAAATTGATCATCATGACTGAAATAATAATTATTTATTCATTTAATATAAAATCAAACTATATATCAAACATATAGTCACATATCAATTAATTTTTGAACTTACTTTGACTGCACAAACTAAATTATTCTAACTATATCAATCATTTTAAAAAAATCCATTGATTTCATCAAAATGTACTTTAAAACCAACTAAACTTTAAAATAAAAATATATTATCATAATTTTATTTTAATAATATTATGGTATATTCATTTAAATTTTGTTTTCATTGTGAATATGAACTCACATATATCTATTTGTCAAACCAAACTTGCACAAATTCTAAAGCAATTCAGTCACATCTAAAATAAGAATGCTTATTCATGACATAAGTTTCTTAATCCGTATAACTTATTCATAATCAAATAAGAGACTAAATCTTCAAAACATGAACTTTGAACAATATTTGTTTTCTTCATCAACATTATAGTTTTCCTACAACTATAAACATCTCTTATTATTCTATATATATTCACAAAAAGACTGCTAGCTTAAATAAATCTTTAAGATATATCACTTGAAATATTATTTTCAAAATGTTTTAACATATATTCATGACTTTTTGTTCTCAAAGTGTATTATCAAAATTGCACAAGTTTTCAAAACTTAACCCTTCAACACAAAATGAAATTGAAAAATAACCTACTTTCCCCTTGTTGTAACTTCAAACTAAAAATCAATCTTAATGTGACTTGTTGAAATACAACATCATACTATCCCAAAAACCTCAATATGAAACCCTAATAAAATTCAACAATATATTAGCTACTAGAATTCTTTAATCATTACTTATATTGTCTGAACATTATTTTATACATATATTCTATGTATAGTTTTTGTATGCATCCTTGAAAATAAATTTCAAAAGGAACCATTCACATAAATGGATTCAACACAACTAAATTATTTCCAATTTATTATGTATAAACTCAAAGAATTTATTTTAGTTTCTCAAATCCCAAACATTTTGACATTTTTAAATATATCATCAAAATAGAAACTCATAACTTCAAAATGCTCAGTTATGAGACAAAATTTTCACAATAGACTAGGAACATACTAGGCTTTCTATATGTAGTCTCTAAAAATATATTAAAATTAAGCTAAACCAAACCCAAATATCAAAAATAATAGACTGATGTATTTTTGTAAACCATTCAACCAACAAGAACTTAAACCATCCTTGAAAATTTCCACAACACCACCACATTATTCAAAAATATTTCAACCTATCTAAGTTTCTGTACTTCATATTTTATAGAACCCTAACATGTGAAACTTATGACTTCATAATAGTGAACATCCAATATTTAAACATGACAAAACGCTTGGGACCAAAATTGATGTGCAAATACAAAAAAAATTCCATCATTTTATCTAGCTCTCTCTTTGTAACCAAGACTCGAATTTGAAAGTGGTGCATGAAACTTATGGTTTCAAAATACTAAAGAATAGTCATATTTATATTTTCAACAACATTATGACATAACTTCTTATATCATGATAGGCCATCATTAAAAGCTTTCAAAATCCCTTAGAAAACAAACATACAAGGTTCATTTTTATATAAAAACCCTAAGCATGTGAAGCTTTGGCACCCAAAATTTTAATATAATAAAATCTATCGAAACCCAAAATTGATGCAAAACCAAACAAGATTCCACTATTTCAAAGTTCAATAAACTATGCTTTCAAAACTTAACTATGCAAGATTTTCTTTTAAAAACCATGAATACATTAACTATATAAATCTATGACTGAAAGATATATTTGCATACTCAAATATACTTCTATAACCACCTCTTTATGTCATGACAAATGCAAACCCTTCCAAATCCTTTCAGAGATTCATGAAATAAGCATATAGAATTATATTTCTACAGACTCAAAGTTTCAACAAGGCCTTTAAAATAGTAAATGACATGTTCAAAGCACTATAATAGTCTACATTATTCATAGAAAACCAAAACTAAATGAATAAGTAAAACCTCATATTCTCAAATATCATGCTCAAACTGGTAAAGGCACTTATTCTTATCTCACCATGATAATATATCGAAACTAAATCCATTTGCTTTAATATCTCATGTAAAGAAGTAATATATTCAACCATAAAATCGTAAGCATCATACAACCTTCCAAAACTTACATGCATAAAATTTAAGTTGAAACTTATTAACATGCAGACCAAGACCAAATTCTTTCCACGAAACCAGAACTTAATCGAAACAATCAAAAAAATTCCTCAAAACTCATTCATTACATTTGAGGCATACATGTTATGTGATTTTCTATAAGTTTCATGTTCACAAATCCTATCTGTAACTCCAAAAACCAAATTGACAGAGTATCACTTTTGTAAATGAGCTTCCAAAAATGGCCAAAACTAGGAAAATAAATTTATTTTCAATCACCATCGCTTGACATAACTACTATGTATATGTTTACTATTACCTTTGGTCCATCCCAATTGATATTAATATTTAGCATTCCACCAACTAGATTAGAAAATCTATCAAAATTAGTGAATACCTAGATATTTATTAAACCCATAACTAATCTTCATGAATTGAGGAACGTAACTTTGCATTGGATTCTCAAACCTCCAAAAATCTTACCATGATCTTGAAGCCTCTTCGAATATGCTCCACATTAATTCACCTTGCCAGCTTATAAACCAAGAAACTACCAATTCAATTTCTAACTCACCAAAAAAACATCTTAAGTCATGCAAAGTTCATGACTTAAAACAAAGTCATTCATACTATCTTTTGAAATCACTAATTCCTTTATGCCTTGAATTATAGACTTAATAATGTTCAAAATCATCATGGCCTACTAGACTTATTAGTATCATTTAAAAACCTTAAGATAATTGACCCTAGGTTAGGATCCTTATTATAATGAAATGTTGGGACATAATTTAAACTTTTAAAATAAACCACTTATACCATATCTCAAGTAACAAACTAAATTCATAAAAAAAAAATTAAATGAATAAGTTCTTCCCACTGGTCATTGCATATATATTTAGAATTTATGATTCAAATTTTTGAATCAACTTAAATAATATCATGCCATTGTCACTATATTTTCAACTAAAATTCACATTAATTTGATTCATTAATCAAACTGATGAATTCATATAAGTTCATAATTGAATTTCAAAATAAAGTTCATGATAAGTCAGATGATGTATTTGATTTGATAATGTAAGATTGGATAGGAATATAATAAGCCTAAGGAAACACTTAGATTATAGAATGAGAATGAATACTAAACTCAAGACAATGCATGAATCATTAATTTAATTGGAGTTATAAAAAAAGCTTATATAAGGGTTATTTATACAAAATACCTCTCACCAACCCTGCACAAGATTGTGACAAGTGTCATGATCCTGTGAAGTGTGACAAACCTCTCACCAACCCTACACAGGATTGTGACAAGTGTCATGATCCTATGATGTGAGACAAATATATAAAATACTTAAGTAAACTTAACTAAATAATGAGTGAATACAATCAACTAGTGGAACTAATTTAGGGAGATAACCCTATTTACACCTGATGGTAGAACTAGACAGAACATAACTCTGTTCACACCAACACCCCCCTTAAGTGCAACTTAGGAGGAATGAGAAATGCAAATATACAAAACATAAAGAATGAGTCTCAACAATAAGACCTAATGAGGTACCCATGTATAAGATAAACTCTCATAACTAGAGAAAAGGAGAAAAACCCATAGGAAAAAGCTCCTCCCCAAAAGAGAAAAAATATGAAAAATCATAAACAAATGATGGAAGGAGGTATCAACATGACCTCTAAAGTGTGAAATACATCATGAATATACGATCAATAACCCCCCATGAGGAAGGAAATATGAGACTATAAGTCCCACCTATAATGAAGTAACTCTTATGTTAATGGTGAATGCTGAAAGATGCATGTTCAAGATGATCTAATGGTGACAAATTGCATTTATCCATTTGGAAATAAATATTTCCAATGGTCGATGTAGAATAAACTCCCACTCCAAGAATTAATGTGAGAAAGGAAGTCTCAAGATGAATGAGGTCTCTAAAAGCTGCTCAAGTGTCACCATGTTGATGTTGAAGGATGAGAATCTAAATCCAAGTGGAAATAGATGAAGAACAAGATCCAAACATGGAAATGCCTTCTTTAAAGATGCCTTCTCCAAATTATGCTCAATGATATCCAAGCTAGTGTTGAATTGTGACAAATATTGATGTGATAGATTAGGTACCATAGATGATTCAGGGATAGTAGCCATAGATGCATGGTGCTCACATGGGCAAGACAACTAAACTAAGAATAATATGGTATTTTTCATAAGGTGTCAATGAGGACTAAGTTTAGATTGTCAACTCATTAATAGATGCATAAAGTGTCACTATAAAAGTAGATGTAGGCAAGGAAAGAACAAGAGGGTCTGAATGTGCCCTCAAATCATTTGAAAAAGAAGAATCTTCAAAAAATCTATCATGAAAGAGGAAATAAATATCCTCAATGGTGTCCTCCAAGTTTAAAAGATGGGACTCACAAAACAAAGTTGTAATATCTAGTAAATAGTCATCCCAATAACTATATCTAAAAGATCATAAATGTCCTGATATACTAAATTACTACAAATAAGAGGAGGAGTGGATGAGTCCTCTAAATACTATCGATATGTCTCCAAATCAATGCCAATGGGTGACAAACTCTTATCAATGTGATTATGAGCAATGCACAATTCAATTTCAAGGACCATGTATGCATGGTACACACCATCGGTGAGAGAACTGAACAAAGGAGAATCAAGAGCATCTATAGAAGGTGTCAAAGATGTTCAAGTTAAAACTATCAACTCATGAATATATTAGAATATATCACCATAAAATTTTTACCAATGTGATCAAGATAAATTCTTGAGTGAAGTTCACCAAGTAGTGATTGAATCATTTCTAGGACAGGATAATGAGATTATGGCAAAATGATGTTATTAGCAATACAAATTTGCCTCATTTTGTGAACTTTAATGAGTTCTCAAAGATCATCAAATTTTTTTTCAATGCAATCATCATAGGTATGTTGTTTACTTCCACAAAACTCACATTTGTGTTTCCAATGATTAGGAGCTATGAATAGAATCAACAAAGAAATTATCACAACAAGAGTACCCCCCCCCCCCCTCCCCCGCAAATTACTCAATAAAGAATACCCCCAAACTAAATTTTTTTTTGGCACTTTATAGTTAGTGTGGTTATAAATTCCACTTGTGAAAATGGCTAAGTGGGAGATTAAAATTGGTGTATACTTTACCAAAAGAACACAAGAATAATTAAGTGAAAATTTTACAAGACAATGATTTAAACTTATACCATATCTATGAAGTACATAAAAAAAATGCACTTTTAAAAAAGAATCACTCAAAATGGATTTGGATGAGCCCAAACAGAGTCTCGAGAGGTCCAAAATGGATGACACCCCTGTAAAGGTTTTGAAAAAGTACCAATTTCTTCAAAATAGCTAACCAAATATAAAAATAGTCTGAACCACCATGTAGAGGGTAGAAAAATAGACAAAATTAAAAATACTTAGAAATCAAAGGTTTTATGATCATGATATGGTCATTTGAAGTTGAACTACAAATTCAAGAACATCAATGAAGAGGCAGGCCATACACCATGTTGCCAAATTTAGCGAAACTATCACTAATTTTAGAAATATGCTAACTTTAGAGAAACTAATACCAGAATTGGTGATCGACCAGATTTAGAAGAATGCCACTAGATTTAAAGAAATCTATCAAATTTAATGAAACCTGCCAAATTTAGTAGAGGTTTTCAGACTTGACCAAATGTTCAAAAAATTGCATTTTTTGTGTGTTTTAAAAACTAGAAGTTCAGTCAATTACAATCACTAGAAAATTTTGACTCCTTGTTAAGAATGAAAAATGTGCATTTTTTTGTTTAAAAAAAATGAACACACCCTGAGTATTTTGAAAACTAGCAAACCCAAATTGGTAGAAAACTAGGTGATTTAAGGATTTTTGGTAGAACCCAACAAAGAACAATCGAGATGTCCTTCAGCACCCTAAAATTTACAGTGAATAGACAATTTTTACTTGTTCTATGTTTTTTTTTGTGTTTGTTTGATGAATGTTTTGTTTGCTTTTGAAAAAAAAACCAAAAAAATAAATATTTTTAATTAAAAAACCTGTAAAAAATTACATAGGCCTAAAATCCTGGGTGGGGTGACACCCCCCAAAGGCCTACACCCTGGGTTGGGGCCAAGCCCCTCCCAAAAGGCCCTTAGCCTTGGGATGTAGGCATATGGCCTGTTGTTATGTAGATTGTATGACCTGCTTATGTTTTTTTTTTTTTTAGTTTAATACAAACAAAAAATGTGGATTTCGTTGTTTTTTTTTTTCAAAGTTTTTTGATATTTTCAAAAAACCTTTTTTTTTAAATAAAATTTTTTTTGATTTTTTTGATAATAAAAAACTTTCTTATTTTTTTATTTTGTTTTGAAATTTATTTTTAAATTTTATTTTAATAGAATTTTTTTAATAATATCAGAATATATATATATATATATATATATATATATATATATATATATATATATATATAGTTCTTTTTACAATAATCGATGTTTTTTAATTAAAAAAATAAATTAAAAATTAAAAAAATTAAAAAAACTAAAATTTGAGAAATAGATTTGGAGGAGGAAATTTTGAAAAAAAATTACAATTTGAAGGGGAAAATGTATTTAAGAAGAAAAACCTTCAAACCTCATTCCTTGAATCCGTTAGATGCATGTAAAACTACTTCACAAACCACTTGATGATATAGCCTCCAATACACTGCTCAACTAGAACAACTGGGAGTGTTATATAATGTTTTGGATGTAACAATGAGCTCTAATGTTCTTCTTCAAATTTCAAAAAGGAACCTAAATTGAAACACTCAAAAGTAAGTGCCCCCCAGAATCTAATTATTCTTCTAACATCTTTCTATTTCTTAGGACCATCCTAAGATGAAAGAGAAGAGCATACAAACAATGAGACAAATTCATAGATTATAATCCCTACTAGGCTATCCTAGGTACCTTAACCTGCTCTAATACTATGTAAGATTGGAAAGAATCTAATAGGCCTAGGGAAGCACTTAGATTAGGGAATGAGAATGAATACTGAACTCAAGACAATGCATGAATCATTCATTTAATTGGTGTTACAAAACAAGCTTACATAGGGGGTATTTATACAAAATACCTCTCACCAACCCTACATAGGATTGTGACAAGTGTCATGATCCTGTGAGGTGAGACAAATATATAAAATACCTATGTAAAATTAAATAAATAAGGTGTGAATGCAATCAACCAATGGAACTAGTTTAGGGATATAGCCCTATTCACATCTGATGGTAGAACTAGAGAGGAAATAACCTTGTTCACACCAATAGATAAACCATACCTTTCTCAAGCTTTTAAAACTAAAAACTTAATCTAAAAACCGCTTTGATAAATCCACACTCATCTGAAGATCAATGTGAATATCTGAATCATCACGACAATCATATAATGATATAAACCATAAAATGTGACTATTCTAAACTAAAAAAGACTATATTTTCATCTCAATAATCAACTAAAAATAAAATGATTGATCACAAGCATTCACTGTGATAGATACATATGGATATTTAATTCATTCATCTATTTATGCTTTTTGAAACCACTCAAATATAAATATGAAATCATAAACCAATCATCATTAACTTATAATCTAAAATATGCTACTAAATGATTATGTCAATAACATAGTTTAAACTTTATGATTGAGTCATCTCTATGGAAGAAAAGTATTAGTTTAAAAAAAATTGAAGGGGTGTGAAAAATAGGTATAATAGTGGATGGTCTAGTAGTAGATGAGGTGGCCAAGATTGGATTTCCTTTTCTATTATGGTAATGGGCAGTTGATGGTTTATTACTTTTGGATGGAAGATTTGTATAGGACTCACATGAAGGGGATTGGATGGGAGGTGAAATGAGTTAAAGGGGATCAACACCTTCAGGGAGTGGTATACCCATCATAAGGAAACACAAGAGGATCTTATCCTTATTGGAAAATATGTATTGGTCTATGCGAGAAGGGTCTAACTTCATGGTGATGGATGATTAAAGGAGGATTGAGGGATTAGATATGGTCTCTTGAATGAAAATAGGCTGAATGATTGAGCTAGTGTGATTAGGTGATGATGGACAAATAGATTAAAGACTAGGATCATATTTCATACCAATAATGCAATAGGTGCTAACAACTTATGAACAATATTTAGTTTAAAAACTAGAAAAAGGATTGCGTATTTTATGGGTGCTTGAATTCAAACTAGTAAGATGATGATTGGATGGGTGTTAGTTATGAATAGAAAAGATGAGTTGACTAGAGATGATTAGATTGATGATTGTTGCATTTCCTATATTGATACTTTCAAAGTGACAAGATGTTAGAAAAATATTGACTAGGTATGAGACCTAACCAAGTGATAAGTGATAATGGACTTAGGATGATAGGATATTATAACTCAAGCCATGGATGAATTTTGCTCAAGATGGTATAGGATAGGATTATGTGATGAAGATGATATAATAATTGACAAGGATGAGTATGATAGGTGATGATGAAGTGATGAGGGTTAATTTAAGTTAGAGGGGGATGGTTTGGCTATAGATGTGACCTAAAAATCCAACTAGGACATGATAAGATGAGATTAAAGTAGATGGGTGATGAGGTTAATAGGCTAAGGCAAGGTCAATATAAATGATTAGTCATGGATAGATTGGACTTAGGACAAAATGTGGATGATGAGATAATATATGATTAGGATATACATGTGATGGGGTTCTGACCAATAGTGGGTGGATATGGTTAGACTAGGATGATATTAAGGCAATGACAATATGTGTAAGATGATGTTAAGGATGTACAAGATAAGATGTTGGTGATGGGGGATTATCAATGATGGGTGGATATGGTTAGACTAGGATGAGAGTAAGGCAAGGACAATATGTACAAGATGATGCCAAGGATATACGAGATAAGATGTTGGTGATGGTGGTGTGACTAATGAAGAGTGGTTCTAGTGACATGAGGGGATAAAAGGATGTACAATATTAAGTACAAGAAGGCAAGACAAGGATATACAATATAATGGTTAAGATATGCAAGTGATGGGGTGAGGATGACTAGACTAAGGCAGGATGAAGACAAGTTGAGATGGGATAGGATAAAGGTGATATGTATAAAAGTATGATGATGAGGTAATAATATATAATATGATTTTATACAAAACCTAGATAGGTGTTTATAGTTTTTGGGTGAAAGGCTAACTTGGTTCACAAACATCATTGGTTTAGCACAACACACACCAAATCAAGCAAGCCACAAACATATGATTAGTAGATTGAAGGAAGTGTAGCATGATACCTACACCTTCTAATGTCTTCATGGGTGACTTTGTAATTTATTGAGCCATTATGAAATTTATTGAACCCTCTTAACCCCATCTACACATGATGGATACTTAGGAATTGATACTGACTCTAATAATAGTATTCTTGTTATGGATTAAGGATTTTATGCTAGGTTTTCACAAGGCTCTCTAAGCATGTATTTTATATATGTGAAGGTACAATGGGGTCCAAGTCTATTTAGGATATTATCTAGCTACTTTGTATCTTGGAGCTTAGACTCCCCTCACTCCATAGAACCCTTTATGGGGAATTTTACTTTGGCAATAAATGACATCTCTCCTTTATGGGGAATTTTTAGAGTGGTGAAATCCACAGTCACTAGCCCTTAGAAAAATAAAAAAGGAATGGGGTTTATAGGTGGTTTTTTATCCCCAATGAATCACCACAAGGATGCAAAGGGAAATCATACACTTACTATAGCCCCCAAGATACAAATAGGCAACCAAAAATATTAATTAACTGATTAGATTAAGATGTGAGATATATTTACAAGAATACAATAATATACAGGACAAAGTGATATATATATATATATATATATATATATATATATATATAAGATGAAAGAAAAGATAATTAAAATAATTCAAAATGATTTTGAAGTGTCAAAATGAGTTTTTGACAGGGGTCCTGCAAGCCTACAGTTAGTATTTTGATTTTGGTACTCAAAAGAGGTAACCTATAAGACAAGTCATTAGGAGTTTCAATTAATAATCTTGAAGGGAAAAATATAAGACAATGATGTTAGACCAAAATATGACCTATAAAATATGATGTTATAAACACAAAATAGCCTCTAGATTTACCTCTATAAGAAACAAAAGTGTTAATCCTTAAGAAAAACATCTTAAAAATCATGATTTGGGTTTATAACTCCTTTGAGTGAGCAGACCACAATGCAGGTATCTAAGAGCGATAGCCCCTAGTAAGGTCAAGGGGTAGTTCTCTTTGTGGGGTCTATGGGTAGTGCCCCTCATGGTACAGGGTGGATCCCCTAATGCCAAAGGAAATTTGGGCCTTATGGGAGGCTCAAAATGACTCTTAAAAATGCACTTCAAAAAGCTCAATTTTGAAGGCAAATTGAGTGCAAAATCACAACTTTAGACTACAAAATTGTAACTACACAGTGAAAAACCACAATTAATGAGTTTTGATTTTGTATAAGACAATTAACCATAATGTTCATACTATAAAATTGTGATAGTATAAAACTACAACTAGACAAGGCAAAAATGCTACTGATGAGAAATTAAGATTAGTGGTTTTATGATAAAGTAAAAAAACCTTAAGATTTTGACCTTTGAACAAATTAGATGTATACACAAGTTTTTATCAAGTTACTTATCTGTCCATAAAATTCTTATTTATAGATAATAGATAACAAAAAATGATTATGACTAATCAAAATTTTACAAAATGGATATTTGAGATATTTATCAAAAATAGACAAAAATCTGATTAATCTAAATAACAAAAGTTATTTTAGTTAAATATTTATCCTAAATCTACCTTATATGATCCAACTATGATAACCAATAGATAGAATTATCACAAACATATGGAATTTACAAAAAAATTATTGAGACATGCAATACCGTGACTTTTTAGGGCAATGTCATGAATCTAAATTTTTCATAATATGTGGTTTTGTTACTGAGGGAAAAATGTTAAAGGGATATGTTTTTTCTTGTCCTGGGATGGACCTCCCTACCTTTCCTCTCTCTTGATACACCTACCAAGCACACAACAAAAATTGATAGAGAGAGAAAAATTGGTTATGACAAGTGGTTAGCAAAAAAGTTTCTCTTTTAAGAGCCCAAATGATCTAGACAAGCTGCAAAAAAATGATTATATGATGTTTGAGATGAGGATCGATCCCTAAAAAATAGAAAGAGATAGAATAAAACCCTATATATTAGAATATAATGGTTAGATGTTAGTATTTTTATCAAAACTATAAAACTATAATTCAATAAGGCAAAACTTCTATTTACAAGGTAAAACCATGATTTGTAAAGTCATGATTTTATAATGAACCTAAAAATAGACCACTAACAGTTTAGGCAAAATCGATACTTATTAAACAAAATCATGACTCCAATAATAAAGTTTCAATTCATGATTAGTGATACTGTCGAAAGGTAAAATCTTGTATGGTTAGAGGAGATGGTTAGCAGTTGAGTTAAATGGTTAGCACAAAGTCAAAACTTACAAGGCAAAACAATGACTACAAGGTCACAAAAATCTAGTGCAACATCTTATATTTCACGTGTGCATGGAAATTATCAAAAATTCAATATTTTATTGATCTAACTAGACCTACAAGCTAGAAAAACACCACTAACAAGATAAAAATATTTAATTGGGAGTGATTTTTCCACCATGGTCACAAAAATGTAGTAATATTTTGAGAAAATATGGATTAAACTATGCAATTTTATCACCTAAACATCAAACTACTTAGGTAAAGTCTAGATCCATTAAGAACTTATGTCAATATATGAATCAACCATTCAAAATAGCATTATGGTCCTAAGTTTAAATGATCTAAACCATGATTAAATGGAATATGAGGACAAGAGGATGAGATTGATTACCTTAGACTTAGAAATTTGACATTATGATAGCATGCTTATAGATTATTGATGAAGGATTAGATTCATAAATTATATATGGAGATTGCAAGTTGGGCATATATATTTGTTGTGATAATGGTAGATGATCTTCCATGGAGGAGAGGAATTGTTTAAATAGATTTTGGAGGGAGAGATCAATAGTGGAGATTCAAAGTTGGATGGAGGAGATCAAGGGATGAGGATTATCCAAGGAATTTAAAATTCCTTAGAAGCCTCTAGATTTATAGGCTTCTATAGAGGAGGGTTTAGAATAGAGAGTATTCTAGAATCCTCTAACTCTAGAATCATTTTAGGTATTAATTAGTCTTAGGGATGGGTTAGATAAAGATTAGGTAGATGATTAGGGACTAGGGGTGTAGGAGAACTTAGGAATATGCTAGTAGGTGGGCCATTGGAAATTTAAAATTCCTAAATAATAGGTAAATGGGATTAGGATGGGATAATAGGGACTTAGGATAAATTAATGATGAAGTGGGATAGAATAAGGTTAGTAGATGATGAAAAGGGGATGTTAGATAAATGACTATGAAGGGGATAAATTAGTAGGATTAAACAAGGTGAGTGGAATTAGTGTCAACTAATATTATTATTAGTGATGTTAAATGAAGCAAGTAGATTTAGGTGCATACATTACCTATCAAGAGGGAAAATGAAATGGGTGGTGGGAAAATATAATTAAGATCAAGGTAGAAAAATTCTTTATTGAAGTCAAGACACTTAAATTAGGTTTTTCAAAATAAGAAGACTATGGAAAAATTAAAGAAAGATCAAGGTAGAAAAATTCTTTATTGAAGTCAAGACACTTAAATTAGGTTTTTCAAAATAAGAAGACTATCAACATTAAGTACTCTAAAGAACTTTTCCTAACCACACAAATCTTAAGTCATCAAAATAAGTATGAATATCATCCCTTGAAGGCTATATGAATGAAAATTAAAATATAACTACTTTCCCCTAACATGTTCCCCATTCTTTAGGACATTTTACAAAGTCATCAGTCTACTGTGAAGATTGGTACTTGCATGAGAAAGTAGGTAACACCATAGATTATTTTTAATTCTCTTATTCCAATATACTAACTTACCACACCCCAATGGACCTCAGCTCTATCATGAGTCCAATTGTGGAGTTTGAGCTTTGACTAGAGGTAGGAGATGTGTTATTAATCATGTATTTTGGTGTGATTGTGAATTTTGACTTTGTATGCTACCTTTTGATAATTACCTTTTGTTTCAAATGATTTGGCTTTAAGTTTGTTAAGGCTTTTTCAATGCCTACTCCATAAGGATTTGGATAATCAAATGTGGGTGCTAAAAATGACTATCATTTTAAAATTTTGGACTTGATATCAAATAAAGAGAACTTAGAGAGCATGGTGTCTAAGAGTATTATTAATTCATGTGAAATAAAAGTGTTATCTTTACTTTGTCCTTGTTTTATCTAAAATGGAATGAAAAGAAAATAAATCAAGGGGAATGAAACTTTGAAAATTTTTAATTTCTTCAATTACAAAAAATGTGATAAAGGTGAAAAGGGATAGAATGATAGGTACGTATGATTTGTTATCATAATAATGTTTTATATGTAGGTAAACATGATAGCATAGTTTTTTATGCAAGTTTTATCTACAAAAGAATCAAAATTAAAGATGAGACCAAGGGATTACAAACTTGTAGCCAGTTATTAACATTATAGAAAATGAAAAATAAAGATGGTGATTTTATGGGGAGGGCTTGGTCCTATCCATGGTCTTACACTACAACTCATAAAAAAGAAATTGAAGAGGATAAACAAAGTATGTGAAAAGTAAACATGAGAAAGATGGTATTTATGAGAAAGGCCTGGTTATATCCATGGTCTCACACTATAAATCATAAAATAAAAAACCAAGAGGGTGTAAAATGTATTGAGTAATAACAAATATGATATGAAAGTGAAATAAATTCATGAGGAAAACTAGGTCCTATCCACAATTTTACAATGCAACTCATGAGAAAAAGAAGACAAAAAAACTAAGAGAAAGAACTATGGTTGGTGGAAAAAATATATTATTGTAAAGGGTGAGATACATGAAGAAATCTTACAAAAATGTGTTATTAGGATAAAATATACAAAGTAAGATAATAAGGGAAACATTTAAGCAAATTATTTCTTTAAAAATAGTGCATTAGTGGGTTCTTTGAGAACATGGACTTCATTACTTTGGAGTGAATAGGTGTTATGGCCAAAAATATCTTTCAATAAATAAGGTACCCACCATTTTTGAGCATATTTTCCTTATTTATCATGGGTATAGTCTAATTTAAGTAAAATATCACCAATATTAAAAGTGTGTGCTTTAACCTTTTTTTTATGTTGTTTGGCGATATGAGCATTGTATTGGCAATTATGTTGTAGAGCAGAGAGACGATGTTCATCAAGAAGATCGAGAGCATGAAGGTGATCTTCACATAATTAATCACTGAGTATGATATTGTGAATATATATATGTAATGATGCAATCTCAACTTTTAATGGTAGGATAGACTTGGAATCATAAACTAGCAAGAATGGTGTTGCCCCAGTGGCAGTGCATATGCTAGTACTATAGGCCCAAAGTGTGGGATATAAATGAATATGCCAATTTGTGTGAGTGTTATGGATTGTATTTTGGAAGATTTTATTAATAATTTTTTTAGTGGACTTAGGTTGGTCATTTCATTATGAATGATAGGGTGTGAAATTTTTTTCGGATATTTTAAATTTAGCACATAGTTGTTTCACATCCTTATTTTTGAAATTGACACCATTATCAGAAATGATAGTATGGGGAACTTAGAAAAAATAAATGATTTGATTGAGGATGAACTTATAAATAGTGGTTTTCATGACATCAATGAGAGGCATGGACTTTAGCCATTTGGTAAAATATTTAGTAGTTGTGATGATAAAAACATTCCCACCCTTTGATCTAGGTAGTTTGCCTATAAGATCTAATCCCCACATAAAAAATGCCCAAGGAGATTCCATTGTTTATATTTTCACTAGTGGTGAATGGATTTTATCATCATGAATTTGACAAGGACTACACTTTTTAGCAAAACTGATAACATCTTTTTCAAGAGTAGGCCAAAAGTATCCAATATGTATACATTTATGTCTTGTATCATGTCCACTATAATGACCGCCACAAATGACCCCATGTTCTTATTCAAGGAGAGGAGGAACCTATTCTTTCATTTCACACTAAAATAGGGTACCTTTAGCATTGTGATAATAAAGAGTGTTATCTCAAAATACATATTTGAAATATTATTTACATATTTGAGTCTTTTGTGAGAATTCATATCTAGAAAATAATTTTGATTCTCAAAGAATTAGATAAACCATTTGTACCATTGGTTATGTCAAATGGTGACAACCTCAATATGATAGATATGTGAATCTTATGATTGGATGGAATATGGGGACTTTATTATTTGAATAAGAAAGGTATAAATAGTGAGAACTTGGTGTGAATGAAATAAGGATGCTGAAGAAGCAAGTTAATTAGCGGTAGAGTTTTGATCTTTGAGGATGGGCTTGATGATAAAAGAAGTAAAGTATATATAAAGGGTAGTGTCAATTTGATGATAATAACTAATATTTTTTCTTTTACATTGATAATCACTATTAACCTATTGGTAGATGAATTGAGAGTCACCCAAAGCATGCATATATGCAATATCTAAGCCAACTATTGCTCTCATGTGTAAGATTAATACTTCATATTCTGCCATGTTATTATTGACATCAAAGGTAAGTCAAAATTCTAGAGGGATTATTTTACCATGAGGAATAGTGAGTATACAACCTACCCTAGCTCCTTGTCTACATTTGGGGCCATCAAAATGAAGGGTCCAAGTGTCTTTATCTAAATTGATGTTATTTTTGGGAAATTCTTTGATTACTAATTTTGATTTAGAAGTATCAAGAATGATATAGGAATATTTTTGAATACCTTCCTCTAAATCATTAATGAATTTATGGAAGTAATATTTATAAGAGATAGCTTGATTAATACCTTCAATATAGAACTTATTATTATTGAGGAGACTATCTTGAAGATGATTGATAATAGGTATGGGTGTTGTTGTGAGTTGGTCAGTAATGACTTATCTTTTGATAGATTTTTAAATGATGATACAGATGTCAAATTTCATTAAAATAACCATACACTTGCTTGTTTTATCTCCAGGGAGAAAGTCTTTTGATAAAAAGTGATGAAGTGGGTAAAAATGAACTATGACATAAGTTATTTGATAAAACATGTAATGATGGAGATTTTCATCTATAAAATATATAGAAAGGAAATCATGTTCTAATTTGGAATAACTTTTTTTTGTAATTGCTGAGACCTTGACTAATATAGTAGATAACATACTCTCTTCTAGTATCATGTTGTTATGAAAACATTGCCCCAACTAATGCGGGTGTGGAAGAAGTGTAAAAAATTAAAGGTTGGTCATTAGAAGGTGGATGAATGGTAGGCATATAGATCAATGATTATTTCATATTGTCAAATTATTTCTGATAAGCATCAGTCCATTCAATAAAATTACCTTTCTTAATAATGTAATTAATATAATAAATGTGATAATCCATTTCAAGGGCAAATCATCATATTGCCCTAAGCTTACCAAGGTAAGTATGAATGTATGGAATAGAATGAGGAATAATAATTTTGAAAATAGTGATAATCTTAGGGGGATAAACATCAATACCATGAAGAGATACTAATAACCCTAGCAATTTACTAGATGTGATTCCAAAAACACATTTGTAGGGGTTTAGTCTAACTTTATATTTGATGAGTCAATAGAAGATGATGTCAAGATCAGAAAGATGAGTTTTATGGATTTTATATTTGGTGATGAGATCATACACATAGGTTTCCACAATATTATGGATAATTTCATAAAATTTTTGGTCATATCTTTCTTATAGGTAGCTCCAGCACTTTTAAGACCGAAGGGTATTTTAAAATAGCAATAGGTGTCCCATTCCATGGTGAAAGTTATCTTGTGTTGGTCTCTAGGGGTGATATGAATTTGATTTTATCCTTAAAAAATATCGATGAGGGACACCATTTCATGACCATTAGTGGAGTTAATGATGGAATTTATCAAAAGTGATGGGGAATTGTCCTTGGGATAATCAAGATTGAGATTACACAAATTAATACAAATGCAAATGACCATGGTGACTGTTGACCAAATTTGAATTCTAATAAAATGAGGTCAACACATAATATTTTTAACTTTTTAATAATCTTCCCATATGTTTTATAGGATTTCATGTTGGTCAATCATCTTACTTGGCCTTGTCTTAATCCTTATCTAAGTTCATCTTCCTTCAAATGGCCTATTCAACCAAAGTCAAACATGGTCAAACTAGGTAAAAGGTCCATTTTTTTCTAATATTTCCTAAAATGGTCTTTGATAGGTTTTAATGTGTTTTCAAGTCATAAATTGGCCACTTGCTAGGTCTCATGTGAGAAAGGGTCATTTGGCTACCTTTTTAGCTCAATTAAATGACTTTTAAGGAATTTAAAGTTAAAATATTTATCACCAAGGTAGATTATAAAGTTTAAAAGGTTAAATAATGTCATTATTTAGTTATGTGGTAGTTACAAGTTAGTTTCATCAGTTAAATGGTAGTTTTTCCTTAAAAATAGGCTATTTCTAACAATTATACAAACTTCTCAAGTTCCCTTGTAGCTAAAAACATGGTGGTGTGACTCTTCACCTCAAAAAAGGTCATTAAAACATTTTTATTATATATATATTTCATAAAAAAATTCATTTCTATTTGCTTTTCCTTCATTTTCACTTGGCAAGCTTAAGAGGAACAGTTTCAAACACTTGTTATGGACCATACAAGTAAATTCAATAAGAATGCTTCTATAGGTGGATATAACTCTGAGTTCAATTCACATCCATAAAAATAAATCTCATATTAATGTTTCATCCTTCATGAACAATCAATTACACTCTAGGTAGCTTTTTATGAAATTACATTCAAGAGGGGTTTAACTGTGCATCTATTTCTTATTTTCAAGAATCCATGGAACTATATGATCTTAATGAAATGTATCTAGGTGGTAATAATACCATATACATTGTTTTATCATTATATAACACTTCCTCTATCATTTCCCTTGAAGGAGATTTCTAAGTTTGCTTATTTCTCAAGTTGGCAGCCATAGGTGTGTAATTTGAGTTTTCTCAATGTGGAATGGACTCCATGGTGATGTTAGTATGATTATATTCATGTTTTTAAAATTCCTCAATTTAATTATCTTATGATAAATAAAGTTCCCATACTTTCAAAGAAAGTTGTTCAATTTTCCCTGTTCACTACCTAGTCAGTTCACAGTCATCTTACTTGAGCTCTAGGAGGTTTGTATGGAGGTGAAAGAGTGAAAAAAATGGTGAAATGTATTTTTGATTTTATATAATACCCAAGATTCATGGTGTTCATGTTAAGAAAGTTAATATGATATGCAAGTTGGATTTTTCCTTCAAAATGATGAGTTGACTATGTTGGTCCCTTTGTCCTTAAAAATTGCAGACAAAGATCTTTGAGCTTTTATGAAATAACGTATGCCATGACTAAGGGACTTTCCCATGATCCTAGTTGTTTGGTATAATATCTATATTTACCTACAACAAATATGCCAATTTTTATAAGCAAAGGGTGAGTGAAGGATGAGCAATTAAAGTCTAAAGATGGCCAAAAAAAACTAAAAAGGAACTGTGATATCTACATGAGGGTAATGAAAAAGTGACTTGTACTTCAATTTGACAATCCTAGACCATGCCATCAATTCAGAACCATCCAAAATGATCAAAATGGTAATACTTAGATAATGTGACAAATAAAAGGTCAATTTTGATGTTTTGACCCCCCAAATACCTTCCTTTATTCATACATAGTGCTAGGAATGGTCACCTACAACAGGGCTTAGCAAGATTTTGTCTCAATTTGGCATATAGTAGTAAAGTTTAAATTTTGGGGTGAATTTAATATTTTTAGGTAAATATTCCTAAATTTAAGTTGATTCATGTCAAAAAAATGGCATAAGAGAGCTGAAATTAACCTATAGGCAACACCTAAATCCATAAAACACAGTCATGTGGGATACCTTGGTAATGAGGTAGAAGTTGGAAGTTTGGAATTTGTTTAGAGTTATTAAATTGGATTCAAGTGAAATAAATAATAATTTACCTCAATTATATTAGGTTTAACCCATATAAATGAATTAATAGGCCCAAATCTTTCCAAAGATGCACCTTATAGGGGCAGAACCATGACTGCGACAGTCAAGGCAGAGGGGTATACCAGTTAAGGACTTAAGAATGAATTGATAGGGTTTGAAGGTTAAAAAGTTAAAATAGAGAATTATTATGTACTAATGACATAATAAAAATGGAAATTATGTCCACAAACACCAATCAAAGCTCATAAATAGACCTACATGAGGAACCCTAGGGTGTCTCAGTCCACATGAGCAAATATCCTAATCTTGAGAATGAGAGATGAACTAATGCTAAAGAGATTGAGATTAAAATGGGAAAAATTCATGGAGGATAAATTTATGATATTTTTAACATAAAATCATGTTTATATTTTACCTTTAAATCATAAACCAAGATAAAATCACCTACAACTAGGCTTAAAATAGGGAACCCCGTATGGGCAGTCCAAGACCTAGTCTAGGTTTCCAAAAGCATGAGGAAGTCTTTAAGGGGAAATTATAATATTAATGGTTTGAATTAATAATTGGAGGCATTTTTTATCCGTATATGTCACAATAAATTTCAAATAAACCCCTAAAATCTCCAAACGTAGCCTATACCCTACCTACCCTCAAAGTCTACATAACCTTAAAGTCTGCCTAGCAAATTTTAAGAGTTGGAGGTCTATCCTTGGAATTAATAGATAAAAAATGGTAAAAACCATAATTATGAAATTTAAACACTATAAAATAATCATATTTTATGATATAATATGTAAAACCTTTTCTATTTTGTCTCAGAGCAGGGGCATTTTTCCCATGCATAAAGATGGCAATTTTGGAAAAAATGGTGAAATTGATGACCAAAAGTTAGGGGAAGACCAAATTAAAGATGGATAATATATATGAAAACTTAAAATATATAAAAAAACATTATATAATCCTTGGAATAAAATATGGTATCTTACACAACAAGGGTTATAGTCATGTGTGAAGGAAACCCTTAGGCCTAAAAGCCTAGTTGAAGGTCATATGCATTTTTGTCCTTGTCCATGATTTCAACTTGAATAATTAATGATTGAAGTGGTATATTGGATATTTTTAAGCCATAAATAGGCAAATTAAACCATTTTAGGGTTAGGTGGAGTCTCAAGTGGTAGGTAGACCTATTGATAAGATCTAGACCTAGTCTTAAAACAAGGTCACTCTTCACTTATAGATAATGGGAAGCCATTAAAATCATTAGGGAATGTTTGTATAACATATACAGAGGTGTATTAATAATTGGTTTGTAAGAGAACTCATCAAGAAGCCATTCTTGGCTTAAAATTACTTAAACCCTCATAAAAGTGCATAAAAAGGACTCGAGTGGTCAAGTTGAAAAGCTCAAAACTTTCATGAGATTATGCATGATACCTTGAGGAATTTGTAGAAGGTCCTTGAGGAGCCCTCAATGGCATTTGGAAAGATTTATAATGTGTACCCTTTATGAACAAAGGATAAGAGGGTTAATCACTTTAAAACCCTTGCTAACCCTATTTTATGACCTAATGGAGGAAATGAATCTATAAGTGCTCTAAAGTGGATAAATTTGACCATGAGTGATAAAAATAAGTTGTTTTAAACTTCATGAGGATAAAATAAATGGAATTGGATTGTACAAAATCCATAAAAGTCATGTAATAAATAATTTTAGTTGACATTTTCTTGTGTTTTTCAAGTCCTAAAGATGATCAATGGATGCCAAAAACTTGGGAGGTTAAATTGGGAATTAAACCAACTCCTTGTGCCATTTTTAGAGCTTGGAAATACTCACAAGTGTCCCTACTAGATCTCTCATTTCAGCCAGTCCAGTGAGCTAGCTAGGAAAGACTTATAGAAAATGGTGAATCTTCATTTAGAAAGCCTTTTAAGGATTGTTTTATTTAAATGATGCCATGGACACTTGGGAAACATGTCATTCATTTTATTTTATAGATCAAATTGTAGGTTTGAAGATTTTTAAGATGCCAAGTGTGAGAGGTGTAGGGAAAAGGGCTATTTTGGGACTACCAAGGATGATTATGCATGGCTAGATGATCATGAGTGGTTTAGGACCTCACCAATACATGTGAGCACTTGTAACTCCTCTTACTCATATCAATCATTAAACTTGATCATTTGTAGTTATAGGGTAGTATTGGAAGGAAAATCATGAGGGGTAGTTTTCTATGATGGAAAAGGAGTTTCTTGACCACCTTATAGGTCTTGAATGATTGGAGATGACATTTTTAACTCTTAACATGGCATGGCTTACCCCATCCATCTCTTCCATGCAATTGTAACTAATATTCACACTATTGACACATGTCAAAGTGACTCTTTGACTCCCCTTGTCTCTCTCTCTCTTCCCATTTATTCTATAAATTGAGTCTTTTGGCTATTGTGTGCATCTCTCTACCTAGGTATGGTAAAGGACTACCAAAATTTTCCTTGAATCAATAAAGAAAAGTGATTTACCTTATTTAAATATTTTAATAAGTGTATATAATGGATGTTAGTCTTGTGCAAGTGTATGTTTTGTCTACCTTCACATATTACTCTTCCTAAAACCTTGTGTTTCTGTAATCTCCCTTTTGCAAGTCAACAAGAAGTGTCAAAGTAGATTGTAGGTGAAATGAGTATGATACTCAATAGATTGTCTTAGAATGCCTATTTATAAGTTCCTCCTAGCCTATGTTGTCTCCAAGACCTTGTGTTGAATCATTGATGTGAGAGGGAAAATTGACATTGGATGAAGTGTATGTGCAACTCTTCCTTAGTTTCAAGTGAATTCTAAGGGTATGATTAGAGAAAATATTTTGGTTTATCACCTCCTATAGACTATGGTTACTTTCATGTTATCCCTATCCCTTTTCATCCCCAAGTTTTAGTAGTAGGATATGAGCTTTAGTGATGCATCAAGGGGAGCTAGCCCCTAATCTAGAGATCCACCTTCTAATAGGAATACCCACAGCCCTGAGGTGGTTCCATTATCTCACTTGAATGAGGGTAAGATTTTACCATCTCCTCATTGGGTGCAAGTTCAAGGGACAATAGTTTTGGAATACTCAGTGAGACTCTTGTTCCAAGAGTTGGAGGATTTTTGGTGTTGTCCTTCAATACATCAACCTTGGGAGACATTTTTCCAAGCACCAATGGCAACTTTGAAGTTGAATCAGATGGTTTAGCAGCTAGTTCTTTAATTTTAAGGTTTTTCATATATTTTTCTATGTCTTGTTTTCCAAATGAAGCTTTCATGGTTGATCTTGATGTTGAGTTTTGCCCTCTACAAGTTGGTGAAACATTGCAAGCTTTGCCTTTTCCTCTTCAATATGAGCAAGTACTTGGTCAACTTGGTCATAATCCATATCAACCTTCTTTTTATCCTTATCAAGCCCAATATGACCTTCATCAACTCAAATATGGATTTTTTTAATCCTATAATCCTTCCTTTTCTTCCCTTCATAGTCATCATAAAGATGTTGGGCAGTCATATGAGAATGGTTACCAAGGAATGACTTTCTACCAGCCCTAATTTGAGCCCTACCCTTCATATTTTTATGGCTATCATCCTCAATCATATTCTTATCAACCTTTTCATGTGAAAGAGGAAGTTCCCATGAACTATAAATAAAGACATCATTGGTGAAGTGAGATTCCTACTCATGTAAATGATATTCCTTCCAATAAACCCAAGAGTGCACTTCCATATGAGCTCACTAGTTATTTTTTCTTTTCAAATCCCATTCATAAGTCCTCTCCATCTTAATTTCCTTCACCTTCCACTACCTTTCATATCTCAGATCCTCCATTTCAAATCCATGAACCTATCCATCAACCTCCACTTCATTCTTTCTCAAGGAGGAACCTATTTTGAGAGAGGAAAGTGAAGAAGAAAGAATATAATTAATGGATGATCAAGAGGATCTCATGAGTGATAATGAGGATGAGATCATCATAGACACTCCCTTTAAAGGTATCATCAAACATGGATAACATAGTCAAATCATATCTCAAGAAGTGGTTGTTCTAGGAGGGTTTCATGAGACTAAGGTTGAATAAGTGGTTCTTGAAGGTGGTATGTTTCAATGAGAAGACATAGGTCACACCTACATGCAAATGTTCCAAGAATATGAACATGAGATTGACAAACTTAACATGTCAACATTAGATGATGAATAATGCAAGCATGGTAAGATCTCTTCCACTTTATTTGATGAAATTTCATTTTGCTTTAATGAAGATAGTGACCAATACATGGGACATGAGTTGGATGAGGTTCAAGAAGATGTTGTTAAGTAGCTAGAGACCCTTATTTTTTATCAAGAAGGAGAGAAATCAGGTTAGTGTGATAGAAGTATTAAAGAGGGATATTTGGAACAAGAAAGTGATGATTTTTGGGATGAATTAGAGGAATTTGTTCTCAATTCAAACATCATACCAACCACCCTTATTCAAGAGAGTCATGATGAATCTAGAGATCAGTTTGATAAGCTTCTTAAAGAGATAGAGAAAGATTAATTGGTCCATGATACACACCAAGATATCCATGAGCTAAATGAACCCTATGATGGTAAAATTTCAACCATTGATGCATTGATGGACTATGCTATCATGAAGAACCATCATGAAACATGTCTCAAAGAGAAAGATAAATACATGAATGTTGAAGACATGTTTGAATCTCATACATTAGAATACATACCAATCAAGGTGGAAAACAAGAAGGGTGAGTCACCAAGTTATCACTCCAATAAACTACTTGGTTATCACCATGAGGTTGTTTGTCATGAAGGAGACCTAAGAAGCTTCCCCTTTTATCCAAGAGGGGAAAAACATATCAGGTTAGGTGTACATATTAGTTTGGTTTCGGTTGTGTCTTATTTTACCCTAAGTGCTTTGTAGTATAAATGTGTTTACTTTGGTTTTTGTGTGTGTGTCATTATTTATTTTTATGTGTTTGAGGTAGGTTTAATGTCTTGATAGTTAATGAAATGTCTGGTCCTATTTTTCTAGGTGCATTCTGTCTCCCTTGCCCAATAGATAGGATAAGGCTACTAGTCTTTAACATAGGCAAGCATGTTACCCCTAGGAGTTGCTAAATTGCTGACCAAATTTCACTTCTATTCAAATAAGGTTAACCCCTATATTTTGAAATTTTTAATAATGTTCCCATGTGTTCTATAGGTTTTCATGTTGTTTTATCATCTTACTTGGCCTTGTCCTAGTCCTTATCTAAGTTCATCTTCCTTGAAATAGCCTATTCAACCAAATTCAAACATAGTGAAAATTGGTCAAACTTGGTAAAAGTTCCATTTTGTGTCTAATATTTCCTAAAATGGATTTTTATAGGTTTGAATGTGTTTACAAGTCATAAATTAGCCACTTGTTAGGTCTTGTGTGCAAAAAGGGTCATTTGGCCACGTTTTTAGCTCAATTAAATGACTTTTAAGGACTTTAAAGTTAAAATATTTGTCATAAAGGTGTATTATAAAATATATAAGGTCAAATAATTTCAATATTTAGTTATTTGGTAGTTACAAGTTAGTTTGATCAGTCAAATGGTAGTTTTTCCTTAAAAATAGGCCATTTCTAACACTTGTACGGACTTCTCAAGTTCCTTTGAAGCTAAAAATTTGGTGGTGTGACTCTTCACCTCCCAAAAGGTCATTAACATGTTTTTATTTCAGATATTACATAAAATGTTTCATTTATATCTTCTTTTCCTTCATTTTCTCTTGGCAAGCTTAAGAGGAGCAGTTTCAAACACTTGTTATGGACTATACAAGTGAAGTCAGGAAGAATGATTATACATGTGGATATTAATATGAGTTAAATTAAAATTCATAACAAAAAATCTTATATTGGTGGATGCTCCTTCATGAACAATAAAGTACACTCTAGGTAGTATTTTATGAAATTACATTTAAGAGGGGTATGGTTGTGTATTTGTTTCTTATTTTCTAGAATTTTTGGAGCTGTATGATCTTGATGAATTATTTCAAAAATTGTAATAAGACAATATCCATAGTTTTTTCATCATCCAACACTTCCTCTCTCATTACCCTTGAAGGATATTTCCATGTTTGCTTGTTTTTCAAGTTGGTAGCCATAGGTGTGTAATCTGAATTTTCTCAGCATGGAAGGGGCTCCATGGTGATGTTAGTATGATTGGATTAATATTTAAAAAATTACTCCATTTAATAATCTTATGATAACTCAATTTACCACCATTTCAAATCAATTTGTTCAATTTTCCTTGTTCACTGCCTAGTCAATTCACAGTCATCTTACTTGAGCTCTATGAGGTTTGTATAGAGGTAGAAGGGTGGAAAACATGGTGAAATGCATGTTTGATTTTTTATAATATCCAAGAGTCATGTTTTTTATGCTATTAAAATTAATATTCTATTGAATTTAGATTTTTCCTTCAAAAGGATGAGTTGACTGTGTTGGTCCCTTTGTCCCTAAAAGTTGTAGACAGAGATCCTTGAGCTTTTGTGAAATAATGTATGCCATAACTAAGGGACTTTACCATGATCCTAGTTTTCTGGTATAATATCCCTATCTACCTAAAAAAAAAATTCAATTTTGAGAACAAAAGTTTGAGTGAAGGATGAGTAATTGAAGTCTAAAGATGGCCAAAAAACCATTGAAAAGGAATAGTGATATCTATAAGAGGGTAATGAAAAAGTGACTTGTACTTCAATTTGATAATCCTAGATGATACCATAGACTTAGAACCATAAAAAATGATCCAAATGGTAATCCTTATCCATGGTTATAGGTATAAGATCAAGTTTTATTTTTTGACACCTAAAATACCTTCCCTTGTCTGTGCATAGGCCTGGGAAGGGTCACCTATAGCAGGCCTTAGCAAGATTTTGTCTCGATTGGGAATATAGTAGTCAAGTTGAAATTTTGGGGTGAATTATATATTTTTATGGAAATAGGCCTAAATTTAACTTGACTATTTTCAACAACATGTCCTAAGAGAGCTCAAATTAACCTACAGGCAACACCTAAATCCATAAAACATAATCATGTGGGATACCTTGGTAGTGAGGTAGAAGTTAGAAGTTTGGACTTTGTTTAGAGTTATTAAAGTGGATGAAATTTAAATAAATGATAAATTACCTAAAATATATCAGGGGTAACCCATATACATCATTTAATAGGCCTATATATTTCCAAATATGCACCTTATAGGGGTAGAACCATGATTGTGATAGTCAAGGCAGAGGGGTATACTAGTTAAGGACTTAAGCATGGATTGATATGGTTTGAAGGTTCCAAAGTGAAACCATATAATTAGGATTGAATAATTACCTAATAAACATTTAAATGAGATACAAAAACACCAATCAAAGCTTAGACCTAGACCTATATGTAAAACCCTAAGGATGTCTCAGTCCACATGAGCAAATAGCCTAATCTTGAGAATGAGAGATGGACTAATGTAAAAGAGATTAAGATTAAAATAGTAAAACGTGGTGGAGTATCAATTTATGATATTTTTAAAATAAAATCAGGTTTATATTCTACCTTTAAATCATAAAACAAGCTCAAAATCACCTACATCTAGGCCTAAAATAGGGATCCCCTTATAGGCAGTCAAAGACCTAGTCTAGGTTTCCAAGAGCATGAGGAAGATTTTAAGGTTAAATTATACTATTAATGGTTTTAATTAATAATTTTATTCATTTATTATCCATAAATATCACAATAAATCTCAAATCAACCCCTTAAATCTCCAAACCCAACCTATACCCTACCTACCCTCAAAGTTTGCATAACCTTAAAGTCTGCCTAGCAAATTTGAAGATTTGGAGGGTCTATTATTGTAATTAAGAGATAAAAATTATTAAAAATAATAATTATGACATATTAAATACTATAAATTAATAATATTTTATTATATAATAGGTAAAACCTTTTCTATTTTATCTCTGAGTAGGGGCAGTTTTCCCATTCACGAAGATGGTAATTTTGGGGAAAATGGTGAAATTGATGACCAAAAGGTAGGGTAAGACCAAAATAAATATGTATAAGTTTAATGAAACCTAAAAATACCTAAAAAATCTTTTTATAATACTTATAATCAAATAGTTTATCCTACACAACAAGGGTTACAGTCATCTGTGAACGAAACCCTTAGGCCTAAAAGCCTAGTTGAAGGTCATATGCATTTTTATCATTGTCCATGATTTACACTTGACTAATTCATGATTTCAGGAGTATATTAGATATTTTTAATTCATAAATATTTAAATTAAACCATTTTAGGTTTAGGTGAAGTCTCATGTGGCAGACAAACCTATTGACAAGGTCTAGGCCTAGTCTCAAAATAGGGTCACTCTTCACTTATAGTTATTGGGAAGAAATTAAAATTATTTGGGAATGTTTTTAGAACACATTCAGAGTTTTATGAATCATTTTTTTCAAGGGAAATCATCAAGAATCCATTATTGGCTTAAACTGACTTAAACCCTCACAGAAGTGCACCAAAAGGACTTGAGTGGTCAAGTTGAAAAGCTCAAAACTTTAATGAGCTTATGCATGGGACCTTGAGTAAATTTGAGAAGGTGGAGAGGGTACCTAAGGATCCCTCAGTGGAATTTGGAAATATTTATAATGTTTATCTTTTATGAATAAAAGCTAAGAGGGCTAATCACATCAAAACCTTTACCAACCCTATTTTGTTACCCGATGGAGGAAATGAAGCTATAAGTGCCTCAAAATGGATGAATTTGACAATAAGGGATGAAAATAAGTTTTTTTAAACTTCATTATGATAAAATAAATGTATTTTTATTGTATATAATCCATATAAGTCATGTAATAAATAATTTTATTTGACATTTTATTGTGTTTTGTAGGTCCTAAAGATGATCAATGGATACCAACCACATGGGAGGTTATATTGGGACTTAAAAAAATCCTCATGAAATTTTAAAATCTTATAAATACTCATAATTATCCATACCATCTCTCATTTCAACTAGTCCAATGAGCCAGCTAGGGAAGGCTTAGAAAAAATGGTGAATCTTCATTTGAAAAGCCGTTTAAGGCCTGTTTCTTGTAACTGATGCCATGGAAACTTGGGAAAAATGTCATTCCTCTTCTTTTATATATCAGATTTTATGTTTTAAGATTTTTTATATGCCGTGCGTGAGAGGTGTAGGGAAAATGGATATTTTAGGACTGGCAAGAATAATTATGCATGGCTAGATGATCATGAGTGGTTTAGGGCCTCACCAATGCATGTGAAGAATTATTTATAACCCCTCTTGATCAAATATATCATCAAACTTGATTATTTTTAGTTATAGGGAAATTTTGGAAGGCAAATCATGAGAGGTAATTTTTTATGCATGGAAAAGGAGTTTCTTGACCACCTTACAAGTCTTGAATGATTGGAGATGACATTTGTAACTCCTAATATGTCATGGATCACCCCATCCCTCTCTACCATGTAATTGTAACTAATATTCACATTGTTGACACATGTCCAACTGACTCTTGGACTCCCCTTCTCTCTCTCTTCCCGTTTCTTCTATAAATTGAGCCTTTTGGCTATTATATGCATCTCTCTACCTAGGTATGGTGAAGCCATACCAAATTTTGACTTGAATCAATAAAGATAATTTTTTTACTTCATTCAAATATTTTACTAAGTGTGCACGATGGATGTTAATCTTGTGCAAGTGTAATTTTTGTCTACCTTCGCATTTTGCTCTCCTTAGTACCTTTGTGTTTGTAATCTCCCTTTTGCAAGTTAGAAAGAAGTGTCAAATTATATTTTAGGTGTAGTGAGTAGGATACTCAATAGACTATCATAGAATTCCTATTTTTTAGTTCATCATAGCCTATCTTATCACCAAGACCCCATGTTGAGGCATTGATGTGAGAGGGAAAATTGACATTGGATGAGCTGTATGTGAAACTTGTCCTTAGTTTCAAGTGCATGCTAAGGGTATGAATAGAGAAAATAGTTTGTTGTATCATCTCCTATAGATTAGGTTTAATTTCATGTTATCCCTATCCCATTTCATCCCTAAGTGTTAGTAGTAGGATATGAGCTTTAGTGATGCATCAAGGGGAGTTAGCCCATAATCTAGAGATCCACCTCCTAATAGGAATACCCACAACCCTGAGGTGGTTCCATTGTCTCACTTAAACAAGGAGAATCTTATCCCATTTCCTCATTAGGTATAAGTTCAAGTGACAATAGTAACATTTTTATGAATAGGGACAATTTCGGAGAACCATTTAGAATAGTCCATGGCTTTGATAAATTTGGCATCTAAAAGTTTAATAATTTCTTTATGACATAAGTTGAAAACTTTGAGGGGAGTTTTTTTGTTGTTTTTACTGAATAGGTTTGGCATCAAGGTATGTGATGATGTTGTGCACGAAAATACTAGGATATATGCTATGCATGTCCTCATATGACCAAGTGAAAGTCTCACAATATTTGTCAAAAAATAATCTAAAGTTATCATGTTCAATTTTTGTGAGTTCTATAGAAATTGTTATAGGTCGATGGCATGAGGGGGTACCATATTTTATTATTGTAGTTTCCTTGATAAGAATGGCATTTATATCTTGAAAATGATATGGAACACTAATAATATAAGAAATAGTATTGGTTTTAAGACAAATGCCATCAATAAAGTTGTTAAAATAAGGGGCCTTTGGCTTGAAATTCCCAAGTTTGTGATGTTGTTAAGGAAATTGAGGTTCTTAGGCATGGAGAAATTCAATGATGGCTTCATCACTAGGTACCATTGGTAGAGGTCCATAATATTCCACATTTACTTGAATATAAATAATTTTCTTACCATGGAAATTGTATTTAAAATGTATATTGTGTATATTGATTGCCTTGGCATTGAGAGTGATCTCAAGAGTAGGTAGAACTAAATAGGGACATTGATTGAATTTAATTGGTTTATATTTATCATTATTTATGAGAGGAGGATCAAATAAAATAACTAGTGTGACAGGAGGTATAAAAGGTTCCAAAAATTATGAAGATGAGAGGGGAAAGATTTATTCAATCACCCAATAAGTATCGATAAGTGGAGAATTAACAAGAGGTACATAAACTTTAGGTTATAACTTGAAATATATGGAAATGGTATGAACATCATGGTTAAAAAAATGTATTTAAGATAGGGTTTATTGATAATGTTGAATATACAAATATTTTGATTGATCTTAGACCATAATGTATTTATCATCATAAGTTGGAGCAATAGTACATGCTTGTGACTCAAAAGGAACTTCAGAAGGTGAGATGTTTAGATATATGAGTTTAAGTGGTGACATAATTAAAGGTTCTTGAAATAATCTGACCATTCCATTATCATTAGTCATGAAATCATTATTTATATAATATGTTTCATGTGCTAATATAACATGGAGGAGGGAAATCAGTGATCTCATCAATAACAAGGATGGTATGATTATGACGTAACAAAGATGGATGTATCCATTGTCAGATGTAAGGAGGTGGATTGGTAGTATTTCATTTAGTTTATAAATCTTTGGGCTCATCATTGTTAGAATCAACAAGAGTAACATGTAAATTTAGATTCATATTGATGAATTTGGGTAAAGGGGCACTATTAATCATTATTATAGTGGGAATTCAATATTTAGATTTAGGATTAATAATCTAAAAAATACATGGGTTAGGATTGACCTCATATTTATATCATTTGCCATTATGAATGAACTTGATACATTGTCTTCCAGAAGAGGTGATATACCTCATGTGATGGGTCCATGGGCATCTTAGGAGTATATTGTAAGATAATGGTAGGTAGAGGACCATAAGCTTAGTATTTATAGTTTTGTGTCCAATATTAAGAGGGATCCAAATACAACCAAGCCACTTTTGACTGGTTTTGTCAAATCTATGACATGCCAAGTGATTTTTCTTGAGATTATCTTTTCTATATCTAAGTTTTTGAATGAGCCAAAGAGATGTTATGTTAATTCTTGACCCTTCATCTATAATAATTTATGAATGAGGGTGTTAATAATGGATAATTTAATAAAGAGGGGTGGACCATCTTCTCTAAAGAGGATTTCATCATTGATCAAGTCTTGTTCAAGGAACTCTATGGAAGGTTTTGAAGAAGGATAAATGGATTTAATGGTATGAACTTATATTTGTTGAGGCTCATGAGAACATGGTTCCTCTTATAAGGGATATGGTTCTTTGATTTATTTAGTTTCTTACATGAGAAACTTATGATGATAAGGAGAGGTAAGAACTAACTCCATGAGAGGAATTTTCAAGCATAGAGTTGATTTCATCTAAGAAGTTCCAACAATTTTTATAAGAATAATAATTATCATGAGTCTTAGAAGGTAAAATATTCTTATGAGGAAGATAAGTGGTTAAATTTTTAGTGTTAGGAGGTGGTTCTTCATTTGTTTCTGAAGATAAGTGAGTATTAGTAGTATCTTTAAGAAGTTTTTCATCTAAATACAATTTATTTAGTTTGGTGATGGGATATTTATGGGATGGTTTTCATCAATAATTGACCTTAGCCACAATTACATATTAGGAATTAAAGTAGTATTAATCATAATAGGCATCAATAAAAAAAATACCATTGTTTTCTTGTTGATGGTTAGATGTAGTGAAATATTTTGGGTTGTTATATGAATACGCTTTGGAATATTGCTTATTTTGATAAGTGTTAATGTAATATTTATGATATATTTTTATCATAGAAACATGATTGAATGAATTTCCAAGCATATATGAAACAATAAATTTTATAATCCCTCGACATGTTTCATCAAACCAACAAATTGATTACGATCATACCATTTAGGTGGATTATTAGGGTACATTAATGGTTTAAAGAGAACTAAATTTTTTTTCTTTTTTTGTATGGTTAATGGCATATGAGAAGTTTGGGGATTTTCTACTTTGACGACTCCTAGTTTGGGTTTATGAGGATTTTTAGTTATTGCATTAGTTGAATGTTGAAAAGATACCTTAATGATTTTAGTATTAGGTTAAAATTATTTCATTAAGGCATCTTGGTGATTAAGCCATCTTAGTCAAGAGATCATTTAAATTTTGGGGAGTGAAAATTCTAATCTTTTATTGGAGTGAAGGTGTTAATGATGTTATAAAGAGTTTTAAAAAGTTTCCATATTTTGATAAAATCATGGGCTGATTTGGTAGGGGATTGTTTAGCACTGATGAAATGACTAAGGCAATTATTGAGAATATCATTGTGTTGGAATTATTTAACTAGAGGATTGACTAAATCCTCTAGTTGCCATATATATTTTTGGGGAAGTTAGTTATACCATTCTAGTATTTCATCGGTGAAGGTTTTAACTAAAATTTTAGTTGTGGTGAAAGTATTAGTTTGGATCCAATCTTTGTAAAGACTACCAAATACCTTAAGAAAATATTTAGGGTATTTATTTCCATCATATTTAATAGTTGTAGATATATTACAAATATCAATAGAAATAATGAAAGGGACTAAAGGATCATTTTGGATGTGTTAAATTATCTTATTATGCATGATATGTTGGGAAATGACATTACCCAATACATTTATAAGAGGTGGAGGAATACATTTTTGATGATTTTGAGGGAGAATAATAGGAGGTTGATTATCCATGTTGATCAAATGATGTTATAGTTCCATTATTTGGTCAGTGTTATATGTTTGCATGATGTTCATTTGTTTCATTATTTTTGCAAGAACCTTAGTTGTATCAATTAGTGGGTTAGTGTTTGTAGGAGGATTCCATAAATTAGTATTTTGGGAGGGTTTATAGGTGGTATATTCCTTATGGGGTTTTTAGATACTATTGTATCAATTACCCCCACATTATGGTGAGATGATTGAAGATGTGAATTATCTTGATAAGTATGAAAATCATCAGAACCACCAATCTCATCAATTTGAGTGATTTGAACCATATTATAATTGAAAGATGAGGGAGGAGAATAGGTGATCCAAGAGTGATATTCCTCTTAATAAGTAAAGGTAGGAATAAAACATCATCCCATATAGCATCTAAATGGATTTAGGTTGTCCAAAAATATTTTGATATGCAATTTCATGATGCTTGAAGAAATAATTTGAGATTAGGAAAAAATAATGAAAAATAGAAATAAAGTCAGCTAGATAGGGAACACCAATAGGTATATAGTTAACTGGGTTGATAGAGTATGTGAATAAAATTCACAGAACAGGAAGACAAAAGGATATAGTCAAGTTGGTTGACTATGTGCTACAAAATATAAAATTAAAACAAGATAGAGATATACATAGTCATATGGGTTGATAGTGTACTAAAAATGAGGAGACTAAACATATGGGAAAGATACATAGTTAGATGGGTCAACTATGTACTTGAAAAAGGGAAACTGGTTAGGTAGACAAAATACACATTCATGGGAAATTATTGTGTAGTGAAGTTAAAAAAGATTGATACTCTACAATAAACTATATCAATAGGGATGGAAATATTTTGAAGGCAGAGAAAGATTTTTAAAAAAATATCTAGGCAAATGAAATTAATCACACAAGCAATTGGATCAATGTGATTGATCTAATTTGAACATACAAAATAAACATTTCACCAATATTGGATAATGCAAGTATTGCAATATAAATAAAAATGATCAAAGAGAAAGCAAAAACTTGAAATCAAATGTGAAATATTTAATAATTTATAAGTGTTATTAAGTTT
>JARHVA010002123.1:1247500-1492500 GCA_037957365.1 Torreya grandis | reverse complement strand
TTTAATTTATATCATTTCATTTACTTCATGACTTCACATCTTAGATAACAATCATCAGAAGGTCAAATTAGAAGATTGAATGTGCACATATAGTGACATCATCTTATCAAGTCTACATCCTTAGGTTGACATTTAAATGAAGTAAAAGGTACAGGTCCATGGTAACTCTCCTTGTTCATTTTTATCAAGAGAAGTATATCTTATTATGAATTGATTTCTAGTAATTTTTGGCATTGTTATTAGGGAAAGGTGTCACACACTTTTAATCTTCAATTTTGATATCAATTATTTATAGATGTTTATTATTTTTATTTTCAAAGCTTAATTTTCTTTATATTAAAGATTTATTACTTTCATATTTTAAATTTCCCTTTTTGCAATTAGGTTAGTGGAAATTTTCAAAAAACCCCATATTACTAACCTTGTGTAGGTAAGGTGGGCAAAAAAAGTTTTAAAAAATGTGGTTGACATATGCAAAGCGAAGGGGACTATATAGGAATATTTTTTCCAAAATCATTGAACATTGATGCAAGATCTGAAATTCATCCTATATAAACTAATAAACATGAAGTAATTCCTAAAGATGACTCACAGTTGTCAATAGAAGAGGTTGAGAAGGAAGAATTTTTGGCTAGACTAGTAGCAAAACATGGAGACCTTTAGGAGCCTCATACCCATGGAAGAGACCCACATGTACCATCTCTAGGAATTCCCACCTTATCACCTCATAATCAGGAATCTAAAGTTTGCTTCCCTCTATCACCAAAATTACCTACTAAGGAGGAATTCAAGGCTATTTTCACTCCAAAATGAAATACCAGACCAATAGAATCTTTTAATTTAAAGAGAATCTTTTCTACGACACTAGCTAAATATTCTAAAACCTCCACACCATCCCCATTTTATAAGAATCCATACATTCCTATGGAAAAAAGATAAGGTCTCCATCTTATACACCCTAGGATATCAAAGAATTGATACGAATTTTGAGCATTGGGTAGTAACAACCTCCCATCTACCAACACAAAGAGTATTCAGGGGGATCACCAAGAAGAAAACACTACCAATGATTCTAATACTTTCAAATTTCCTATCCTTACTCTTGATGGAAATGCACCCATTAATAATATCCTTCACTTTTCCTTCTCTAATTTTATGGGAAAAGCATCTGAGGATTCAAACATATTTCATTTTGAGTTTGATATCTTATGTCATAGCTATGACTATAATCAAGATGCTCAAAAACTCAATTTTTTTTAGTAACACTCAAAGATGCAACACTTAGATGGTTTATGGGACTTAGAAATGATGTCATTTGTACTTGAAAACAAATGAAGGAGAATTTTATGATGAAATACCAAGACTATTGTAGGGGAAAAAATATAGGATCGATGACATATTCCAAATGGTATAAGATAACAATGAGTCATTAGAGGAATATATGGAAAGATTTTTGTTTAGCTTACAAAAATCCAAGTAGAATATAATGGACAAGGAATCAATAAAGTTGATATTCTTAAAAGGGATTAGAGATTATTATCTAGAGGTACTAGATCTAATGTCTAGTGGTGATGTTTCTACACTACCATTTGATGTACTAATAGTTCCATGTAAAAACTACTCTAGATCAACCATGAATAAAAGTAGGGGCATAACCCTTCCTACAACATCTACAACAAGACTATCTAAAGGTGAAGTTATAAACCTTCTCCAAGACATGAAGTAGGATATTATTAGCCACCTATCTACTCAAATTGATACATTACATACATGTAAGAGGTAAGAAGAAACTGAGAAAGCCTTAGCCAACTATTATCCTAAATACAAAAAGAAGAAGGTGGATTGCACATTCCATTATATGAAATCTTGGTTAACCAGCATAATTAAGGAAAATCATGAAATGGTGGAACTGCATGATATAGGAGAAGATGAGAATCAAGTATTTTTCATGGCTAAATAGAAAACATGGGTACAAAGACTATGTACTCCATCAAACTCTATGTTTTCAAATTCTCAATTCTAAAATAATCCTTAATATGGGACTTGGATGAATATACCTAATCAAAATTGGTCTCAAAAAAATTAGTAGCTACCCTAGAATCTATTATAGATGTAAAAAAATAGACAAAAACCTTAACATGGGCAATTCCAAAACCAAGAATTGTTCTTTCCCTCTAATCCATGACAATAGTAATGGAGAGGTGATGAAGGGTTTCCCCAAAAAATGTAATAACCAAAACAAAAATAGGCCATAATTCCAAACACTCAATAATAGCCTATTTAAACCACTCAATTATCCACTAGCCCATTCCCAATCTTCTTAATAAGTCTGTTTAATGAACATAATCCACTAAAATAATGCAATATCCAACATACACCTTGGATATTAATCAAGTTTAGCTTCACTTAGGTCATGTTCTTCCACAACCCACCTCACCCATAATCACATAACACTTTTAACCAACTCCATTCCATACTAATCAATAGCTATCCATATCTAATCCTGAGTTAAGTCCATCTAAAAATCAAAAATAAATTGGTAATCTTATTTTTCTAGAGAGATTAAACATATCACGTCATGAACCAGAGCCTAAATTTGATATCTTAGGACAAATCAAGAATGTGTGCATCAAAATTCCATGACTTTAAGTAATAAAGGATGTTCTTATCTAAAATAAAGTTGTTATAGAGATATGTTCAAAAAACTAAGAATAAAGAAGGATCCTAAAACAGTCTGAGTCATTGGCCAACTCATAAATATTATGTTAGGAAATATAGTTCCCCCAAAATATTCTAATTTGTAAAGTCCTATAGTTAACATTAGAATCCATGGTTAATCCATCTCCAATACCTTAATTTATTTAGGCACAACCATCAATGTGATGACTATGGACACCATGCAACAGTTGAAACTTACCACTCTTCATCCCACACCCATTGTCTTCTACATGGCTGACAAATCAACTATTAAGCCTAAGGGGAATATTGAAGACCTTGTTATCACTATTGATTCCTGGTAATAACTATAAGACTTTATTATCCTACAACCAAAAATAAACTTGGTAGGTTATCCTCTCATCCTTGGCTAACCATGTTTGGACACCATTGATCCTTTTATTGGCTATAAGTCAAGAAAAATGCTAATTTCTAATGGAAATGACACCAAGAAATTAGTCCTATATCCACCAACTCAGCCTTCCTAGAATGATGGTCCAATTCCTTAGATTGATGACTTTGAGGAAGTTGTCTCCTTGAAAACTCTCTTCAAAATTGACCAGAGTCAAGCTCTACATTCACAAGGAGAAGACATTATTCTTACTAGTATCCTTAATAACACCTATCAATAGGATGTTGTATTTGCCAAACTATTAGAATGTATACCATGCCCTCTTCAGAATACCTTTCCTAATAACTATCTTTCTAAAACCATAAGATACATTTTATCATTCCATCAATTGCTTCCCCATTAATTCATTTATGCTCCTTTAATCACCAACATAGAAACCATGCTTTTTTTAACAAAGCAAGTAGACATTCTACCAAACAAACCTCTCAACATTAGCACCTCTTTAACACCCCAACAAAAAATATAGTTATTTACAATACTATGAAAGTATAAAATAACATTTGTCAAGGATTAGTATGACATGAGAGGAGTACCCCTAGAGTTAAGCATGCATTATATTTACATTAAAGAAGAATGTAAACCTATTCATCAACCCCAAAGATGAATGAATCCTACAGTTAAAGATATTGTTAAAACTGAGTTGTAAAAAACTCTTGGATGAAGTATTTATTTATCCTATTTTGAATAGCCAATGGGTCTCTCCCCTAGTTATTATCCCTAAGAAAGGTGAAAAATCATGTATTTGCATTGATTACCAAGAATTTAATGATGTTACCAGGAAGGATCACTTTCCCCTTCCATTTATAGATAAAGTATTAGATACATTAGCATATAAAAATTAATTTTCCTTCTTATATGGCTATAATGGTTATAATCAAATATGAATTGATCGACAAGACCAAGAGAAAACCACTTTTACTTGCACTTGGTGAACCTATGCCTATGGCATCTTGCCATTTGGTCTTTACAATGCCTCAGCTACTTTTCAAAGGGTTGTTTTGAGCATATTTTTTGATCTCTCCCATGATTGTGTTGAAATATACATGGATGATTTCACTATCTATGGGTAGAAATTCAAATAAATGCTTACCAACCTTGAAAAAAGTTCTTCAACATTGTGAGGACCACCAACTACTTTGAGAAATGAAAAATGTTATATGCTGATGATTGAAGGGATTGTGTTAGGGCATCACATATCCCTTACTGGAATTCAAGTTGACTCATCAAAGATAAGTATCAATAAGGATTTACCCACACAAAAGAAGTATAAATATATTAGAATTTTTTAAGGACATGCTAGTTATTATAGATGATTCATAAAAAAAATAGTAAAATTACCACCCCTTTGATTGGATTTCTTACTAAAGATGTTGAATTTACATGGACTAATGATTATCAAAATATTTTTTTTAGTAACTTAAAGAACTTATCATAATAAATCCTATTCTGAGAGGGCCTGATTAGAAGAATCCTTTACACATCCACACAGATGCATCTGACACTACTTTAGGAGCTATCTTTGGCCAAAAAGATGAATCTCTGAGTTATCAAATCTATTTTATTGACAAAAATCTTCAAGGGGATGAACTTAACTACACTGTAATAGAGAAGGAATTTATTTACATCATCTATGCCATCAACAAATATTGACATTACATTATATGTTACCAAGTATTCATCCACACAACTCATGCAACAATCAAGTACTTAACGAACAAAACTATTATAACAGGTAGGATAATTTTTTGGTTGCTTTTACTATAATAGTTTGATATTACCATTGTGGGTAGACTAGGTAAGGATAATGTAGTAGTAGATTTTCTATCTCAATTGCCAATTGATGAGCACAGTCCTATTGTTGATGATTCTTTTCTTGATGAACATTTATTTACTATAACAATTCAATCTCCTTGGTTCATAGATATTACTAAATATCTTGCTACAAGATCACCACCACAATATTTATCACCTAGGGATAGATAACATTTGATTTAGAAGAGCATATATTATTCATGGATTTGAGGATATCTCTTTATCACTAGACCAAATTTAGTGATGAGAAGATGTATCCAAGAAAATGAAGCTTATGACATTCTTAGAACCTCCCATGACGAACCTTATTGGGGTCATTTTGCTACCAAATGGAATACCATGAAATAACTCACTACCAAATATTATTGGTCTTATTTTCATAATTATGCCATGATGTATACCCATAGATATGATCAATGTCATTGTATGGAAAAACCCACTCATTCTGATGAAATGCTATTATAGTCAGAACTAGTTTTAGAACCCTTTGAAAAATGGGGAATGGATTTTATAGGTCCCATTGATCCTAAATCCAACAATAAGGAGTACCTACTTGTGTGCATTGATTATGTCATAAAATAGGTAGAGGTCAAAATCTTAACCCATGCCCAAGATAAGAAAGTAGCTAAGTTCTTGTATGAAGAAATCTTCACCCACTATTGAGTACCAAGAGAAATAGTCATAGACCAAGGCCCATAGTTCACTTCAGAACTCATAGTTGCCTTGGTAAAAAAAAATGAAATCAAACACAAAAGGTCTACCCCTTACCATCCTTAGTCAAATAGTCAGGTGAAGTGACAAATAGAGAATTGTAAAATATCCTCACTAAGACTATTAACCTACATAGAAAATATTGGTCAACTCATATTCTAGAAGCATTCTAGGCTTATACAATCACTTGGAAAACCACAACTGGTTTCACTCCATATGAACTATTTTATGGTAAATTTTTTTTTATTCACATTGAGTTTGAATATAAAACCTTAAGGATAGCACTTGATTTGGGCTTAGATCTTTCTAAATATCAAAAAGATAGGATCATACAACTGAATGCACTTAATTAACTAAGAAAGGAAACACTTCATCACACTAAAATAATACAAAGACAATGTGTGGGTTGGCATGATAGGAACATAAAGACTAAGAATTTCTAACCTGGTGATTGGGAACTCCTTTTTTACTCTAAATACAAGGATCATAAAGGAAATTTATAGTCTATGTGGCTTGGGCCTTATGAGATCAAATAAATTTTTCACAATAGATCTATAAATATCATGACCATTGACTCTATTTGGTTATGACTACTTGTTAATGGCCACAAGCTCATGCTGTATAAAAAACTATTGTCTAAGGAAACTCTCACTTTATAATTTATTAAAAAACAACATACATCTCTTCTTCATGAAGGAAATTAACATGTTACCATAGCTAAAGTTATTTATATCAACCCTTCTCTAATATTTTCCAAGAGTAATAAAGCTTCCTGCATCTAAGAACAAGTCATTCACAATGTCTTAGTTCAGGATGTATAAAATCCTACCTCCTATATTATTATGCTTCCACTTGAGTCTAGACCAGAAAATCTTTAAAAAAATAGAAAATTCAGCAATGAAAACCTATGGGAATTGTTGATGGATGTTGTCTTAGAAAACTAGGTCACTGGATGATCAACATTCATTGAGAGAGAGAGAGAGAGAGAGAGAGAGAGAGAGAGAGCACTACTATAATAAAACTTTTTTTTTTCATTTTTATTTACTTATAGATTCATTCCCTTAGAGTAAAAATACATTTTCCTTCTTGTTACAAGATGAAAAATTTACTACTATAGGATAAAACTTGTTATTGTAGGATAAATCTTACTACTATAAGATGAAAAAAACTTATTGCTATAGGAAACCTATCTTGCTATAGGATTTATTCTTATCATTCCATGCTACATAAAGCATTTTGATCCTAGTCAAACAATAACACACACCATACCACCACTCCAAAATCATCATTCTTGCATTAATAAAAGGTATTCCTACAAGTAACAAGGTAATTATTTTATATTTATTTCATGTCATATATTTTAATTATTATTAAGATGATTTTATCTAATTCTATTAATATGCCACTATATCTTCTCCTTAACATGACAACTCAACATATCATCCTCCTTTACTGATTGATGTGACCTTTGATGTGTTGCTACCACCACTCTTTGTTACTATCTTGAGTTGTTTCCTCATGCCAGCTTTACTCCTCAAGGATAATTTATAGATTAAGTTAGGGGGAGATTTTTCATAATTCATATGGATTATTTCACTCCCAAAGTAAAAATCACAAACTATTAGGTTGTGGAGCTAAAAGCTTCACTGATGCAGACATGGAGGAGGTTGTTGAGGTTACAGAAGATTGTTGAGTTGCAGAACGAGTTACAGGGAAATTGACATCAGTCTAATCAACCGATGTCAGTCATATTATAGTGCAGAAGCAACCGACGTCGGTTATGAGTCAGCTGATATCGGTCAGGAAGGAGCCGGCGTCGGCAACCTATGTGTGCATGCAGTTTGCATGCGGGTTCCAGACATGTCTATTTTTGAACTATCAGTTTGCATGTTAAAGGCTAATTATAGTCTTGAGTTGTGTGTCTAATTATTGTAATTAAGAATGTCTAATTATTGTATGCATGAGATCTATGTAATAGACTCATGGGTTGTATTGTAAACGTGTGCTAAAAAGCCATTGAGCTTGAAGAGAGAGCTAGAGTAACTCCTCCTAGTTCCAAAGGGGTGTTGAGTGTGTACGATCAGGGAGATTTGCAAGTTGTGCAAGTTCTACTAGGAGATCCACCGGGGTACTAGTTGAAGAATCATGAGGACTTGGTGAGGTAAGGACAAGGGTTCCTCAAGGTGTAGAGACATCTACATGGTAAGTAAGGTCTGTTGATTTATAGGTGGTAGCAAGGAAGGGAGATCTACTTGGAGTATGATTGTGTACTTGGTGTACTGGCAGCATTGTTACTGACTGGTGGAGGTGAACAACAATTATGTATTTGAGTTGTGTGTTGGGACTGTGAGAGAGAGGGAAGAAGTCCTTGAGGTGTGGCAATCCTTAGAGGTGGAAGAAGAAGTGGCATCTTCTTTATTGTATTTTCTTCTGAGTGATTATTAATACAATTGTGTATTATCTCTCATATCCTGTGTTGTTTCATATTTATAGTTACTTATTCATTCTAGTTAAATTTTGTGTTTAGTTGCTTATAAAAGAGGTAATCATATATACTCTTATTGGGGAGAGTAGGATCTTGACAGTTGGTATCAGAGCCTAGTTATAGGTTCTAGAGCTTGATACCACTTGACAGTTGGTATCAGAGCTTTTGGTTGGATTACTAATAGGTGGTTTCAAATATGGTTAGTGTGTGTTGATTACAGGGTACTCACAGGGGTTTGTGATTGAGTGGGAGTATAGCAATGGTAGAAGAAAGTAAGCTATGAATGGAGAAATTGAATAGCACGAATGGTCTGATTGATGGAAAGAAAGAGTAGGGAAAAGAAGATTGTTGGTTGGTAGAAGATTAGCATGTAGAAGCAGATGTTGCAGGGGTTGTTGTACAGGTTACTCTGAATAAAGTAGAATCTTGATTTACAAATTCTTTTACCTCTTTCCATGCAGCCCGAAATAGAGCATCTTTTCATGGGTATGTCTTTGGAGACTTTGGAGAGATTTATTTAGGGGTTGGTGAGCCTTGTCTGATTATTGGCAAAGGGGAAGTGAAGCTAAAATTGCAGATAGATAACACACAGGTGTTGAATGAGGTCATGCAAGTACCAGTCTTGGAGATGAGTCTAATTTCTTTAGGAAAGTTAGGTGATGAGAGATGCACAGTAACTCTCACAGCGGATGCACTTGAATTAGATGGTGGTAAGAAAGTAGGTCTCCTTTATCTATCTACTTATATTAATAATTCACCTTCTATTGCATAGATGTGGCTTTGTAGGCTTGGTTACATATGTAAGAAGGGAATGCATGTTCTTAAGTGAAAGACATATATCTTTGACAAAATTAAGAATTGGAAAGCCTTGGTGTTCATGGAGGAGATGACGAATAGAAATCAGCTGAGGGGACTAAATTATTCTGATTAGGGTTATGTTAATTTGAATAGGGTTTTGACGCAAAAGGAGCTCACGGGTAAAAATTCATCACTCACAGGCAAACACAGGTACCGGCATCGGTCAGGAGGAAACGATGTTGAATAGACAGGCACTGACATCGGTCATGTGCAGATCAGCAGAGTTAGTGGTGTCAGGGAGCAAGAACTAATGTCAGTCATACAAGAACCGACATCGGTAGAAGGTACACCGGTGTCAGTTAGGGAACTAATGTCGATAGACAGGGTCAGTCATAGGGAACTGACGTCGATCGAGTGCAGATTGGGAGATGGCCGAGATCGGTCACTGGAATGGATGTTAGGTAGACATCAAGCTATCAAGGAGTCTCAAATGCCTATATGGAGGTCAGAAAGGGTAAGTGAACCTCATATTCATTATTCACCTTCTTTATATTACTTGTTGATTACTGATGGTCAAGAACCAGGAAGATAAGAAGAGGCAATGTAGGTAGAATCCAAAAATAGTGGGAGCTTGGCATGGATGAGGAGTGTGAGTCCTTGGAGAAGAACCAAATAGGTGTTTATTGGTGGAGTTTTCAACTGGAAGAAAGCACTGAGAGATGGATGGATTCCCAAGTTAAAGAAGAGAGTGGATGGATATGTGAGATAGAAGGCCAGGTTATATGTTCTTGAGGAAGCTGTAGGATAGTGGTACAGGTTTTGACAGGTGGATGACAAAGCAGGGCTTTAGTCAATGTCAGTGTAACTATTGTGTTTGTCTTACCAGGTGGATGATGGTCACAACATTATCTTGTTACTGTATGTGGATGGTATGCTTGGAGTAGGTTTGTACATACAGGGAGTTGTTGAGCTAAGGGTAAGGTTAGTTTAGAGGTATGTCATGAAGAATTTGGGAGCAGCAAAATTTTTTGGCATAAGAGACATGGAAGATCACAGGTTGATCTCCAGTGGGAGCTGATGTGAAGATGGTGTTGGCAGGGTTTAATACATAGGATGCAGAACTAGTAATCACACCAAGGGTTAGACAGTTCAAGCTGAGCTTAGAACAGTCTTCAAAATCACATAAGGTCGAGTGTAGACTTGAGTTTTCCCAAGCAGTGGGAGTTGTTAGAGAGTTTGGAGCCAATTTGTGGAAGAAGTATTGGAGGTTAGTTTAGTGGATTCTCAAGTATCTGAGAGGGACTAACAGTAGGGTAAATTGTTATGCAAGTTCAAGGTCTTCACTACATGGAGTTGTAGGTTCAGATGTGGTAGGTTACTTAGATGACAGGAGGTGCACCACAGGGTGTGTGGTGGTTGGTCTTCAAGATGGAGCTTGAAGAGGGATACAAGCTAGGAAACAAATTAGATGGTGTATAGGTATAGGTATAGTGCATCTTTTTATCTCCAAGTGGGAGATTTTTAGGTTGTGGAGCTAAAAGCTTCACTGATGCAGACATGGAGGAGGTTGCTGAGGTTGTGGAGGATTGCTAAGTTGCAAAATGAGTTACAGGGCAATCGACATCGGTCTGATCAACCGATGTCAGTCATATTATAGTGTAGAAGCAACTGACATTAGTTATGAGTTAGCCAACATCAGTTAGGAAGGAGCTGACATCGGCAACCTGTGTGTGCATGTAGTTTGCATGCGGGTTCCAGACAGGTCTATTTTTTGACTGTCAGTTTGCATGTTAAAGGCTAATCATAGTCTTGAGGTATGTGTCTAATTATTGTAATTAAGAATGTCTAATTATTGTATGCATGAGATCTATATAATAGACTCATGGGTTGTATTGTAAACATGTGCTAGAAAGCCATTGAGCTTGAAGAGAGAGCTAGAGTAGCTCCTCCTAGTTCCAAAGGGGTGCTGAGTGTGTATGATCAGGGAGAGTTGCAGGTTGTGCAAGTTCTACTAGGAGATCCACTGGGGTACTGGTTGAAGAATCATAAGGACTTGGTGAGGTAAGGACAAGGGTTCTTCAGGGTGTAGAGACATCTACATGGTAAGTAAGGTCTGTTGATTTATAGGTGGCAACAAGGAAGGGAGATCTACTTGGAGTACGGTTGTGTACTTGGTGTACTGGCAGTGTTGTTACTGACTGGTGGAGGTGAACAACAATTTTGTATTTGAGTTGTGGGTTGGGACCGTGAGAGAGAGGGAAGAAGTCCTTGAGGTGTGGCAAGCCTTAGAGGTGGAAGAAGAAGTTGCATCTTCTTTATTGTATTTTATTTTGAGTGATTATTAATACAATAGTGTATTGTCTCTCTCATCCTGTGTTGTTTCATATTTCTAGTTACTTATTCATTCTGGTTAAATTCCATGTTTAGTTTCTTATACAAGAGGTAATCATATATACTCTTATTGGGGAGAGTAGGATCCTGACACAAACATTTTGTCAAAGCCATAAAACATTTGCTATAAGAACACAACCTGTAACTCAAAATTCATCTCACAATATGTGAGGGGAATTGATAAAACATGAACCACTTGATATCACCCCTTTAACCAATATCTCAAAAATCTTGGCCCTATTCTAGAATGTAGGATGGGCATAATATTTTGAAAGGATCTGTGCCCTAGATGAAGAAATTGAAAAATAATTCACTGGTACATTGCATAATAACTTGGCAATAGTAAAGAGAATGGAAATTAAACTGATAGAAACCATAATTAGTAGAGTAATGGGACTACCATGAATAAGGGAGGAATCAAAAGACAAATTTGATGTAAAAATAGAGAGGAAAATTTTATCAAAGGAAATAAAAGCTTGGAAACTTCAAATCAAGGTACTACAAAGTTATCTCTAATGGTAAGATGGGATAAATGTATTGAGTTTATCTCCAAATATTTCATTTGAGAAGAGAGGTATTCCATGCTATATGGCATACACTTCAATTTCATGAATCATTTATGGCATGGTTTAGAGATAAACATCCCCAACTTCTTGCTCCACATGATCACAAAAAAGTTGGAGGCATTTCAAAGAGGTAATTTCAAAGATTTTTCCCATCATTATCTAATCCAATTAATTTTTCAAGATTGTTTTCAAAGAACTATACCCAACATCACTTATGAAGAATTTATCCAAGTACTAGGAAATGCAAAAAGTGATAGAGAAGGAAATGAAATAGAGGTAGAAGAACAAATATTATAAGGAGCCCTTCCTACAAATCCACAAGAACCTACAACAAAAAACCTTCCTATAGCTCCATAAGAACAAGCAGAAGGATACCTTCCTATAATAACATAAGAACATATAACAAGGATTGAAAAAAAGACTTCCACAGGTAGGGAATCTATAGGGAAAATGAAGAAACTCATTCTCCATCTTGAATCAAATGAGTTTGAGTAAGAACTCCACCTTTTCAAAAAAAGGCTAAGGTAACCTCTATTCACATATCTCATAGATTGAGAATAAAAATGAGAAGTAAACCTTCTTCTATTATTGAAATAAATGAAGAATCTAGAGAAGAGTAGATTACTAGTAGTTATGAATCTCTAAAAGCTAAAATAGATAAGGGAGAATGTTCTCTATAATATAATTAGGAAACAAAACAAGTAGAGCATAGTTTTGAAGAGTTTCATGAGGAACAAATGCAATAAGAAGTGAATCAATTGGAGAAACCTACTATAAAAATGTGAATTTTCCACTCTTGCGTAAGTCCTATAAGAAATTGAGTTGCTAAGAAAGAAGATACATGATTAGTCTAGAGGAGGACTGGATGCACTCGCTGTAGTAGCTTCTCAACTACATCCCTCTATTGAAGACCATCTTGTAGTCATTATTTCACAACCTTCTATAGAGGTAAACCAATAAGAAGAACCTATTGCTGCCCAAGAAGTTAGACATCATTCCTCATTACAATATCTTCTAAATTGATGAATTGGATGGATAGATAGTCTAAAATTTTGAATGAATTGAGAAAATAAAATAAGAAATTGAAAGAAGAGAATAATTTGAAGGAAAAGAGAATATCCAAATTGAAATAGAAAATTAAGTTTATGGTTGGTCTTACCCAAGATCTCATTAATTACAGACCTCTTGTAAGAGTATATTCGGTCTACCTTGAGTAGCAATGGCATAAGTTCAAATTTATGATAATTTATTGTGATATGCCTCATGATGTTATTGATCCCCTCTCCTTTTATATCTATAAATAAAGTTCATAGGAATAATAGGCATAATTGTGCAAGTTCTACCTTGACAATTATGTTGTTCTTTATGACAAAGAGTGGAACCCTAATTTATATGTTGGAGATGTCCAACTATAGGAATTTTCATCATATTTTTTGAATGAGAAAAGAAGAGGAAGAGAAGTAGCTAAATATATTAAAAATGAGAATGAAATCTAGCTATTTATCAGGAGAGAATCAATGGCACCTAATTTTGTATTGACTATATGGGATAATATCATGTTGAACAAGGAAGACAGAGCCTAATTTGAAAAGAATTGTGATGAAGCTCAATAGTTTTATTTAGGATTTAAAACCTATAATGATCCCAAAGCCAAAGATTCTTATAATTAATGATGGAATGAGTTCACTCTTGCACTGAAAAAGATAGCCATATACCTATTTTAACTTGAACACAAAATTTAATAGGATCACAAAATATATTTTGCTTGTAGGAGAAATGGAGTATCAATTATTAAACCTAAAATTACATCTCCCTCTATTTTTTTATCTTATTTTAGATTTGTAGGATAATACGCCATTAGATGAAGCTATGGAGTTAAAAATCTGGCAACTATTTGAATAGAGGCATGGATTCTATGCTCACCTTTCTAGTAGTGCTATAGATCCCATGCATTTTATAGTTATTTTTGAAATGGGAATGAATAAGTTTATTTATTGAGGTCAATAAATATCTTAAGTTAGGGGTGTGATGAGCCCCATAAAATTCTTTTTTGGTCCCCATCTATTGTACTCATCCTGCTTGTTAACCATGCTTTTAAACTTTTTTCCATCCAGTTTCCTTCCTTCAAAGTCAATATAAAATTATGTTTATATACTCTTTTAATGGTTAGAATTATGTATTGAAATTAAATATATGATAAGTACCTATTTCTTTAGGGCAATTTTTATATAATGTATTTTAAGGATGTTTTGGAGAAATAGGTATATAGCATGGAACATCTTGCAGTAAAAGAGTCTCATTTCATAAACTATCCTATAGCCACAATGTGAAAATAATGGAAATAAATAGATTTTGATTCCTCTTTCAACCAACTCATAGAAACAACCATAGCCTCCAAAGATCCCAATAAGTAAGTGATTTAATAATGAAATAGTTTTGTTTGTCCTACAACAATGTCATAAAAATTATATGAAAGACATCTTTAGCAAAAGGAAGCCAATTTTGGTTATCCTAAATCAAATATATCTTAGATTAGAATATATATTATTTTGTATAAAAAATTATCCTCTACAGTATATATATGTAGTATTAGATTTGAGAATATAATATATGTTGATTATAGATTATCATAACTACATTTTATTAAGCAACTGTTATTGTAATTTCCTACATCAATTCATTGCTACATTTTTCATTAATATGAGCAAGAATTTATTAGTACAATTCAGTGTTGTGAGAGGAAGGATTTAAGCTAGAGTTAAAAGGAGGAAAGGCCCCCTTTGGAAGGCTACAACAACAATCCAACCCATTTAATTAGTTAATCATGTTATTTGATTTCTTTATGCATTATGTGTTTCATTTCTAAATTGTGTGATTTAAATTTTTGCTTAGAATTGTTTAAGGTAGCTCCCAATGCATTAGCATTTACTTCATAGTATTATGTTCATGTTTAATTTCTAGCATTTAATTTATTTCATGACTTCACATCTTAGATGGCAATTATCAAAATGTCAAATCAAAAGATTGAGTGTGCACATACAGTGATGTCATCCTATCAAGTCTACATCCTCGAGTTGAAATTTAAATGAAGTATAAGGTATAGGTCCATGGTATCTCTCCTTGTTCATTTTAATCAAAAGAATTATATCTAATTTTAAATCAACTTATAGTCATCGAGTAAGGTATATCTAATTAGGTAAGTTAAGAACAAAGATATCTATCATAAAACAAGCTTACCTTGATAGTTATGCCTTAATCTAAAAATAAAACAAAGTTAGATATTAAGAAAGTAAAGTCCCTTTGATAGTTATGCCTTACTCCCTTGTTAGCTATCAAGAATACATTATTCCATTGATAAAATATAAAGGAGAATCAAAGCTAGGTGTCAAGAAGGAAAGCTTCCCTTGCCTTAATACGTGGCATATATTAAGTAGGTAGGGCAAAGGGTTGGTTGAAAGTGTATTAATTACATATATAGATTAGGATTTAGGAATCTAATAATTTCAATCCCAGAGTTGAGAAACCAAATTTATATCTATATAGATAGGAGTGACTAAAGACTAGTTGAGAATTCCAATCCCAACACCATATTTGACTTCTCATTTTATCTATATGTCATTAAGAGTATGTTCATAGTAGACTGAATTTCCAAATAGATAGATAGATAGGAGGTCACCAATCCGATAGAGTGTGTTCCAATTCAGTAGTTGGTAGAATGTGTTTCCCAACCCAACTCAATCCATACCAAACTTTATCTATGAAGATAATGAAGGGAATATGACTTAATCTAGTGTATCGGGGAGGGGATACTTAGAGCTTAGGCATGGTCTGATGAGCCCTAAAGACTATAAATGGGGCCATGTCATAATATGAGTATGCCTTGATCCTCAATAAAATATATCAAAGGATAGCATAGGAATGGGGGGGCCACAATATATATATGTGGGTCACCATTATGAATGCCCTATCTTGATCTCAAACTTTCTCTACCCAATATAAATCAATTGAATCTTTCTCTACCTAATTCATCTATGATAAGGAGGAATAAAATGGAAGCTTGCCTTTTTTATTGCTTAGATTTTCTTTATCTAATAGCTTTTTTCATCCTTAATCACTCCTTCCAATAACTTTATGGTGGGTATAGTGGATTTTTGCTTGTGTTCGATCATCCCTAACCACTCATTTATAAATATATAGGTTATAATGCCCCATCTCATTTCAATATATGTCTTGATCAATGCCCCTTCATTTGAATCATGTCTTTTAATTCCCATTCAATAAGAAAGAATGGAATGAATCAATTTTACACACATTGGGTAGATAAGGTCACACAAATAATAGGTATTACCCCTACATATATATAACATAATACTTATTAATTATTAGTCATGATCCTTAATCACTCCCTTATGGACCTTATTGTCCCTAATCATTCCCTCATCAACCCTCATCATCCATAGTCACTCCCTCATAATCCCTCATCATCCCTAATCACTCCCTCCTCATCCCTTATCATTCCCTCATTAACCCCCACCATCCCTCATAGTCCTTAATCACTTTGTCCTAACCCTTTCTTATCACTTATCACTCCCATAATACATTTATGTTGGGTAAGTGGATTTATGTTTCTATCTGATTGTCCCTAGTCACTCCTTTCTATAAATAAGTTAGAGTGCCCACTTTACTTTCAAGATATGCCTCATGTATTTAATTAGGTATTGAGTTTTAGACACTCAAAAACTACCCCATTATTTTATGTTGAATCACCCTTGAACCCTTACCCCACATTGGAGCTAGTTAACCACCTAGTTAACCAAGCCCACTTTTATCCTTGCTAACTTAACCTTTTTAACCCACTTTATTTTAACCACTTTTCACCCATTTTCCTCTAGGACCCTAACCAGTGCCAATCAAGTTTCCTAGCCTATTTTAAAATTACTTATAGTTGTTAATAAGATAAACACCACATAGTTTAGTAGTTTATTTATGTGAAGCAAAACAAATTTAAAGCATTGAAACTATCAAATTTTCCTCCACTCCATTTATCAACTTATTCCACTTACAATTGTCAATTTTTTCATATAAAAGGAGAGCTAAAAAAAGAAGAATGGATCCAAAAATCTATAAATACATGCTTCCAAAGTCTTTCTAAAGGTATCCACCCTTACCAGAATGCTACTCAAATCATTCTCAAAGGTTGGAGTATTATTATGCTGATGAATTTCCTCCAAGTCTTCTCTTCCCCTTTCTCCATTTCTCTTGATGATAGGTATTCTTCTCTTTTTTTTAATTTTTCATTATTTATTTTCTAAGGTTTAAATACCTTGATCAAATTATTTTATTTGTATTCTATTTTATACCCTCTAGACCTATATCAAACCTCTGCTAACCTAAAACCCTTACCCAAACATTTATCTAATCAATTACCCTATTTGCAACTAAATCCTCAACCAAAGCTTAACTGAATCCTATTTGTTTGGTTCCTTATTACCTTTATAGAAACACAATCAAACCCCCAAATACCTTAGCGTAAACATCGACCAAATTTTTTTTATAGTTAGTTGTTTTCTTTGAACAAACATTTTACATTTCTTGTATTAAATAGAATGTACCTTTATGTTATTATATGAAAGTTTCATTTATTTTATTTGTATCAAACCTTTTATCAGAAAGGGGATTGAAAGACATCCTATCAAGTTGTTGCTTTCTTAGATCTAGCATATGCGAGGCAATCCTGCATCTCCTTGTCTAACAAAAAAGTTTTGTTAGTGCTTTCTTATCTACAGGTATTCTTCCCTAGCCAAAGAAGAGTCCCCACTTCATATGGATTTAATGTGCACACTTTCAACTAGGTACCCTTACACACCCTTGTCTTTCATTTTTAATACTTGATTTCAAATTAATAAATGAGGAGAAAAATTGAGTAAAACATTTTGGCATGCTCGGTGGGACCCACCACATTTTTTAATTCTTAGTTAGCATTTATTTGATCTCTCTCTCTCTCTCTCTCTATATATATATATATATATATATATATATATATATATAATTTTATCATCTAAAGAAATATGAAACTTATTTTGGGCTTAAAATGAACCCAGCATCCATTACTTGCTTCCTTTCTTATCTTTTAGCTCACTTAACTTAATTAAAAAGTATCATAATTGAATTATGGTTTACTTATGTTACACAACCAAACCACTTTCATAACCAACACATCAAAATGTACTTGAGACAAGGCCTGACTAGGATATCACCACCTAGTGGATAACCTTATCCTACCTGGTAATCCCACATAGATTTAATTACCAAAGGGAGATCCCACTCCATTCTCTAGCAGAGTATAAGCCATGAACAGATAGTATATCTTAGCTAAGTGACTTGACCTAGTTTCAAGATCATGAAGTGTAGGGATAAAACCCCTAGTATGAGGCCACATACCTAGTCTAGTATAGATTCTCTTGAGTTCCTAAACATTACCTAAAACCACCCTTAGCTTTCATATCTAGTACCAAATTTGCAAGCCAAACTACCCTCACATGTTTTTAACTAAGACATAAGCCAACATGAGATAAAAGTTATCTTAGGAGTTAATGAAATTATTGTATGCATTACTTTCTAGACTTTTTTCTTATTTGCTCTTTATTTGAGTTGTGAGGAATTGAACTTATAGAATTAACCTTCCATCATTTTTACCTCATTTACCCTCCTCTCCATTACCTTATTCCAATGGAGAGCCCTTCTATAACCTTTTCTAAAGATTCTAGATTTGATAGAATCTGAGACCATAACCCTCTTGCATTCGAGCATTAATTAGAATATCAAGATATCTATGCTCCTTACCTTACCTATATTAAACCAAACTACCCTCACACATTTTTAACTAAGACATAAGCCAACATGAGATAAAAGTTATCTTAGGAGTTAATGCAATTATTGTATGCATTACTTTCTAGACTTTTTTCTTATTTGCTCTTTATTTGAGTTGTGAGGAATCGAACTTATATAATTAACCTTCCATCATTTTTACCTCATTTACCCTCCTCTCCATTACCTTATTCTAATGGAGAGCCCTTCTCTAACCTTTTCTAAAGATTCTAGATTTGATAGAATCTGAGACCATAACCCTCTTGCATTCGAGCATTAATTAGAATATCAAGATAGATATGCTCCCTACCTTACCTATATTAAACCAAAAGTAACCCATCACCCATAAAACTTTAACCATAATCAACCTCCTAACTATCAACTACCACTTGAACTGGTTACAATAATAATGGATCGATAAGCAGAGTTATCTATTTTTGGTACCCATGAACAATCAAATTTTAAATTAAACCAACCAATAACCTATCAATGACCCTTTAACCATTACCTTACTCAACCAATAAACTATCAACATATACCACATCCATCACCCCAACCTTGTCAAAAATTGGGCCATCTACCCCTTCCATTATGTCAATTACCTCAACTCACTTTATCAACCCAATGAACTTTATCAACCTTAACCAAAAAAATTAATCAACAAACCTATCAAACTATCAATATATCAACCAACCAATATCAACCTACCTTATCAAATTTACCCAACCAAAAAATCTTATCAACCTCACCCAACCCATCAAATCCACCTATTCAACTAACCTTATCATTTCAAACTATTAACTACCAATCAAATTTTTTAAACCAACCTATTTTATCAAATCAACCAAAAAACTATCAAACCAACCCTTATCAACTAATCCTACCCAATTATCAACCAAACTTACCCAATAAATCTAACCTATTCAACTTACCCACCTTATCAACTTTACCTACCTCATCACCCTTATCAAGTTTATCAAAACCAACCAAAAACTACCTACCAGACCTACCTAACCTATCAAACCTATCAAATCAATCAAACCAAAAAACCTCATCAAATATACCATTTAGCTTAGAAACTCAAGAGCCATTGGTGCACCTTCTTCCTAGGTAGTACACCCCACTAGGGAAATCATATGCCTCAATCCTAGATAAAATCTTGGATGCCTTTGTCATTAACCTTCCTCCAATCAAGCCCATCAATAATTATTTTCCAAAACCAATTTGGTTTATAGAAGATGAATTTTTTTCCTATCATCACACCAATAAACATGGGATAGATAGAAGTGGATCTTTTGATATGCTCATCCAAAAGCTTATCGATCACAAGGAGGTTTCAAAGGAGATTTTCCATGTTCCTTCCAACCTAGCCTTAAATATAATCAAACAATCAATTATCAAACTTCTTCCTTTGCTCATTTTTGAGGAAACCGTGATCTAACCCTTAATCAAACCACTTGTCCCAAGTGAACTCTTTTCAACTTTACTTTGAAAATGCATTCAAGGAACCAACCAGCCAACCTATTCCACTCACCTTTATGGAGTCAACTTACCAACATATTCCACTCATCTTTGTGGAACCAACCAAGCAAACTATTCCACTTACCTTTTTGAAACCAACCAACCTACCTTTTCTAGTTATAACCTCTGTGGAACCTATCAACTAACCTTAACAACTATCAACCAAACCAAACCAACCATTAGACTAACCAAACTTACAATTGACTAAAATTACCTATAATATAACCATCCAACCAACATTACCTCACCAACCAAACCAAATAATCAAACCAACAAACTAACTCAACCATTTATCTTACATCTCTCAACCAGTCAAACCAGCCTCTACCTCAACCCAATCAACCATAATCAACATAGCTTTCCATTAAACCATAAATAATATATATAAAAATACAAATCAAATTTAACCCATCAAACCTATCAAACCTACCCTACCCTACCTAAATATAACCTAATTGTTTTCCCCTAGCTTTGGTGCACTAGAGGAAATCCCACCTGAACCACCACCTATGAACTTAACCTGATCACCACTAACAACTAAAAACTAAAAACCCTTTGGGAGGTGGGTGAAGTCATATTAAACCCTCCTAAAACCTTATTACTAACCATCACCTCACCTTGGGATAATTTCCCCTTTTTTGATGATCTATGGAAAAAGCAAACTGGGGGAACTTCCCCTCCATAAGGATTTGACCATATGTCAACACAAACCATACCTTAATAATTAACCAAACTAAACCTTGCCACTTTTACCTCAAAATCATCTACCCAACCTATCCAACCAATAAACCCTGCCCATACTACTTGTGCACCAAATTTGGGATTCAAATAAAATATTATCAAAAGAGATAATGAAAACCCAAAAATAATGACACCAATAGGATGGGATAGAAAAGGTAAATTAGAATGAAAAGAACATGCATACCATCAATTTTACCTTCTCATAGCTCTGATCTAAGATTGAGATTTGTGATCTTGAATTTGATTGTTGGATTAATTATAGATGCTTGACAATGGCTAGGATTGGCTTGGCCTTAGCTTGATGATAATGGCTTGCTTGATATAGTTCTTCACTCACTTGTGCACTTAATTTCTCATACAAAAATTAATTAGCTTATGAAAGGGGAGGTGTGTTGGTTTTATAGATTCATAGAGGGAGATCTTATGGTCTAAATTTAAATTTGGGTTATCCAGATCTAGGGTGGAGAATTTTTCATGGAATTTTTAATTCTATGGAATCCTCTAGAATAGAGGATTCTAGAGGAGAGGCTCCAAAATGGAGAGATCTCTAGAATTATCTAAATTCTAGAGATTTCTCCATAGGGTTTTAGGTGCTTAGGAAAGGCTAATGTAGGGTGGTGGGTGGGTAGTTAGGATTTTCTTGAATTTTAAATTGGCAAGTGGGATTAAGGGTAGGTTAATAGGTAATAAGTCTTATTTAGGGATTAATGATAGGATTAATTGGTTTTAGGATATAAAAAAGGTTAAATAGGATATGGGAATGATTATATAAATTAGGCTAAGGGTTGTTATGGCTAGGAAATGGGATAATTAGGCCAAATTAGTGAGAATTGGGATAATTAGTAGAGCAAGCACATTTTACACCTCTTTGAAAGGGCATTATGAGTGGATGGGGTGGAAGGATTAATGGCATTTTAAAGAAAAACCATGACATGGATGAATTATTATGATAGTGGGTATGATGCCCCCTCAAGGGGACATGTAGGGAAAAATGAGCCAAATGGTGACTCAAAAGAGGATATGAAAAATGGGATGTGATGGAAAGGCTTGGGATGATGGATGTGGGATAGAAGATGAAGAAGAGTGAGTTGACTCAAAAAATGAGATATAATTTGATAACGATGCCCTTGACAAGGACACATACATAGGGAATAAAGATGATAAGTGTAATCGTTAGAGACACATCCTAAGAAAGGATAGATGTAATCAAATGTAACATGATGATGATATGACTAAAGGGACACAAGATTTTGATAGATCACAAGAAAGGATGCATACAAGGGATAGATAGAGGCTAAGGATTAGATTGATTTGATAAGGTAGGATGAATATAGTTCAAAGCTAAATAGATTGAGTTGATAGAGAAGAACCGATGTGATTGAGTGACCAAAAGGATTGGGATGATGCCCATATCAAAGACATATGCAAGGGAGTGATGGAAGAGATAATGGCCTTGGGAATTGAAAAGTGGCCAAGTGCTACCTTCATATCCTGATAAGAGCTTAGGCTGATATAGTGCAAGATAGGATAGAGATAATGATTGGAGATGAGATAGGGACCCAGATTAGATTAGGAAAATGGTAAGGTTGGAAGGAGGTTAGTAGAGAGATAGTAGAAAGAAGAAGGAATAGAAGCAATATTTTGAGGAAGAACATGGGTTGGGGGGGAAGAGGGGGGGTTAATATAGGCTAGTGGGTTAGGTGGGGAGGTTATTTGCATTCTTTATATGTAGAAATCTAGAGTTTTAGCCCAGAACCATAGACCACATTCCTTGAGATTCACACCATAGTAAATGGGTCCATGCTTATTAGAGAGAGCCTAAGGCAGGACATCCAATGAGTAACACATTGTGATTTTCATGTTTTTAGCAATTTTGTGAATTTATAGTGGATTTTTAGGCTAGATTTAGCTAAAAGTGAATTGGGGCATCATGGGTCTACAATCCCATGACTACGAGTTATGCCCTCAGTCACAGTATTATAGATGTAAATAGTGAGATTGGGGGTGGAAATGGTAGGATTATAATCCTGATACTTGGGGAAATAGTGGGATTACAATCACGCTACTAGGTAATCACATGATTGCAATCTTGTGAGGGGGTAATCATGGGTTTGCAATCATGTTAGTGGGAAGTCATGATATTGCAATATCACAATTGAGAAGTAGCAATATTAGAATACCACCACTTGGACTAGGATGATAATGGTGAGATTGTAATGGGGGATGGGTGGACAAAGGATTAGGATAGGCAAGAGGGGAAAAAAAAGACCTTGGGGTTGATTAGGGTAGTTAAACTTAGGAAAATGGGTAGGCTAAATGGGTGGGGAAAATGAATAAGGGTAAATGGGTTAGATAATGGTAAGATAAGGTAAGTAAGGCAAGTGAGGGAGATGAGTTGAATTATTATGTTGGCATGATGCAAGAGTGTTTAGGGATATTTGCATCATGATTAAGGTACCCAAATATTTTACATGAGATGTGGTGGGTAATGGCTGAGGACTACAAGGTCTTAGAGCTGATATACCTTCATGATGAGGCTATTATACCACTAATTTAGATCGAATGAGCATTGATCATAACCCTAGTGGAGTGGTGGCACTTAGAGACTAGATCCTTCCCCTTTATGACTAGAGAGATGATTGTGACACTAGAGGACATGTAAAAGATATTTCACTTGCTAATGAATGGGTTAGGAATTATTAAAGATCTCATATGTTGATGTAGATGTTATAATGGTTGGGTGGGAATTTGTAGATTGGAGTACATGATAGGTCCATTGATCTGGACTAATGCTGATGGGAGGAGACCCTAGATAGGTTGACATTAGTATTCATGGATCTTATATCTAGAATTTTATTACCAGATAAGAATAGGATATGGTTTCACCTTAGCTTGGGGGAGGTGGTGGTAGACATGGTACATGATCAATGAATGTTTTCTTTGGGACCCATCATCCTGGCCTATTTATATAGGGAGCTACATTTTGGTGCCTATAGGTGTACATAGAGTTTTGGGCCATTAGTGCTTCTTTATATATGGAGTTGGAAGCACATTACAATCTAATGACCACTGGGGAATCTTGTTGGACTAGAGCTAGGGTAGCTAATGGTTTTTTTATGACACATGATTATAAGTGTGGCACTAGGGAACATAGGAGATATGATGTATTATAAAAAGGAATTTGACACCTTACTCCTAAATTAGATCACATGGATGATGTACCAAGGCATTGATTTTGGATGCGGATATGAGGCATATACTCAGCTGATGTTGACCCCATGTTACATTAATGGGAGACATGATTATATCATTGAGAGATATAGGCTAGATCAAGTACAATGCCAATTTGGTTTTGTTTAAGATATACCATGTACTCAACTCATCCAAAGCATATTTTTACATGAAGCTTATAGGAGATACTGCATTGGGGGAAATTAGTGGTGAGGTTAGATGCATTATTTGACTATGAGGATGTAGAACCTTAGTAATGGGACTTTTTTATCATGATATTAGATCCAAGGGTTATAGTAACATATTGAGCATGGTGGTATATACTTGTACCAAGGTGGTTGACATGTCCTTAGGTGGTGATGAGGGGATCAGTGTAATGGGTATTAATAGTGTGATCTCATATTCATGAGTGATCATGGTAGTAGAGATAGGTATTGGCTGTGGATGTTGGAGATGGGGGAGGGGAAGTAGATGGAGGAGTGGTGGATCTGATGGATATTGACATGAGAGATGGTGGATAGGGATAGGGACATACTGACATATAGGGTTAGGATTAGATGGATGCATAGGCATCTATTCCATAGGTTCCCACATAGCCAACTAGAGGAGTAGGACCATCCCATCCACCACATTCTATAGATGATGAGGAATTGATAGCTAGTTTCCAAATAGAGATTCAAGCTTAGATTGTGTAAATGAGGGGTATTAGTTGGGAGTCAGACTAGATTCATATGTAGGTATAGGCATTGAGGATGTAAGAGAATGGGAGATTGGCATAGGCACATAGATAGATTATAGGCTTACAAGTGTGTATTGATCAGTGGGAGAGTGAGTTATCCTAGCTCTAGTTGTAGGTAGTGGATCTCCAAAGTTAGATACATAAGTGGGATATGTAAATTGTTACCCTATAGGCTCAAGTTAGTTAGTAGAACACCTAGCTTAGGAAGGCACAATCACAAATTACAACTTTATAGAGATAGATGGATGGGCTCCCAGGATAGATGGCACCATTACAAGCATGGATTCAAGGATTATAGGGAGAGTTATCCATTATAGAGAGGACTTGAGATTCTATATACATGGGTCTCTAAGGACAAGGGATGATGGGAATGATGAACTAAATCATGTTATTGCCATGAGAGGATTGATATTACTGAACTCTATATGAGGTTGTCATACTAGTGGAGTGTAGAGCAAGATCTTTCTAGGTGAGCCAGTCCTCAATTAGGTAGTCCTTAAGGAGCAAAGGGTCGAGGCCACCCTCATCACCACAACTATGATATTTTATGTGTATATTTTAGTACATTCTTTTGTATATTGTATAGGAGATTTAAATGTATTAAATGATGATTCATTCTTTACATACTAGTGCATTGTGATGATTATTTATGATGTTTGATGTGATGATTATTTATGATGATGTGGTTGTATGATGACTTATTATGATGGACTATGATGATGTTATTTTATTACTTATGATGGTTATGTATTTATGATGATGATCTCATGTTTTTTAAGTATTTATGATGATGTATGTTATGATCTCATGATGTTTGAGTATTTTAGGTGCTTTATGTTAGCTTATGGCAATGCATGTGATGAGAATGACCTTATGATGATGATCATATGTTATAGACATGTTGTATGTGATTATGCTTATGATGATGGTATATTTATGTGATGATTATGAACATTTATTATTTCTTTATGATACATGTTAGATGGGATATGTTGACTATGATTATGGCTATGGTGTTTTATTGTTATGTTTGATGGATGTGATGAATAGGACACTTTTTATGATGAGTGAAATGTTTGATTAATTATGATGATGGTAACATGATGGATAGGATGGTGATGTAATTGGGTTTATTTACAACTTTTTATTGTCATGCTTATGGATATGAATCATGTGATGATCTATGTGCATATTTTTGTGATGAGATACCTTTAGAATGTTTGCAATGGGATGGATATATATGATGAGGTCATTCTAATTTATTATTTTTCTTATGATACTACTAATGCAATGGTTGATTTGGGTATTTAACAATGCATGTGAGATGGGATTGTTTTACTTATATATAATGGATATCATCCATGTTTAATAGATGATTGTCCTTAAGAATTTGGTACTCTTGCATCATGGAGGTAGAGAATTATAAGATTAGGGTGGATAGGGAAGGTTTTGGCTTAGGGTTTTGGGATGGTTTAGAGGACATGGCTTGGGATTGGTTGTGGGGATAGTATTTTTATCTTGGGGAGATTGTCAAGAAATTATGTAATTTATGTTAATGTCACATCTTTATGAGATATGCCAATGGTATTGATAGAGCCATGACATTTATATCAAATATGTTTAGAGGAAACTTTGTTGAAAGTGGGATGATCCATCTGAAGGTGTTTAATTTAATGGTTTTACCTTCCCATCCTCATTCCAATATGTTTATGCATATGAAAATGTAAACTAATCAAAAGGATAAGACTTCATTTCATACATAGAGATATAATTATCATGCAAAACACATATATGCATAAACAAAAACATTCATATTCCTCTAAAATGGTTATAAAGATGACAATGAAGGCTAGAGATGGGGATGATGAGGGGATAAAAATAATAGTGGTCAAGCTATCCTTGGGCATAGAAATGTAGTTCTAAAAGACCTCAAGTCAATGTAGTTCTAGCTAAAAAGGGGGTTGATGATGGTAATGGTGACTAGGAAAATAGATGATAATGATGTAGTGATAGATAACTGTTTGTAGGTGATATGAGAATGTAGTATAGATGATATATGGACAAGGTTCAAATCATAAATCCAAAAATAGAGGGTTTCGGACCATTCCATGAGGAATTAGAATCATAGTAACCCCATTGTTATGTTGACCTTTGCTAGTGATAGTGGGATTGGATGGTTACATGGATGGCAAAGATATAGTGTGATGTGGCTAGGGCTAAGAGGAGACATATCTATCATAGGAATCTTTTCTAAAAGAGTGGATAGAGATAGATGGGGTGATAAATGATCTTAGGGATATGGATAATGTCTCCAAGGATAGGTAGATGATTTGGGAGGGTCCTTCTAACAACTATCCCAGAGGTAGCCCTTGTTGATTTTGTGATGAATACATTGATTCCTTATTGTAGATTCCCACTTTATTGAGACCAAGGCTAGGCTATCGTTACCATGGAATCAAGAACTAGTTTTCACCATGATACTTGCCCAAGGTGCCAGCGAACTAGTTTTCACCATTAGATGGACTTTTTTATGTATATGGATAGGATGGATGAGTCTTATAGATAGAGGATATAGGGACTAGGAATATAACCACTTGAGATGCATTTTATTCATAGGATTGTCCAATTATTCTCCCTCAATCATGGCCAATTTATATTCTCTTGAGATAAATTTGGCAATAATTATGTATGGGCCCATCCAAATGGATTCAAAATTTCCCTTTTTATCTCTTTTTGCATTAGTTTTTTTTAAATTTTCCTTGAGGACTGAGTCAACTATTTCAAACTCCTGATCTTGAATCTTCTTGTGGTATTGATTGTTGAGCTTTTTTTTATATGCCCTTAGGTGATTTAAGGCCTACTATCATTTTTCATAGAGAAGTTCTAACTTTTGTAAGTGATCTAGTTTATGATTGTGGTCAATAATTATGCCTCATAATGAGAGACAAAGAGATGGGAGATCTACTTCCATGAGTAATATTAATTCAACTCCATATACCAAGGAATAGGGGTGGCCCCTATGAGTGTGTAGACATTAGTGTGATAGGCCCATAATGTTGGATATAATTGAATATGCCAATCACATCTAGATTTATTGATTATTTTCTTCAAGATTTTGATTAGGGTCTTATTGCTTGCTTCCACTTATCCATTGCTTTGGGGATAATATGGGGAAGATAAATGCTATGTGATGTGGTACTTTTGATAAAGGGCCTCAAAATCTTGATTCTTGAAAGACTTTTCATTATCTAAGATAATATTGGTAGGGATGCCAAAGCAATAGATGATTTGATTAAGGATGAGTTTAGATATCTGGAGGCTAGTTGTATAAGTCAACAACATTGCCTCTATGCATTTTATGAAATATTATATAGTTGTGATAATAAATTTGTGCCCATCCAAGGAATTAGGATTAATTTTGATAACTAGATCAAGGCCCCATGTAGAGAAAGGCTATGGGTTCATGATCAGATGTAGTTCTTGTGCTAGTGTGTGGATAAGGTTTTCATGCTTTTGATAGGCTTCACATTTCCACACAAATTGACAAGCATCATGTTCCATGGTTGGCCAATAGTATCCAATTTAGAGGAGCTTATTGGCTAAGGTCATCCCACTGATGTGCCTTCAAAAAATGCTAGCATGTACTTCCTAAACTGCATGAGCTACCTCATTCAAGGTTAGACACCTTAAAATGGTTCTATCATAACCCCTTTGATAGAGCATGCTACCTAGGATGGTATAATGAGAAGCTTGATGGAGAAAAGATTTTTGTTGATGGTGAGTAAGATTAGGAGGTAGGATATTGTCATGGAGGTATTAGTAGATGGCATGATACCAAGGGAGACTAAGGTTATTAGTGGCACAAATTTATATGGGAGCTAAAGAGTGATGACCTAGGGTGATCAATTGTTTAATCAAAAAATTACCCTCTAAGACACCTTTATGAATATCAATAATGGATCCTAGAGTATCCATAGAGTTCGCTACCTTATTATTGGCTTGTGGCACTTGCTCAAATGTGATATATTGAAAACTAGTTTTTAATTGGTCAACTAGTTATTTGTATAGGAGAAACTTCTCATCCTTTATTTGGAACTCTTTATTTACCTATTTTGTGATTAGTTAAGAGTCCCTAAATACTTGAAAATGTTAGATGTTCCACTATATGGCAAGATGAAGTCCTACTATGATGGCCTCATATTTTTAAGTATTGTTGGTATAGGGGAATGTGAGATGAAATAATTTAGAAATGAGGTCACCTTGTAGGGTGACCAATAGGATTCCTACCATTGACCCATGAGTTGTAAGGATCTATCAAAATATAACTTCTAGCTTTTTACCTGTGAGGTGCTCATAATGGATTCATATAAAAAGGAAGAGGTAAGGGGTTTAACTGAGTCTAGTGGAGCTTCTGCTAGTTGATCTGTTATGACCTATCCTTTGATTATTTTTAATGGACATATTCAATATCAAACTCAATAAGAAACATGATCCACTTGGACACATGACCTATCAATTTAGCTTTGGACATGAGATACTTTAAAGGATCTATTTTTTCAATTAAGTGTACCTGATTATTGAGCATATAATGCTAGAATTTTTGGGAGGTAAAGACCATAACTAAACATGCCCATTCAATTATCATATAGTTTAACTCATATGCTATAAAGCTATGGATAAGATATTAAATGGCTCACTCTTTTCCCTAATAATTATGATGCATGAGTAAGGCTCTAATGGCATAGGGAGTGGTGGATATATATATCAACAATGGTTTGCTTTGAATTGGTAGAGATAAGATAGGTGGATTTTCCAAGTATTACTTAAGGTTCTCGAAATCCTTTTGACAATTTTCATCACACTAAAAGGTTTCTCCTTTCTTAATTAAGTGAGTGAATAGATGAAACTTAACAACAAGTTTTGAGATAATATTCCTAATATCCTAAAGCTTTCCTTGAAGATTATGAAGCTATTTAAGTGTATGGGGAGGTGGTAGTTTAGTGATTTCTCAAAATTTTGATGGATCTACCTCAATACCTCTCTATGAGACAATGAACCATAGAAAATTTCCTAATGTTATGCTGAAGAAACACTTATTAGGGTTCAAGTGCACCTTGTATTCTCATGGTCTTTCAAAGATCTTATGGAGGATTATAGGATGCTCAGATCATGAGTGAAACTTTCTTAGGATATCATCAACATAATAATCTACAATATCATGCATCATGCCATGGAAGATAAAAATCATCACATGTTGATATGTTACCCATGTGTTCTTTAGTCCAAAAGACATGACCTGATAGCAAAATGTGCCCCATGGGGTGATAAATGTTGTTTTGTACTAGTCTTTGAGATTGATTTTGATTTGGTTGTATCCTGAAAAGCCATCCATGCGAGATAGCTAATCATATCGATATTAGGAAGTGGAAAATCATCTTTGGGGCATGCCTTATTAATGTCATATAAATCATTACATATTCAAATCATACCATATGGTTTTGACATAGGGACTATATCAGATATCTAATCATAATAGTCAATATGATGAATGAATCCTGCATCCAAGAAACTTAGTAGTTCCTTCTTAACTAGAAATTCCACCTTTTGATGCATTTTTCATAATTTTTTTTAACTATTTTAGCATTAGGATGGACAAAAAGATGATGGAATACTAGTGAAGGATCCAACCCATGCATATCTTTGCAACTCTAGGCAAAGACATCAATAAATTCTCTAAGCAAGGTAGTGAGAATTTCATGCTTTCATTGCATAAGAGATACCCCCAATTTCATGATCTTTGGTTTTTCTTCAGCTCCAATATTTATTTTAATGACTTTCTCAATGAGTAAGGGAGATTTTTATAATAGATAAAGGGGATATTTGATTTTTGGCATGTTATATGTGGTAATTCCTAGTAGCTCGGTATCAACATCTAGATAATCTTCTAACTAAATGGGACTATCTAGAACGTCATCAAGTTTTAGAGAATATTCCCCTTTTAATTCAGATGTTTCATCATCACTTTGGTTGATTAGTGACCCTTATTCTCTAAAAAATGTTGATTCACATAGATTGATTGAGAATCCTTTCTTGTGGTCTCCAAATGACATGGAAGTCTTTGCCCCTAGGTACTCAAGAATAGCCTCATCATTTTGAAATGTGTCAAAGGTAGGCTCTTGTTTGGAATCCCAGTATATGAGGGATGCATGTTGGAGGGAGATGTTGATGGTGAATATGGAGGTGTCAAAAAGGAGATTGGTGGTAGCCAACTCTTTGAATTGATTACATATAGTCCTTGTTTCAGTATCCTCATTGGGGAGAGTGTGCTCTATAGTCAAGATATAATATATAATGACATCAAGAGGGTCATCACCATATGGTTTATACCCTAGACCATAATTGGATGAGGAATCCTAAAGATCAATGGGCTCTATCTGACTCTGCTCTTACCTACCTAGTCCTTTTCATTTATAGTTCATGTTTTCCATCATGCAGTGGATAGTAGGATATTTTTGCTAAGGTGAGATGAAGGTATCATTATCGGTAAATATCCATGAATCATCAATACCTTCAATTTGTTCATCTAATAAAAATAATACACTTTCAAAAGATATGGGCCCAAATTGATACTTGATGGTCTAGACTTCCTTCATCTTGAGTGACCCATAGCTTTGGGGAGATAATTGGAGATGGCCAATGTAAATGATTTTGTACTCATATTCACACAAATTGTAAATGTGATTTATAATTTGGTAATGTCTAGTGTTGGGGTAGATGTGGTGGCTAATTGATTAGGAGGGACATATTTAATAGCTGTAAGACTAAGGATGGAATTCTTAGTGCCTCAAGATAATTATGGAGAAGGCATTTGATACATTTGATATTTGTGATGGTCAATAATCCCTAGGATGGTGACTTCCATTCTTGAATGGGGGAATTTAAGTCATTGATGAAGATTAGATGGGATGGATTGCATTTCATGAATCCAAGGTTTCCCCAGAACAATATTATATGGTAGGTCCACATTGACCATATGCACCAATGTTTGATGGACTATGGACCCCAGAATGATTGGAAGATAAATAGACCCAATGAATAACCACTCATTATCATTATATGCTTTGATCATGATGATATTAGGCCCTACTGATAATTTGAAATACCCTAGCTTCTTTAAGAATTCCACATTACACAAGTTAAGCACTGATCCTCCATCTATAAGGACATGGGAGACATAATGATGGAAATGGAAACTTCAATGTATAGTTGGTAGTTATGATGAGGGCCAGCTAGTGGTAGATCTTGAGTGCTAAAGGTTAGTTGTGGGGAGGGGGATTAATGAGCCACTAGTGCTTGAAAATGATTGGTGTCCAAGTTACTAGGTACTTGTAGGTCATCAAGCACTTGATTTAATATTTCCCTATGTAAAGTAGATGTTTTAAAAATCTCTATAAGGGAAATCTGGGTAGGGGTCTTTTCTAGCTACTGAATAATGCCATAAGACTTATTAAACCTATTTTTGGCTTTGTTGTATGTATTCCCCTTTGGTATAGTCAAATAAGTGGATGGTTGTTGGGAAGGTGTTATTAGGATGGTAATTTTTTTATGCCTAGTAGTAATGGTATAATGAGATGTGGCCAAACTTATTTTTAAAACTAGAGAGGGAGGATTATCAGAGGTGGGGATGTGGCAAAGCTTGATGGTATTGATATAGTGATATGGCACATTATGATAGATGATACAAATAGAAGAGGATGCTTGACCTTGGTCCCTTGGTGTTCTCTAATTTCTTTGCTCATGCTTAGGAAGAGGATCCTTATAAATTCCCAACTATCCATTTCTTGATTGGGTATAAGTAGGCTCCTCTTCCAACTTGATGTCACCTCTTTCAATCAAGTCTTTCACATAGTGTTTGAACTGCATGTAATTCTCATTATCATCTCCATTTACTTTATATAATTTAAAATATTCATTATCATGATACCAATCTAGTTTGGGCTAGTGATCATTGTTAGGTTGAATCTCAGGCAAATTAATCATGTTGACTACAACTAGCTACTCTAAAAATGTTAACAAAGGGATACCCAATATTGTAATAGGTCACCTACTGATATGGGGTCTTGGCTTCCCCCTAGGAACATTGATATAAGAGACGTAAGGTTGCGATGGGGCCCCTTTCCTCTGGATATTTTGGACATGTTATTATTTTGGTTTGGAATCAGTCACTCCATCTCCAATAACACTCTTTTTTTTTGAAAACCTTTGGGTTATTTGAAAATGAGTTTCCTAAATTTTTAGTGTGCTCATTATGAGGGAATGGCTTAATGGTTCATTTTTGTATGAGGGCTTTTTCTATTTTTATCCCCTTTTCTATAATATCATTGAAAACTTTTGCATACTTTAGTTTTAACTAATATTTCAATTTTGTATTAATATTGTCCACAAATATTTTTACCATTTCCTTTTTAGGTTTCATGCATCTCAATCAACTTGCTAATCTATGCCACCATTGTAAGAAATAAACAAAATTTTCACTATCTCTTTATTTTGTGTTATAGAGGTCAATAATAGACACATCATGCTCTATGTTAAAGGATAAATGCCTGAAAAATTGCTCTAAAAATTCTCCAAATCTATAAATTGACCCCTTTGGAAGGTGCATGAACCACTCTAATGCTGGTCCTATTAAGCTTTTAGGAAACAACCTTAATAGGTGGGCATCATCTTGAGATACTTCATGGTAAGTAATGAAAAATTCATGCATGTTATCCCTCGAGTCTCCTTTTCCCCTATATTTTTCAAACTTTGGAATTTTAAAATGCAAATGGAATGGAATCTATAGAATTTTTTTTTATAAAGGTGATAAGTAAAAATACTCATATTTTTATTTGAGGGCCTATTATCTAGGGTCCACCTATTAGAGGGTTTCTTTCATCATATTCCATTCTTGGGAAAAGGTAGGATCCCCAAGAGGATTAATAGTTTGGTTTTAACTTCCTTGAAGGATATGGGTATGATGGTTTTTATGAGTGGTATGATTGGTATGACTATTATTGTGGACTTTTTTGGGTCTTTGTGTTGCCTGTAAAGTGTTGGTATTATCTCAAGGTGGGGATGATGCACGTTGATTCTAGAGGAGGGTATTAATTTGTTATGTAATATGGTCTAAGCAATCCTTAATGGTATCTTGTCTCATATTTGCCTCAATATGTCAATTAATGAGAGGTGGTTATTGGTCACCTTCATCTATGAATCCATGGTCTACTTTTAGTGATCATTATGTCATGGGGTTAATGGATGGTGAATATTATTTATGTGGGTGCCCTTAATTTCCATATTCTAGTTTTATTGTATATATTGTTCCAAGAGTTTATGGACACCCTCATTATTAAGGAGGTTATGGAGAAGGTGAGTTTTATAATTTTCTCCCTGAGGTGTAGGAATGTCACTATGGAAATCCTCATATTCCTGAGTTGGGTCCACAAGTTGCCTCCTAGTATGGTCCTCTTGATTGGAACCTTATCCTTGGTAAAATTGGGCTTGTGTTTGGATGACCATGATGAAATAAGATAAGGTAGGATGAGGTGCTATTAGAGGTCTTTTGACTATTAAATTGTAGTCTAAAATATGAGACTACTAGTGGTCAAGAGAAAAGTTTGATGGATAGGATAACTAGAAATTATCAAGAGAATAATAGTTCTTTCAAGAGATAAAATAAAATAATTTTGTCAATTATCAAGTGGAAGAGTTGATGGGTTATAGAGATAAAAGACACTTGATAAGGATAAATGATAATTATGGGTTTTAGCTTGATGTATTATAGGGTTATGTTCAATAATAATTTTAAGTCAGGATAGGATGATGATGTGTAAAAAGGAAATGACCACCAATAGTTTGATATTTTGTCCTCAACCCATATTCAAAAGAGGTATGAGGAGAAAATGGGTGATGATGGGATGTGATTAAAAAGGCTTATGGACAAGGACCACTAATCAAGATAAATATATGGGGGTGATGCCAATATTATGGCCATGCTTAATAAGGGGTTGGGGGAATAATATGTGGACACAAGTGACTCTTACAAATGGGTAACTTAGGATGGATAAATTAGGGTGATTCTAATATATTAAAATGATGACTCGTGATCCAATAATGGGAATGGACAAGAGATGATTAACATAAAATGGATAATGGTAAGTGAAGGATAATATAGGGGATACCATTTTAATATATGGACTATGGACTAGGTGTTAAGGTGATGATATAATAAATGGATGAAAAACAAGAGTGGGTGTTGAAATATACTCTATGGGTAATATTAATGAGGGAAATGAACCTATATAAGTGATATACAAGTGATACTAAGATATTTAATATGTCAAGGAATTGATGATGACTATATGGGGGATGTGAATCTCTAAGTACAAGGGGTGGTTTATATAGGTGAAATAATAATGGAAAAATGGTGATGGTATATGACAAAAGAAAAATTATGGGCAAAAAAATTAAGGATAAAAAATAATGATTATCAATGATAGAGGTACAAATACTATATATGAAGGATGATGATTTTATCTACTCAAGAGATAGTGATATGGGATGATATCTACGGATATGTGGGCACAAAAAGGGATAAGTGGTTTGGATGTGATATGATTGGATGTAAAAGTAATATGAGGCAAATAAGGTATGATTAGGATGAAATGGACAAGATGATGATAAGGAAGGATTGGGATGATGAAGGATAAAATGGGTAAGATGATGATAAGATCATAGTGGAATGATGAATTATGTATTAATGATAATGGGCTAATAAATTCTAGAAATGGGATGGGCCAGAGTATGGAAATGATCAAAAGAAGATGATATTGTATAAAAGTATAATGGGATAGATGTAGGAATAGTAATGTAATGTGTTGTTTTAAGGAAAATATGGATGATTTGGGTGGACTATGGATGACTAAGGGATACAAATATGATGGGGGTGTGTAGAAGGTGACTATGGATAGCTAATAAGAATGGTGATGCAATAATATGGATATGATGAAAGGTATCTATATATGATATATAAAGTGTTGAAAATGTAGAGGAATGTTCCTAGATGGCTATCTAAGGTATTCACACAAAAATTTCAAGGGTGTGGCTGACTCGGATAACAAACAAAATAGGCCTTATCACAACACATAAATAAATTATGCACATATATAGCCCTATTTAGTAAACCATATGGGAGTGTAACTTTATGTCCACACCATCTAATTGCTATATAAATGAGGCTATAGGCCAATGACCCATTACAAAATCAATCAAACCCTCTCAACCTTCCCCTCTCCTGAAGGTAACTTAGGCACTAATACTGACACTAGTAGTGGAACACCTATTACAATCATAGGCTCTTATTCTAAGGTTTACACAAAGATATAAGGGATTCCCCTATATATTCAAAGGTACAATAGGGCCCAAGTCCATATAGGAAGTTTTTTGATTGCCCTAGGTATATGGACTTAATCATCCTCACTCCACAAAACCCTTTATGGAGAATTCTACTTAGGCTATAATGATAATGATATCCTAATTTTTATACCTCATTGAAACATAGAGTGTGGTTAAAACATGGTGTTAAAATCCATGATACACACCCATAAAGACTAAATCATGTGCATGGTGATGAAATCCATATCACATGCTATCCTAAGGTAAGGATTATACAAATAGGCAAACTCATGATACAGTTAATTAACCCTTCTAATTACCTATGTGATCTTTGCACAATATGAAAAATTATATGCACATAAATGAATAAAGTATACACACACAAGGATTAAGCAAAGTCAATAATTAACTACTAATAAATTAGTAATTATAAAAACACTTAATAAAAATTAATCAAAATGGGCACCCCTTCTTACAACACAAAGGTTAGAAATCCCCTAGGGGTGCCTTAAGAGCCCACCAAGACCTGAAAGATAGTTAGAAATCTTAAAACTACAATAATGCTACTGCATAGAGCAATATTGTTAGTTAGAGAGTCAATCCCACTACAAAGAGAGTCGTGGTATTGCAAGTGTTAGGCTCCCCAATGTTACTTGCATTAAATCAAGCTAAAGAGTTATAAATCAAGAAAAAATACTCTATAGATTAAAACAAATTACAAGGCCTCATTTTTTAATACAATTATTGATATCAAAATTATCTAGAATACCTAAGATTGACCCTAAAAAGATTGATCTGTCATATCATAACTCCAAACAATAATCCCACTACTTTCAAGATAATCCCATAACTTTTGAAGTAGTGATATTATAGAAAGTAAACTAGTTTAGTAGCCCCCTTAGATTTTATAGGTCTTTCAAAATAGAACCACCCTCAATTAGTTTATATGCTCAAATATCTGATGACAAGAGATGTAGAATTTACCAAGATGAACAATAAACAAAAAGGTGACCCTTTGATTATTATGATGTTTCAAACCTTTATAGCTTCTAATATCCCTTTATACCTATAAAATAAAAACTACATAGGGTATAAATGCAATAAAACACTGACATGGAAGGGTTATAACCTATTTGTATTGAATACACAATATCACTACTATAAATAACAATACCACTACTTACAATCTGATGTCACTAGTTTGAGAATGGTAGGATTATCGAAACTAGGTAAAACTCATTATCTCCCTAATGATATTTCTTATTTCTTTCCCTCTTGTAGATAGATTAGATATCCAAACACAAGGAAGCTATAGAAACAATAATAAATCTAAAGTAACAAATGATATAGAGGATATCACTAAGGGTTTCACTACCATGACTGTGATCCACAATACCGCTATTATAGGATGATACCATGACTTTAAGAGTAGTGAGATTGTAAAAATGTGCTTAGATGATCTGATGGTGATTCTTCAAGAAGAAATGTCCTTCCTACACACCAAAAACACCACACCTGATGAAAATATAGAGTTCATCCATCAGCTATCTAAATGTGAAAAATTTTAGTATGAGTTACAATACCACTACTAGAAATGATGATACTATTACTAATAGGGGCAATACCATGACTTGAAAAGTAGTGATATTGTCAAAACCTAAAACCCTAATAAAACCCCTAACTATTAATAGCTTAGCCTACAATACCATGATTGTCATTAATGATATTGCTACTGCAATACCATAAATTGTAGAGTAATACCATGAGTCTCAAAAAATATGTGAAAACTCAAAATCCATGCTTGGTTTCTCTTCTATTTGGCCCTAAAATGCTTCTAGCAAGAGTGTTAGCCTAAATAAGGGAGGTTGGTCCCACTGTGGTTGCCAAAATGTGTAGAAAATTTGGGATTCAAATAAAATATTATCAAAGAGATAATGGAAACCCAAAAATAATGACACCATTAGGAATGGATAAAAAAGGTAAATCAAAATACAAAACACATGCTTACCATTACTTTTACCTTCTCATATCTCTGATCCAAGATTGGGATTTGTGAGCTTGAATTTGATTTTTGGATAGCTTGTAGATGTTTGACAATGGCTTGGATTGGCTTGGCCTTGGATTTATGATAATAGCTTGCTTGATACACTTCCTCACTCACTTGTGCACTTAATTTCTCATTCAAATTCTCATTTAAAAATTCATTATCTTGATTAAGGGAAGGAGTGTTAGTTTTATATATTCATGGAGGGAGATCTTTTGGTCCAAATTTGAATTTGGACCATCAAGATCTAGGGTGGATGATTTTTCATGGAATTTTTAATTTCATGGAATCCTCTAGAATAGAGGATTCTAGAGGAGAGGCTCCAAACTGAAGAGATCTCTAGAATTCTCTAAATTCTAGATATTTCTCCATAGGGTTTTAGGTGCTTAGGAAAGGCTAGTGTAGGGTGGTGGGTAGGTAGTTAGGATTTTCTTGAATTTTAAACTAGAAAATGGGATTAAGGGTAGGTTAATAGGTAATAAGTCTTATTTAGGGATTAATGATAGGATTACTTGGTTTTAGATAGAACAAAGGTTGAATGGTATATGGGAATTATTATATAAATTAGGCCAAGGGTTGTTATGGCTAGAAAATTGGATAATTAGGCCAAATTAGTGAGAATTAGGATAATTAGTAGAATGAGCACATTTTGGTGCATAAACTACCTAACCAATCAACCTTGTCAACCTTACTCACCTTATCTAAACTTATAAACTTACTTTAAAAACTCTATCCAACCTACCCAACCAAATAATCTTACCCAACCTCATCCACAACCAACCAAACCTTAATTATTACCTATCAAACTTTAACCACAACCCACAAACAAATTGTTAGCACCACCTACTGATTTTAAGAGTCACCTTCTCCCCCAACCCATTAGAAATTACCCTTCTCCACAATTTTATTTGGAGATTACCCTTGTCCATCAACCAACCAACCGACCATATAAATTTAACCTTATTAATTTTGGGAGTCACCTTCTCCCCCAACCCATTAGAGATTACCCTTTTCCTCCATTTTATTTAGAGATTACCATTCTCCATCAACTATCTAACCAACCAACCATATAACTTTAACCTTATTAATTTTTGGATTCACATTCTCCCCCAACCCATTGGAGATTACCCTTCTCCACCATTTTATTTGGATTTTACCTTTCTCCATCAACCAACCAACCAACCATATAACTTTAACCTTATTAATTTTGGGAGTCACCTTCTCCCCCAACCCATTGGAGATCACCCTTCTCCCTTAGCCAACCAAAAAACTAAGTGACTTCAACCTTATTCATTTTTGTCCATCTTTTTCCACATTTATTTTCTTTATGATCCCACACCATTGGAGAATACCTTTCTCCATCTATCACCTAACTAACCTCACCTTTTTATCACTACGAATCCTTTACATGTCTAACCAAGTGTTGTAAATTACTTGGGGGACATCTACTCTTTTTATTGAAATTACCCATCCATGCAAGCATGGATTTTGTGCATATCGAGCCTAAACCTCATAAATGCTTGTCATTTGCATTTGTTCTTTGGTTAAACCAATTTCCTTGTCATTCTATGTTTAACTTAAACTCATCCCTTATTTTTAATCTCCTTCATCTCCTTATCTTTAAGGACAACAAATTAAAAATAAGATCATGTGATCATCTATCACAAACTTTGCCTAATCCTAAGCATGGATACCATGGCTCTACCCATGGAATGATCCTCATGGATACTTTTTATCTCTAATAAAATATCATCCCATGGTCATTATCACTTAAAAGCACCACTTCCACCCATCATTAGCCTTATTTTACCATGTCTTTGCCTCCATAAAGGAAAACCTTAAGCCTATATAGATAGTCCATGTCTAAACCAGCATATAAAACATTTGGGATAGCACAATATCACTTGGGTCAACATATTTAGTATGTAGACTAATACCTTGAAGGATAACTACTCAAAACAATGAAAAATGCTTGAACTTAAAATAGATTGCTCCCTTGAAGGATAGCTATCCAATATGAACAAAACCAAACTTAGACCACTCCCTCGAAGGATGGCTAAGTTAACTTTTCCAAAATCAATCATTTGAAGATTCCTACATTGATCAATCTCACTAGCATATCCAAATAATAAATATAAGACCATTTCAAAAAAAATCTATATCAAGAACACAATTAGTTTTCATTAGTAGACTTCCTACATCAATTATTCTACACCTAGAATATGATATGGACTTGTCTATCATGGTTCTTAGGTCACCTAAAAAAGAGGTAAGCCCTCCCCATAGGAAGGTTGACATACCTATCACCCACTCCCTAACATACATTTCCCCTTATTTCCTTTACAAATCAAGGGATATTGAGATTACTTAATACCATGCAATCACATTACCTTTTTTAACCATCAAACTAACAACAAAGCAAAAGCATGACAAGGGTTTTATGTTCATAAACCCACCCATATTTACATATCATGGTATTTATCAATCAAAACATTTGGCCTCCCCCTTATACTTTCATGATCACTTAGGAAGACATGTCTTTTAACTTTGGAGTCATTAAAACCAAATCATCACCTAATCAACCAAACAACCCAAACCAAATTCAACCCATCAAAACCATAAAACCAGCCTTATTTACCTTGTCCAAACAAACCAATAACTACCACCCAAAATAGCAAATACCAATCACATTCACCCAACCCATCCAATCAAGTTAACATATCAAACCAACCAACCAGTGAATTAGCTTGACCTTTTACCTTTGGGAGTCACCTTCTCCCTAAACCTTGGAGGTTACCTTTCTCCGTAATCCTATCTAACCAAAACTAAATAAAACCTAACCTTTGGAGGTTACTTTTCTCTAATCTACCAACTCCATCTTATCAAACATATCAAATAGTAACAACTACCTAACTTTACCTACCTTACCTAACCTATATAATTAATCCATCTTATCAACTTCACCCAACCTATCAAATCAACCTATTCAACCAACTTTACCAAATCAAACCCTTACCTACCAATTAGACTTCTTAAACCTTACCTACCATGATTAAAATACATATTTACCTAACCACCTATAGACCAACTTTATCCACTCAACTTAACCTATCAAATCTAACTTTACCTATCTTATCAACTTTATCAACCCTATCAACCCAAACCAAACCAAGTGGTACACCTAAGTGGGGAAACCCATTTTGACATCCATCAACCTATTTGGGAGTCACCCTCTCCCTCAAAATATAGATCTTACCCTTTTTCACCAACCTATGTAGGAGTCACCTTCTCCCTTAATTATTGGAGATTACCTTTCTCTACCAAACTACCCAACCATTCGACCACATCCAACTCAACATTGGCCCCTTTTAACCCAACCTATCACATAGTTTGTGATGACCTTGCCTTGGTCCTTTTGACTATACAGACTAATTTTATCATGTTGAAAATTTGAATTTACACCACCTCATGCATAATCAAACCATTTGTGTTCTTATTAGGAGCATTTCTTACCTTAGATATTTGAGTAAATACTGACCAATGCTAGGGACTGGTTACCTTATCATTTATCTTTGAACCTAACCTTATTGTTATCAACATGTCAATCTTAGTCTTTGCATGATCTTGTCTATCATACTTAATTGCATTTTATGTGCATGTTTGTAACTCAAATGCCTAACCTCACCTTTTTTTCACCCACCTCATGACTTATCATCCACCACTTATCAAACCCTAACCCAATTCGACATTACCTTATTGACTCTTAGTTTTTAGGGGAATACCTCCTCCCATACCTAGGGAAATCTAACCTTTTGGGGATGACCTTTCTCTATAAACCTTCACATAAAATGACATATGTGATTCTTCAATTGGGGAAACCTAGTTGAGTATCACTACCTTACCCTTAGAGCACACCTATTATCCACAACCCACCCATGAACTATTCAAGAACTACATTTGGCCTGAAGTTCTTTTTGGATATTATGTCCATTAAAATATGTAGGTATCATCCTCTTGCATAGTGAATATAGAGTCAACTCACCATTACCCTTCCCCTTTAACCTTACCTAGCTTCTATTTTTGTTTTGCAGCTTATCAACCCAAAGATGTATAACAAAAAGGGTCAAAATGCAAAAACCTAAAAAACTACCACATTTTTGATGTTGAAGCACCCTTGAACCCTTACCCCACATTATAACTAGTTAACCACCTAGTTAATCTAGCCCACTTTTTAGCTTGCTAACTTAACCTTTTTAACCCACTTCCTTTTAACCACTTTTCACCCATTTTCCTCTCAAACCTTGGCTGGCACTGGTTAACTTGACTGACTCCAGTTAGCTTGACTGATGTTGATCAGATTTATAAACCTATTTTAAAATGACTTATAGAAATGAACAAGATAAACATCACACAATTTATAAATTTTGTTATGCAAATAAAAATGGTTTTAAAGCATTAAAATTAGCAACTTTTCCTCCACTCTATTTAGCAACTTCTTCCACTTACAATTGGCAAATTCTTCATATAAAAAGAGAGTTGTAGAAAGGAGAATGGATCTAAAAATCTATAAGTACATGTAATCAAAGTATTTTTATAGGTATCTACCCTTATCAAAACACTACCCAAATCATTCTAAAAGGTTGGAGTATTGTTATACTAATGAATTTCATCCAGGTCTTCTCTCGCCCTTTGTCCATTGCTCTTGATAATAGGTATTCTTCTCTTTGTTTTTATTTTTCCTTATTTCTTTTCTAAAGTTTAAATACCTTGATCAAATTATTCTATTTGGATTTTATTTTATACCCTCTAGAACTATATCAAACCTCTGCTAACCTAAAACCCTTACCCAAACATTTTTCTGATCAATTGCCCTATTTGTAACCAAACCCCAAACCAAACCTCAACTAGAACTTATTTTTTGTCCCTATTACCTTTCTAGAAGCACAATCAAACCCCCAACTACCTTAGCATAAGCATTGACTTATTTTTTTCTATAGTTAGTTGTTTTCTTTGAACAAGAATTTTACCTTTCTTACATTAAATAGCATTTACCTTTATGTTATTATATGCAAGTTTCATTTCTTTTATTTCTATCAAACCTTTTATCAAAAAGGGGATTGACAACCATCTTGACATGTTGTTGCTTTCTTGGATCTAACATATGCTATGTAATCCCCCCATCTCCTTGTCTAAAAAAAAAATGTTAGTGATTTCTTATCTATAGATATTCTTCCCTAGACAAAGAAGATTCCCCACTTCATCTAGATTTAACATGCATACTTTCAACTAGGTACCCTTACACACTCTTCTCTTTTAGATTTACTATTTTCTTTAAAATTAAGAAATGAAGAGAAATTTTGAGTAAAACATAAGTATTAAAGATATGATTAGGTAAGATATATTGGGTCAGGATTATATACAAGTATTAAAGATCAAGATATAGCTTGGGTATTTTATTGAGTAGGAAATACTCAAGTATGTATGGAAAGAAAGATAGGTAGGTGTGGTATACTCAATTATAATAATGTAGGTATAAAAAATCATATCAAGATATGGCTTAGGTATCTAGGTAGGGCATACTAAAGTAGGTAAAGTAATTATGGCATACTCAATAGTATATATCTATTACATACGTAACATGATTCAAAACTTCATTTCTCATTCTATTTATCTATCAATAAATAAATTTCCCTTGCCAATAATAGAAGATAAGTAGGTAGGTGTTAATAGGTGAATGTGCAAACCAATGTAATTTCCACATGGATAGAACCATGGGTTATTTCTAAGTTATTCTACATTGTTCCATTATTATTCTATTTGGTATCGATGAAATTAAAAATAAATAAAATATGAGTGGGAACATTTTTTAGCTAAATATGGACTTAGAGGTTAGAATTAAAACAAATTTCAAGCTATATATTTCTTCATAATGAAATATAATTGTTTCAACTTTTGCATAATTGTTTTAGTGTATTTACTATTTCTTAGATCTAATTGATAAGGTTGTGATAGATATTTATGCTCATAACATGACATATATGTATTATCAATATTAATATTTATATAAATAATTATGATGGAGAGTCCATATAACATATAATATGATTTCCTTATGTTTATTCTATATTTTTTGGAGTTTTACATAAAAGAGTGTATTTCATGTGTAGTCCTATTTTTAAGAGATTTGATTAATAGATGTAATTATTAAACAAGTGAATTTTACTTTGTATAATATCTATGATTTTAATCTAGATGTTGAAACTAGTATTTTCTATAAATCCTTGTATATTATTCCCTAGATGATAGGGTTATCCCTATAATTAGCATGTTCTAGTGAAACCCAAGAATCACTGCTAACAATGGTGTAGTGAGCATGAAACTCACTATCCAAGGAGATAATTTGATGGATACCTAGTCAAAGGGAGGTAAAAATCTAGACAGAATAGAATATTCATAATTTCATAAAGGGAAAATCACAAATAATAGAGTGTACCATGAAATAAATTATAAAATAACATATATATGTTGATATCTATGAAATATTTTAGTGTGAATTACCTAGATTATTAGGTGATTGGTTGGCTTACATAGAATCATGGTTTTTAATTTAGAGATATAGGTGCTATTGTATGGACTAAAGATAAGATAGATTGGTTGTATAAATTGGATGCTAGTTGGACCCATGTGATCGACCACTGGATCAATTTTACTATAGACGAATACATCACTAATTTTAAAGTGTAGGCGTACACAAATTTTGAAGCAGTAAAATATCTATATATAGGGCTAAATATATATCTAAATCTAAATCCCATCTCTATACTTATCTATTCTCTAGGGGCCCATCTCTATATATAGGGCTAAATCTATCTATGGGGTGGGGGTGCCACCCCCCTCTATCTCTATCTAAACCATAGTGAATATAGACCGTGCCCCTCCCCTTCCACCCCTCTCTATATATAGGGTCTAGCCCATTAAACTCCCCATCTACATAGAGAGGCACTTTATATGGTTGGGGGTTGCCAAAAAAAATCTATACAGTTGGGGATGGCCTCCCCCCTCCCCTCTCTATATATAGATAGGGTCTAGCCCATTAAACTCTATAGGGTAAATTACTATAGTGAATGACACTATTGATAAAAATGTTTGTTGTATAAAAGGCCATGGTGCCTATTCCATCCAACATGTAGTAGTCACTTCATGTTTTATGAGGTTTGTGACAAAAGGATAAATGGCAAGACAATAAGTAGAGATAACTTGAATATGAGTCCAAAATGGAGAACCAAAATGAGAGAAATTGGAAAAAAAAACTTTAGAGTTGGAAAGAGAGTTGTGATAATAGAGACAATGGAATAAATAGAGTGAGACTCAATAAATTGTGAATAAAAGGATTTATAGTATATAAGACCAAAGTCAGAGAGAGAGAGAGAGAGAGAGAGAGAGAGAGAGAGAGAGAGAGAGAGAGAGAGAGAGAGAGAGAGAGAGAGAGAGAGAGAGAGAGAGAGAGAGAGAGAGAGAGAGAGAGAGAGAGAGAGAGAGAAGGGAAGATGATCTAGGAGATGATTGGAATAAGGAGCTCAAGCCTAGTATGGAAAGAGGAAGAGAAGGTGAGAAAGATAAATCAAGATAAGAATAAGAATAAAATATTGTATAAGTAGATTAGGCACTTAAAAGTACATAGACATATAGCAAAGCATTCCATGGGAAAGAAAGGGGATTTTCATATAGTCACAGACATAGCACAGGTTCAATCTCTAAAAAATATGTTATTAAAAGTACACACCATTCAACATGTGAGCACACATACCCCAAGCCTAATTTTGTTTAAAATCATAGAAAAAACATTACAGCTTTGGAAGATGAGGATTGAAAGGACCATTTACTAAATAAATTTATCAAAAAGGAATTAAAAAATAGAATACAACACACCATACATATATAAATAATTTTAATAAAAAATATAAGCATAATATTAATATATACAAATCCTAGAATAAGAGGAACAAGATGAAGATAATTATCACTTTGAATCATCACCAAAATGAGAAGGAACATAACAAGTATTAAAGACATAGTTATTTCCATATGTTACAATAGTAATACTAGTATTTCCATCTATTTCCACAAAGAAAAAGACACAAATTCTTCACTAATCAATCATGATACCTATGATAAGTAGTATAATGGCACTTTAGTTGGGTGCATTTATCGATATGGCATCTTATAATGGGTTTGTGGACCCATAATATTACTTGCTCACTTGTGACATGAAGTGGAAGGCCAAAACAATTATTGATAATGCATTAAAGAAGTGTGAATTTATTATAAATTTGAGTAGTCAGGCATTATAATTCATATACTATAGAGATGTAAATAAAAAATACCTATAACCAATAAAAGAGATGTGTATCATGGAGTTTAAAATCACAAAATGTTCTAGTTGGACCATATAATATTTGAAAGAAATCTTACTGGGAGTAAAAGAAACTATTTTTGGATATGATCATAGGTTTTCTGATGTAATGAATAATTTAGAGTTTTTATATAATAAAATGATAAAGAAACATGGTTTGTGTAAGGACTATGGACAAGAATATGGTTTACCATCACACAAACCTAGTTTAAACTAAGGTTGAGGCAAGGGTAGCTATGATTAGAGTTGAATGGATTGAAGATTATGGTGATGTGTCAACTTTAACTTCAAAGATATAAAACACTCTATAGATATTGATAATAAGGGTGTATCAATATCAAGAGTTGGAGATAGGCCTAAGTTAGGCCTATGGTGCATAGAGTTTTGGAAGGAATAACATCACTGAAATGAGTGCCCAATAATCAAAATAGAATTATATGAAATCTATAGAGTAATAAGATATGTGACATATCACTATCATTTACTATAAAAATATGTCAATAATCCATAAAACCTATATTATAAATTTTTTAAGTCACCTAATCATGATGATAAGAATTTTAGATCTCTCTAGGAATTAAAGGACATTAAAAAATATGTTTGAAGTTACTGCTCAAAAAATATCTACTACAACCTAACTAGCTCTCAAACTAGAATTTATCATGACCAATAGATCATATTTAGGTATTTCATGGGTTTCAAAGGCATCTCAACATTAAACTTTAGGTATAACTAGTTAGACATGTCTAGCATAGATGTGGACACCTCCATCTCAAAACTAGACACCCTAAACTCCCTAGACACAACAAGTAACTTGGGTGCCATTATCTCTATAGTAACAATATGGTGGTTATGAAGGCCTATAACAAAAACAAGGGTATAATGCTTAATAGGCCTCTGGGATCTTTGAGCCACAACATCCAAATGCTTTGGGATTCTAAGTAAATAGAGAAGGATTTAGAGAAGGCAATAGGGGAGGATACCATAGCAGTCCATAAGGTGACAGGGGAAATAATGCTCAAAACCCTTTGATCCAATGTTATTTTTGTAGATAATTTAATCATATATAGATAAATTATCCCATGAACCCTCAAAAATAGTCTTATTATGCTTACTATCAAGTCTTTGACTAGCATGATATAGAGGATTGTTCGATTTTGGATAAATAGTGCAAAGACAAGGCTATAAGAAAGGTTAACATGGTTAACATCCAACCCCAAGATGATTTTATCTTGTATGGTGTTACATGCCAACAACATGCAGAACAAGGATTGCCAACTTTAGAGATGTTGAGAGATCATGGGATAAGGAAAGCTTATCTAGATAATTATCTTGAACTAGCTACTAATAAAGGATTAATGCATGAAGTTGTGAAGATTTTGAAGATAATTCAATAGTAGGAGACCATCAAAGATGATGTTATGGCTACTAATGTGTAGATCTATGGACATTTAGTATGAATTTTAAGATAATATGTGTTGTCACTATCCTAATGGACCTTATGAAGTTATTTAGCACACTTTGCAATGAAGACATTTCATAGAACATCACCAACCTATTTCATAATCTACTAGATTGTGTGTAGAAAGGCCAACAATGGACCAATAGAATGATTTGGAATGTTAAGAATAAAAATCCTTGGGATGTAGATTCTAAGATGGATATTAAAATAGTAGGATATGAAATACCCAAAGTAATATTCAATTTTGGAAATATAGTTAACATGATCTTGAGATCAACATGGGTTGTTATTGGGTGACTTGCATAAAGTTATATTCCTATCACTCTTAACCTTGTAGATTATGGATGAGTTCAACCTACTGGTTGCCTAGAGGAAATGGAAATCAAAGTCATAGAGTTGAGTCTTCACATTGACTATGAATTCATAGATATGAAGATGGATGAGACTCACTATATTACATTCATTGGGAAAAAGTGGGCATATGATGGTCAAATGATCATCAACATAATCATGAATCAACTAGAAGCTCATTAGGGAGACAAAATCATAGTAAATCCATTTTATAAATGTGGGCAAAAAAACATATTATATCTTAAAATAATCAGATTCACCCTATGTTTTTGAGGAAAGTAGCGAGATGAAAGTGAACAAAGAAGATAAACAACCATCTATGTGAGTTCTTGCATACATTTTCCTTTATGATAACACCATTCCATAATCACATATTTGTGTGAGATCAATTACAATGAAAACAAGTCCAAAATCATCTATAAATCATGAAATTAAAACTAGGAGGTGTGATCTATATTTTTTTAGTCACCAACTCAGTCTGACATAGGTTTTACATACCATACTAGTCATACAGATAAATATTACAGAGATTTGAATCCATAAGGTGTCTTACCATGGGATATAACCTCTTCATTGGGTGGAGATTTGGATAATCATATTCTCAAATAGCTTAAGGGAGATCATAAGATATGTCCTCTATGGATCATATTTTATATACAACACCAAATACCTCAATACTATTTCCATTAAGGATGTTGACTAGTTTATTATTGTTAACCAAAGAGTGAATGATCTTAATTATGTATTACAGGGGATTAATTTGAACTAATGGTCAATCCACTATGATAATCAATTGAGTTGGGATGCATCATGTGAATTAATTTAAGCAAGATTCTAGTTACCATAGGTCATCATAAAACACTGGCCAATGTTTAAATAAGGAAACTATCCATAACTTCATATCTATTATTCCATTGAAACCTAGAGGTTAAAAACTATATCTCTATACTATTGGGTACATGTTTTCAAATATACATTAGATGTTCTTCCAAACACCTGGTATATACATCAAGATCACAAGTGAGAGACAAATCATTGGACACATCTATAAAGTGATATCATTCAAACATTCATATTTGGAGATGATAACCACTTAACACACAATAAATTATAAAAATTAAAGGTTTTTATATGTTAGGGATGATTTGAGGACTTAGATGTTATAGTTGAACCATTTTTAAAAAAAAATTAACTTGCGACTTGATTAAGGCCTTACAAATTGATAAATCAAAAATGGGGAAGGAAACAATTTCCATTCGGCCTTTCCATAAGATACAAGATTAGGATGATGAAACATCTAATTTAGATATTGAGGATAACATAGATTTAGCTGATCTATTTGAATCACAATGTGAGCTTAATCCACTTCTAGATCTAGTAGTAGAGTAGATATAAGAAGAAAGACTGTAACATATAGATATTCTTGAGAGACAAACCTAGAGGCAACTATGTGGCTCTATCCTAGAGGGAGAATGCAACATATATCAAGAACCTTCAAAGTAACATGTGGGGAAAATCGGAACATAGGTCATTCCCAAAATATCATATATTAGATATTATTGGTCTCAACAAGACATAACAAAAGTATTGTAGCTCTTAAGGAATTACCAAGATGTATTCCCTATAAAATTCATAGATGTTAAGGGCATGGATCCATCCTTAGGAAAAATTCACATTTAATATAATGATTGTGCATATATAATTAATAAAATACCCTACCATTGAAACCAAATATGAATATTAAAGTGAAAACTAAATTGGATCACATGTTGGAAGATAATATCATCTTTCCTATATAAAAAGTTTATTGGGTACCATGGTCATGCAACCTAAGAATATTGGAGATATTATAGTATGTAAAGAATACCATATATTGAATAAGTCACGTGTCAATGATTTGTTTCATATTCCTTTCATAGATGAAATTTTAGAAGTGGTCATAGGACACAAAGTGTATTCTTTCATAGATGGTTTCAATGGACACCATCAAATCCTAATCACAAATGAAGATAGATTCAAGACTACATTTTTAACTAAATGGAGTTATTTCACATACAAGGTAATGCCATTTTGTTTAAAGAATGCACCTATAAGTATCTCTAAAGTTGTAGTCATTACATTTAAATATTTTATCCATGAATTTTTAGAGGTTTATTTGGATGATTTGGTAGTATTTTCTTTGTTTAAAAATCATTGGTCTAAACTTATATTGATGTTGGAGAGATGTAGGGTGATAGGAATAATTTTAAATTTAAATAAACATTTGTTTTTTTACACCCTTTAGGGTTTTATTATGTCTTTTAATTTTCATTAAAGGTATCTTGGTAGATTAAACCAATATCATAGTAATTTGGGGAATGCTACCACCTACAAGTTTGATAGTGGTACGATATTTTTTGGGACATATAAGACACTACAAGAAGTTAATTAATTGGTATTAATATATATATATATATATATTCCCATTTAGATAAGTTTTATTAAGGAAAACATTTCATATGGTTAGAGGAATGTCAAGTGGCATTTATATATTTAAAATATAAACTACTAACTGCACTGAGTCTGATCTTCCTAGATTAGAATAAACTATTTCATGTACATGTAGATGAATCATAAATCATATTTCGAATAATATTAATAAAACTAATATAGAATGTTAGACCAATTTATACATTTCACAAGTATGAAAATGTCTTTTGTAGATAAAAAATACACAATAGATTGAGAGGCCTTAGTAATGTATTCACACTTTAGAAATTTTAGCACTACTTGTTGGCCATGCCATTTGAGATATTAAATGTTCATAAAGAATTGTGATTATTGGTTAATAATCCCCTATTGGGAGGATTTATTTCATGCTTTTTGATGTTATTTTAGGAATTCCAATGTGGATCAATGTTAAGCCAAGCTGGATGAATGTTGGTTTGGATCATTTGAGTAGGATAAATAATAGTGGGGAGATAGAGGAGATCCTAGATGAATATTTTGACACACATTTGTTTTTTGTATGATTCCAAATAAATTATAGTAAATTGTGCATTTCCTAGAATGAGGAATATTCCTTAAGCACTATACAAAAAAGGATAAGAATTAGCTTATTATTAGGATCTTTCCCTACACTATTATTGATGGATTCCTTTACTATCTTAGTAAGGATTAAGTGCTCTACAAAGTTGAATTAGAGCATGAGTGACCTCAAATAATGGAAGAATCACATTAGGGTGTAGTCATGTAAAATGAAAATTTTGGTTACTTGAGTGTGGCAAATGGCACCCATTCCATCGGTCCTCTTACTTACTTGTATAACCCTCATAGGCTTTTCTTTCACTAATTCCTAGTCATCCACAACCTTCTAGACTCAACCCTTACAGACCTAGGTAGCTATTTTAGACACAAATCCATCTCCTTAGGTCTCATTCCCTCTACATAATAGTGCCAAACTTGTAAAAGAGCACTAAAACCCAAGGTGTCCTATTTTTGGTGCTATTGTCCAAGTCCAAATTTGGTTCAAATAGTCATTTTATCTTGGATCCTTATCCAAATTCATGTTAGCCTAATGTGAATTCACTTAACCCATGATAATTAAATCCCCTATAAAATGCCATTCAAAGTCTATTTAGAAGGGTTGGCACTAATTTACAAGAGAGAAGCAAGAATACAAATACACTCAAGCACTTTTCCTTATTCTCTACATATAGCCTTCCAATATTATTCCAAGCCTATTCAAACCCTTACACTAGTCCCTATCCATCTAAAGTACACCTAGTTTCACATCTAGTTCCATCTTCATATGCAATTTCATTAATCACTTCAATGGGAGAACTACATTAGCTTGATCCCTCTTCAGAGTATTGGTATGCAGGTAGTGTGCCCACACATACGGTGTGAAGTGCATCCAATGTATCCTTTACACACTCACCTCTTCTCTCTCCTAAATTTTCATTTCAAGTTTAAGCACAAATATTTCCTAGGGATTTTGAATATTAAAATAAACACATAGAGAGATCCATAGACTTTTGGGCTTTGATATTTCAATAACAGGGTAACATAGACCTGCCAAGAAGAACCCCAAAAACTTAGATCACCTAGACAATAGTGTTGGAAAAAGACTATAATATCAAACAATAAGGTGTCCCACTTTCAATGCTCCTCTCCAATAAAAAAACGAAGTTTATGAATCTATTTTTGACACTACCCCAGTCTTGTACCTAAATTATTAGACTCTATCTCAGATCAAACAGCTCAAAATAAGCTAAGCCATATTTTCTCTTATTTATTACTATTTTTATAAAAGGAAAAATATAATCTATTTACATAAATTAGTGTCTTAATTATTGAAAATTATTTACTAATTTACTTTACTCTAGACTTGTTTATTAGTTAGGAATAAAACCCACATTTGGTTAACCTGACTTACTTCAAATTTTGTACAAAAGCCCTAGAAACCCTAGGGTAAATTATTTTTGATTTTTTTCTATAATTTATGATTTTCCTATACTTAAAAATTATAAATATATAAATTAATTGAAAATTTATCAATATATTTTATAAAAATCTTAGTTTGTAAATATTATGTCCTTTTTACATACAAACACATTCCAAACACTAGGAAAAATATATTGCTAATTTTAGAAATATTATATGATTTTTCCTAATTTTTTCAAGAAAAATTCTACAAATTTTCTATAAATTCATATAAAATTTTAAAAAACTTACCATACTAATTTTAACAAAAATTCATTCAAAATCCCTAGTTGTATATACTAGCTCCTACTTTGCTTCTTGAGGTATCACCTTACATCCATAGCCAAATTGCAAAAATGATGCTCATTTATTTCAAATTTTTCTTACATTTCTTGCAAATAATAAGGAAACCATAACAGGCCCCATCATGTACATGAATGATGAACTCTATCATATGTTAGTACAAAATTTCATCATTTGCATTTCATGCTTAAGTTTCATTATATGGGATGATATTACAAAATTCATTGCTAAAAATGCACAAAATTACAAAATTATTTTTGCATATTCTCTTTTGCTCATATGAAATAATTACCAACTGCATTTTTCTAAATGCATTCGAAATGTTATGTTACATGTCAAAAGCTTATATTCCTTTATGTAAAAATTCATTATCTCTACCCTTTACTTTCTATATATCATGTAGAAAATTTTTCAAACTTATCATGCTAAACATGTTAGAAATGTTACGATTCATGTCAAAATTTTCTATGCATTCATGCACAAATTCATGTTTTCTATCACTTACTCTCTATCGCTCATGTGGTAATTTATTTAAGTTTATCATACTAAACACATTAGAAATGTCATATCACATATCAAAGTTATAAATGTATTCATGAAAATTTTTATGCTCTCTATTACATACCTTCTCTCACTCATGAGGAAAAATTTTCAAAACTATCTTAAGAAACATATTACAAATGTCATGATTCAAGTCAAAGTTTTCTATGCATTAAATTCCATGCTCTCTATCCCTTGTTTGTTATATATCATGTGGAATGTTATTTATAATAATATTATTATACATGGTTTCTATTTATATGTATCTAACTCTTTGGCTACTTTTAAGCATCTCCCTATCACTACTAGACACAAGCAAACACTAGTAGTTATATCTATCCCTCCTCTCTTTAAACTTGGTTCATATAACTTTCATATCACACCTAATACTAGCTCTATTCCTATAATAGATCATGAAATACATGTTATCACCCAAGTTTATGAAGATACGTAGGTCGATTACACCCATGGTTATAGCTTTATCATTCAGGTTAGCACCCCTTTCGATCCACTTTCAGCTCCTCCACTTGTTACAATTCTTACTCTAGTCTAGATTCAATAACAGTCAAGACCTTTATTGCTAGAATAGAGAGTTCATACACTTCCACAGAGGCCTCTTTTATAGAAACCATAGCTTTAAGAAATTAGATATCTTCTAGCTACAATATTCACACCCAGGGTAGTCTCATTGAGATCTCATGCATATACACACAAAGCACATGTTCATAGAGCTTCTCTTACCACCAGATAGGTCCCTAAGATCCCCACAGTTATATTCACTTGTCAGAGTTATAGGGGGACCCCATAGTTAGTTTCCACTATAGGCATTTCAGAGCATTTACAATATACATAGCTTTCATAGCCACAGTCTCAACATTTCCATCATGCTTTAGGACCATGCACAATCCTTATTATTGATATAGGACAACATGATAAGGAGTTTCCCATGAGACTCATAAGTTAGTATCATCTCTCCTCAGCATTGCTTGTACATTATTTCTTATGCTTGATTATACATAGTTCAAAATTTTCAAAATACAAAAACAATGTAACATTTCAAAAATCCAAAAACATTCAAATATTTCAAAAATAACAAAAACACTTTGATTATATTAATCAGTCATGCTTTACATTAATACTACTATGCTAGGACTCATATGTGTTATTTCATGCTATTAAATGTTGATTTATCTACATTACCATGCTTCACTTGATCTTTTTTGAGTGTCTATAGTGAAATCCAGTTACTTGATTGCTTCACTCTACCCATTGAAGGAGCATTCTTACTTCTACATTCAAGACACACATTGATATACATACCCATAAGGGGCATCTTCTATATGACAACACCATTTAGGTTATGTCAATCCTACACTACACACTCTAATTTATCATACTGATGTACATTACTTACCAAGTTACATAGATTATTATATCAACATTTCACTAGTATCTAACACTTTTGTATCTCTTAGCATATACCTAGTTTCTTATTAATGTGTCTTGCATGCCTTCTTTTCTTGCTTTGTGTATCTAGATATGATTTCATTTCTACTTCCAATTTTGTTTCCTATGTGTACCTTAGGAAATTTTCCAATGTCCTTTACTTCTATTTTTGTGTATGTGCCTTTGGAAATTTACCAATGTCCCTTACTTGTACTCTTCTATGTTCCTGTGGCCCTCAAGCAAAACTTTGCTTGTTTCAAATTGTATATGTATGTGGAATTTGAACATGCCTTGTATGTTTTATTTCTAATTTGAGTGACATGTGCTCAAGTCCCCTATTTACATGGCCCCTTGGCCAACCCTATATGCTTCTTAATTCTTGATTTTTGCTTTGTATGCTTATTCCCTGATTACTTGTCCTTGTTTGCAATGTCATGATCCATATCATGCATTTACCATTATTTTTTGGATGCCATGATGAAAATCATGCTCCATCCCTCCAACTAACAATTAAAAACTAAAAACTAACATCTAAAATTTCCATTTCTAGTTCAATACATTACACATGAATTTACATTATTATATCTATCTAGGCATACCCCTATTGATCTAATAATATCTCAATACAAGCATTGATATATCGAGAGATATGTTTTCAAATATCACTATTATACCATGTATCTATACAACATAACACATTTGCATGACTCTTTCTTTTGAGGGTAATCATTGCAGGTTCATCATTCCTAGCCTCAAAAGAGGGGAAAATAAATAGGGGTTTTGTCACAAAGATCCAAACTCTTATAATTCAAAATACTAACATTCAGATCACATAGTCTAAAATCTATAGGTCAAACTAATCAGAATAGAATAAAAAAATAGTGACAATTCCAGATCAACAACCAGTTTTAGCATAGGAAAATAGTGCCAAAAATGGATAGTAGCACCAAACACAAGGGTGTCCTCATTTTGGTTCTCTTGTCTAAGTATAAAAATACCCAAGTTTTCTAGTAATAGGCAAAAAAATTATCTTGGCTATGGTATTTGCACATCTAGATCAGTCAAAATTAGTAATTTCAATATAGTTATCTTAGAGAATCTAGATATAGGGGGTATCATGCATGGAATGATGGCTCTAAATTCTAGTTTTATATTAGGCACTTGACATAACATCCATATTAGAATCCATGTCCTAGACACTAATGATTAGGGGAAATGTTCATGGCATATTGGTCTTCTTTTGTTTTTGAGTTTAGTTCATTACCCAAACATTCTTAGCAATTATGTGCCTTACTCCATTCAAAGGTGGTTAACATCATTCTCAAGTTAAACTTTCATAAAATTTTAACTTCTTAAGTACCTAAATTCCTAAGTTGGATTTCACATAAGCATATTACATCAGTTTTAGAGTGGCTTTCATACAATCCTAACCTCTATCTTTTAAAATGGCCAAGAGTGGCCTAGTTTCTAGCATACATTCAGCTGTCCACACCACATTATCAAAATTTTAGAGCATCCATGGGCTCCACAATCTATCTCATATGACATCTATTCTATACTAGTATCACTTCATGGCTTCAATTCATGTGGAAATGATGGAGCCAAAGGGATAGCCTTTGTATTATTGAGCCACCTATTTAGAGGGATTGGACACATAGTCTAGACATTGATTTTCACATGCATGATCATCTAACTTCACTTAGTAGGTGATGATAGAGCCAAAGGGCCAACCTTTTTTATTCTTGAGCCACATTTTGAGGAATTAAGCATTCAAATCTATTCGTGATATAACTTTTGGTGTAGAATCATCCAACATAGTCTAGCATTACTTAGCCTTACTCAAGATCACAATAGGTTTTATATTAGTTCACATACCCAGTGAGGTGTATTCATTCCTTTCTCTTCATTTTTATTTTACTCATCTTTTGTATGTTCTTGTTTTATATTACATATAATAAGAACTAATCTACTCTTTTTTCATTTTATAGATTCACACTTGCACAATGTGATCTCTGTGCACTATTTAACATTACTCAGCATCACACAAGATTCATGGGCTTCACCTTTGTAGGTAATTTTAGGTACACTTTTTATTTTTTCCTTTAACCTAGTATTTTGCTTTTCTACATCACTAGAATAAAGGGGAGACAAAATTAGTCATGTAAAATGAAAAATTTGGTTACTTGAGTGTGGCTAATGACACCCAATCCATAAGTGCTCCTCTTGCATACACAACCCTCATAGGCATTTATTTCACTAATTCCTAGTCATCCATAGACTTTCAAACTTAACCCTTAAAGACCTAGGCAATTCTTTCAGGCCCAAATCCATTCCCTCAGGTCCATTACCTTTGTACAATAGTACCCAACTTGGATAAGAGCACTAAAACCTAGGGTATCCTATTTTTGGCACTGTAGTCTAAGTATAAATTTGGTTCAAATGGTCATTTTATCCTAGATCCTTATCTTAATTCATGTTAGCCTAATGCAAATTTATTTAACCCAAAATCATTAAATACCTTATAAAAGGCCTTTTCTATTCCATTTAGAAGGGTTGACACTCATTTACAAGAGATAATTAAGAATATAATCAAGTACACTCAATCACTTTTCCCTATTCTCTATATATAGCCTTCTAATATTATTCCAAGCCTATTCAAACCCTTGCACTAGTCCCTAGCCATCTAAAGTACACCTAGTTTTGTGTCTATTTACATCTTCATACATAATTACACTAAGCACTTCAATGGGAGAATTACATTAGCTTGATCCATTTTTAGATTATTGATATTTAGGTATCATGCCCACACATGGGGTGTGAAGTGCATCTAACATATCCTTTACACACTAATCCCTTCTCTCTCTTTCCCAATTTTTCCTTTCATATTCAATCACAAAGAGCTCTTAAGGATTTTGAAGATTAAAATAGATTCATAATGAGATCCATAGACTTTTGGGCTTTTAAATTTCACTAATAGGGTAACACAGACCTATCGAGTAGAACCCAAAAAACTCAGATCACCTAAACAATAGCACCAAAAAAGGACTATAGTTTCAAACAATAGGGTGTCCTAATTTCAATGCTCTTATCCAATTATAAAATGAAGTTCAAGAATCTATTTCTAACACTATCCTTATTCTGTACCTAAATTCTCAGATCCTGTCTTAGACTAGACAACTCAGAATAAGCTAAGTCAAACTTTATCTTATTTATTACTATTTTTAGAAAAGGAAAAAATACAATCTATTTACATAAATCAATGGCTTAATAATTTCACATTATTTACTAATTTACTTTACTCTAGATCTATTTATTAGTTATAAATAAAACCCTATTATTCTAAAAAATAATAAAACATAAGGGATAGATGGAGGTCATTTTACAGGAGATGCTACTGTGAGAAACATGTTACCTATTGGTTTATGGTCTCCATAATTATTCTAGGATACTCATTAGCTAGTGCAATGATGTGATGTATGTTAATGAATGAATAAGCCAAATCAGAGAGTTGAAATACTTCTATAACCTATAATCATACAACATCCATTTGAATAATGGGGAATAAAATATATTGGGCCTATTAATCCATTTATTAAATACAACCATGTAAGATATATAATCATGTTGATAGACTATTTTACCGAATGGGTGGAATCTAATATGATAACTAGTTACAATGTGAAGGATACTATGAATTTTTTTATTAAGGTTAAAGTGGGGGATTTTTTTGAACTAGGTTCCCTAGACCCTAGGATAAGTATAAAAAAAGAGAACTAGAGATCTAATAAATACCAAGAGAAAGACATAGACAAAATAGGGCCTGAAATATCCAAAGCATAGCCCAAAAATAACATAAGACAAGCAAAAAGAACACATAGAATAAATTGGATCCTAATCCATGTCTAGGTTTCTTGAGACATCTACCTAGCAACTTTTCATCATTTTGAAATTAGCATAAATTTGAAACAATAATTTTTCTTTGTTTATGTCTTTTTGGCACCCACTACATTGAACCTATTTACCTTTCCCTTTGCCAATGGTCTTTGAGTTGAATGACTCTCTTAGGTGTGCTCTAGGGTTCTCAACATTATTAATTCAATCACTCATGGTTGTCTTACTACAATTTATTAGGAAACTAATGTTACTTTTGAGCTTCACATTCTCATTCTCCAACATGTCCACCCTAAAATGGAGACTTTGTACCTATTGATCATCCTCCTTAGTAGCTATGATTTGGTTTGAGTTGTCATTTTCCTATTTTAATAACTTGATCTTACCTTTAAGTTTTGTGAATTCCCTCATGAAATAGTGCATTATGGACTTTTGAAGGTCTAATTACTCAACAATATTGTCTACATTTTCCTTGACTTTTAGGGAACTAACTATATTTTTAAAATTATCATTAAGTTATTATTGTTGATTAGCAGAGGGATGCATACCTTTGTCCTTAAAATCATATCTAGGCTTTCCTTTCCTATTTTCAAGAGGCTTTGGTTGAGAAGACTTATGAACTTCACCCAGATCCTCTTTTTCATCTATAGGCTCTACCCAATCATCTCAACTAAACTAGAGTCACCCATAAATAGACCTATTTTACCCTTTTTTCATGGGATGACCACATGGGTCCTAGTTATACTCGTCAAACATTTTTTGATATTTTTTTCTATCTTAGTCAGTTTCACCTATGTAACTTTAGGCACTTTCACAAATGCATTGTTAGATGAAATGACCTTTGTATTCCCACTAGTGTTGTTAAGGTATTTAATCCACACCTTCTTAATATTCTGAATGTCCACTAGTTTGTCTTCAATAGATTTATTTTGAGAATGATATATATATATATATATATATATATAGATTGATCTAATTTATACCTTTGAAGTACTTATGAATTAGAAAAATCACCCCTTCATGTTTAAGAGTTGGGTATTTTCCATTCTTATACTTTAGGATAGAGAATTTAAGTGAATGAAGGATATAGAAAGGGAGGGTAAAAGGAATGTCATGTCTAAAATAATTTAAGTACATGAACAAGGACCATCTAAAAATGTTAAAACTACTTTCAAGAGTGACATATTGCATCAGATGAAAGGTGACCTCTCCATATGCCCTGGGTAGTGATTCATGGTTGAATCCATTATGCATCATTTCCAAAGTTTCCCCTTCATTTAAAAATAAATGCTCATCTCTTTTATAGTCTTTCATAGATTTTAAGATTTTTATTTCCTTAATTTCCAAACCTATTACATGTGCAATCATCTCCTCCATGATTTCTAAAGTGACCTCATTAATATTAATAGTTCTATCTTCCTAAGAATTATAAAAAAGAGTTTATATATTCTTGTCATGCCCTTATATTTTTTCCATGAACCTTGAAAATCCCCCAACTTGCAAAGCCTCATAAATTATCTCATTCTTCTTTACTTCTTATAGTAATTTAGGTTTAATTTTATTCATTAATTCTATAGTGATCACAATAATTCCTAAATAGGGGGTGAAAGAGTCTTTCTTAAATCCAAAATTGAGACTTCCCAACACACCCCAGGGATATCTTTTTGGTGCCTTTAGTATTAGATTAATTTAATAGATGCACTATCAAGTCTAAAACCTTCTCAAGAATCTTGATAAAGGATAACCAAACCATTAAAAAGAAACAACAAAATTTAATACTAAGGTCCCATTATCTCCTCCCCCTATACTTTAAAGGGTTTCCAAATTCATCATATGTGATGTTCATTAGGTAAACCTTCACTTTTTATCCTTTGGACAAGGTCCCTAAGAATCTCTTCAGAATCCATACAAGTAGACTGACCCAATGAATCCACACCCTTATTTTCACACCAATACACTATAGTGTTTCCCTCATGATATATGTGTTGAAAAAGGACCTAATACAAGGAGTACATAATGTATTGATTCCTTTATTACTTGTTTAATGGACTAGCTAGTGACATTTTTCCTAGATAGATAATTCAATCTATTAAGAAAATCTCCCTCTATTATGATTTTTTGCACTCCAAATTGTTTCACCAATTTAAGCCCCAATAGGGCCATAAGTTATTTAACCCAATGTTTATAATTAACACCCATATATCCATCATAATATACCACCAAGTTTCCCTAATGATCTCTTAGGATATCAACTCCTCTAACTAAGCTTGGATTCCCTTTTGAATGATACTATGAATTTATTATATGAGAACATCATTACTAGATTTATTTTTCCTGTCAAATTGGTAAGTGATATATGAACACACTTTTTAAATAAAATAATAAATACCCTTATAGATTAATTCATGATATCACACCATAAAATTATAGCTTATCATCCCCAAGTAAATGGCCAAGTTGAGACTATAGAAAAGGTACTTGGTAAGATGCTCACTAATGTCTAAAATTTTCAGCATGACGATCAAGAGGACCAAATTCTTATGGTAATATGGTGTATCACACACACTAAAAACAAGAGATAGTATCCACCCCATTATATTTATTCTATGTCTTATAAGCAATCATTCCCATGGAGTATGTAGTACCCAACCTACAGATCATAATCATTATGTGCATGTGTTATCAAGAATCCTTGACACACGTGACTCTCAAGATAAATTGAATGGAAGAGGATATATGTTAGGTATATTTAAAATAATATGTGCATAAATGTATCCATAAATCTTGGCATGATAATAATTTGCATTCAAAATAAATTCATGTGGATTAGCTAGTTTTACTTTTTGACAGTCAATTTAGAGCCTTCCTAGGCAAGCTCCATATCAGATGGAAGGGTCCATATGTCATCCAATAATTAATTAAACTAATAACCATGGTATTAAAGTATTTATAGGGTAAAATTTTACCTAAAAGGGTGAATTTAAGTATAATCAAACCCTACTAGTAAGTTGAGCACACTGACATCGATAGGTGTTAAAATTACACCGTATTAGATCATAATTATGTTTCAATTTTTTTGTGTGGATTTGTTTTATTCCATTTTTATTATTTTAATAGATAATAAGTGTGTCTGATAGTTTTAAAAATTATAACAACAAACCATATAGCAAGGACAGTCATTAATATGGTAGTACAATGACTAAGTGAAGCATCAAGGCAAAGTTGACTGCATGTGTGAGAGTTTAAGTTTGAGAAAGACCTAAGTGATGAAAACCTATTAAAATATTTATGTTCAATTAATTATAAAGGAAATGGGAGGGGTTAACATTAATAAAGAATAATCAAGTATGGTAAGTGCATGGAAGGGTAACCAATCACATCACTTAGTTAGAATCTCATAAAAGGGGTGACAACTAAGTAAAAATCATGCCAAGTCATCCAAATGCAATATTTATAATTAAATAATATTAAGAGTGAGATCATGGGACATTTAAATGATCAATATATGATATGGTTTTAAAATATATCTAAGTAGATCATCTGGCCAATCTAGACACCATTTATTGATTATTGAATTTTCATCCCTTAAAGCCTTGGGTCATTGAATTTGAGATTGAAAATATTAATTATTGGATTTTGAGCCTTTGATCAATCATATTTCTAGTAAAAATAAATTTATAATAAAATTTTCATAAATGCACATACATGATGGATGATTATGAGCATTCTCAATTTAAGAAAGGACTCAGTGTCATGCAATAGGAAGATATCAATATTAGTGCTAATTTGCATTAAAGAAAATTTATAGACCATATACATATCCTTCCATTAATATGACAGAATAGCATATATTTTCTTCCATAGGAGTTTAAGGAGTGCAACCATTAGCAATCACACCAGTACATAAAATATGTAATATGGATATCAAAAGGTTGATCTGATTGCCTACATTTGGTAAATTGGGAGATATAATGGAGCCTTTACTCAACTAATTTAATCAAGGAAATATTTATCTTTCTTCAAATGTCACATTTTATGTCAATGAAGCTTATATGGCACATGCAATTGGAATAGCAACATGAGGTTAGCCTTTAGGTCCCTATAAGTCTAAAGTCCCATGTATTTTCCAAAAATACATTATACTTATAATAGAGGACATTGAGGTATTCCCATGAAATATATTCAAGGCCACCCATTCACATTCTCACATAATGCATCACCACCAAATTTTGGAAAAAATCTAAGGCCACTAAATAATCCATGAATGGCATCATTGATATCACCCATCATATTATAAATAGAGGCGAGGAATTTAATTAGCCAGAGCTCTTGGTGTCTGAATTCATCTGTAACATTGAAAAAGTCATGGCATCTATGAAATAGACATTCTAGTACTAGTTCCTAATTTTTTTTTAGTATTTACACATTGGATATCTCTAGAGGGCATAATGTATCTCAATTTTGACTATTGGCCTGATGTAGTATTCAAAAACTTAATATAGACTTATGAAAACACATATTTCTCACATCAACACCTATTTAATGCATGGAAAGATGAATTAGTATAACTTATTGTCAGCAACCCACATATTCCTCCTCATGTGATGAAGTATTTGGGCCAATATGTAGTGGTTACCAAACTCCCTCATGACATGGTCATATGAATTCATGAACTACTTAAGGAATCAAGTGCACATTTGCCATTCTTCATCAACATGTCCATAACATAGACAAAGGTCAACCATCATAAGAAAATAACTACACAAAGATGAACTCCTTTATAAACTATACTACCAAGTGTTCCACTCACCACCATCAAAGAAACAACAAGTGTAACACTGCAAGATTAGGGGAAACACAAGGTGAAGACCATAGATCACCTTCTCCTCCAAGACACAAGACATAGATCTAGAGGACCTAGCTATAATATCCTCAAGTTTTTTGGTTTGAATCTCAATGTAAATGGTATAACATCCAAACATATGAATAAGAGGTTTATCACATGATGATGGATGACATGGCTAAATATTTGAATGGAAGGGAAGAACAGAAGGAATTTTTATTTTGGAAGGTGATATGCACATTATAGATATAGAAGAGGGTGCCAAAACATATATGGGTAGAATTACCCCATTATCCTTTTTTGATTATTGTGGACATGGTTGGAGAGGAGGCCAAACTATAGAAGATTCAAGAGGATAATTTCATAAAAGGAGGATTTCATAGTTCCTCTCTACTACACCTTTTTAATCCTCTCCCTTAAAGTCCTTTAGGAGCCCTTATACATAATAAGTAGATGTTTTCATATTAAAAACCCTATAATTTTGAGGAAGAAGAAACAACCCCTCCTACAATGACTATGCACTAATAAGTACATGTGCTTGATTCATTGACCATGAAACCTATGCATGTATAAATGTTGTAAAGGTTAGAATAAAAACTTTTTCCTACCAGTCAAAATAAATATTATACTAAGAATAACATTGTGTAGGCAGCTATCATTTATTAATCCTATACATAGGCTTAAGTTTGTATCATTGACACTGAGGAGGTGGATTTATATGCACAGACATGGGAGGAACAACAAATTGCACATGAAGAAACAAAAAGGGTAGTTTAAAAATAGGCTCACCAAGAAGAGAATAAACATGAAAAAGGAAGAGATGAAGTTAAATGTTGAAGAGGCTCAAGAAATTTAGCATTTCCTATAAGCACAATTGGATGAAGTTGATGTCTTGCACTAAACATCCTAGGTCATATATATAGAAACTACTCACATGTAGAAAAAAATATAATAAATAACTATGATCAAGGATCAATGTAAAGAGGAGGGAATAATAACACAAGTGGTATAAAAGAAGGAAAAAAAGAGATATTGAAGATAAAATAAGAAGCTTGTGAGGTACACAAGACCCAAATAATGGCTAAAGAAGTAGAAGTTATAACTATGATACTAGCTAAGGCTACATAAGATGAAAAATTAGTTGAGTCCTATCATGTATATTAGGCATCACATGCATAGGTCACTAGTAAAATAGAATGTAGTTTCTAGTCCACCATCAATATGATGATTAATGCACATGATGGAGCCACTTAACCACACCATAGGCTATGATAGATATTGAGACACCATAAGACCAAGGGGAGACTATGAACTCTCAAAATGAAGATGCACCAATGGTAATTTTGATTTTCATAATTTTAGATGTCCTTATGATGTCCACCAAATAGACCATTTTTTCTTTTCCCTTTACTCTATTACAATGAATTCTAATGAGCTCCTCAATGAATATGTTAGCTATGGATCCACCAAAAACTAAGGCTTATTTGGATGCTTTGCAACTCACTTTAGCTAAATAGGTTAAAAGGGTGTATGTATTTCAAGAAGCCATTATGCATAAATTGGTCTCTTCAAAAAAGTAGATCACTCAACTAGGCTAGGACAATGCTAACCTTTTCTGCTAGACCCTCATTTAATATTCATACCCATCACTTTATAATTAGGTTATCAACACCAAATCTATCTCTCTTCACTTCTCAAAAACTTCTTTTGTTGGTTTATAACTAACTAAGTATTGTTAGACCCTCCAATAATTTTCTCATCTCATACAATAGGGTAAAATCATTAAATCTAAAACTAGATTTTTTTGCAAACTTCTTGCTATGTACCAACTAGATATTACAGTTGCACTTGGCCAAACCACATAGTTAGCTCAACAAATGTTAGACTAGAAGTAGTAGTTAGACATGGTCTATATTGATATACAACCTAACTCTAATACTTCTAAGGCCACTTTTCATGAAAAATATTCCTTTTTTATGGTATAGACACAACTTTTCAGGCCTCTATATAAGCTTTAAATTCTATCATGCAATATTTTTAGACTTGGTAGAACTAGATGTTATGGAATAATTTTGCAGGTGTTCAAGCATAATATCATGTCAATAAAATTATACATATCCATGTAGACATAACCACCACGATAGATATAGGTCTCCCTAATTTCCCAACCATGAAGGATAGTAACATTTAGAAACTTCTATATTCTAATATCCTCTATGTGAATTGTTGCATAGCATGCATGAATTCTTACTTCTATGTTAGTCTTATAAGACTAACTTAGCCAATCTCAATAGTTCTCTTGAAACCTTGGTTGGTTTACCTTAGTTTATTCCTTCAAGTCAACTACAAAAAAATATCAAAAAATAGAATTTTTCCATATCTAGTTCATCATAAGGCACACTTCCATCATCATAACCACCTTCAATCTCTATAGCACAATAGATGCCTCTATCATCCAGATAATTTATCCATAGGTGAGAAAGTTTTGTAATTTTTCTAAAAATTAGATCATATTGCATCATAAATGTAGGTTGGTTGAAAACTTGAAAGGGTAGACCCTTTAGTTCCTATAGCCTATTGAAAACATGTAAGGGTGGTAGGTTGGCTTATGACTTAGTTGAAAACTTGTGAGGGTGACTAAGTAGTGTGATCTACGGTGAAATCCACTAAAATGACACCTTTAATGATATGTTATTTTTGTGATTTCAACCTATTTTTTTGTATTTCCACTATTTATTATGTTCTTTAGATGCATTGATTGTCATTGATGTCAAGGTGATCTGAGTACATAATGCATTAATGATAAAGTAATGGGTTTCAAGTGGATTTGAGAATGCATATCATGTGTGAAAGTATTTAGGATGATATATAAATTTTTTGATATTATGTTCCTCTTTTAGAGGTCATATTAGGTGTTATGAGTTCTTAGAGTTCTTGTGGAGGTGAGACGAATTCACCAAAGTGGTCATATTAATGTCTAGGTTCTCCTAGTCATCTTGGAAAATCAAGCTAAGTGAGCAAATTATTTATGCCAACAATCACACATGTGGAAGTATCATAAGGATTTGGTGACATGGGTATAATCATTTTTGTACCAAGATCTTATGGTCCATGTTTTAGGTCATGAGGTTGTGTATAGAAAAATATATTGAGATGTAAAGTTGACCTTCAAACAGATTGCAGTGTTTCCCATACTTAGCAAAATTTACAATATTTAGTGACCTTTATACAAGGATGATAAGTGTCATAATATAGCTTGATTAGATCAATAATTCAGATCAAGGATAAAAATAATATGGATGATTTTTATATGAATATATAATGGAAAGTGGGTGATTTCATAGATGGAGATCTAATGGCAAACACAGGGTCAATAAGTCAAAGGATCCTAAGATTGCACACGGGATTACCAAGTGGTGTAAGCCCATATGGAGACTAATATTAGAGTACACAAAATACATGAAATGATTCCAAGTAGTTTAATAGAATATATAATCATATTAGGGTACATATAATGTATGTGAGGCTACCAAGTGGCATAAGCACCTTAAGTGAATGGAGATTCACACCAAGGTGCATAGAAGGCATGTAAGACTGCTAAGTGTCATAATTTCGGTAGCATGGATCAAATATAAATGGAAAATGATTTAAGGTAAATAAAAATAGATTAAATAAGAGATAAATGGATTGTATTTGATAAAAATTGTAGGTGGAATGAGATGGAAACGTGTTTGAAGCATTTGCATCACATAGTGACTGTTGGAATTTAAATTAACAAATGAAAACTAGTCTGTATTATTTGAGTTATAAATTTTGATGGATGATGAATTTATTAATGAATAAAAAGGAAATTTGTAAAATACTCCAATTCATATCCATAAAAATTAGTTATAAGGTTTGAATATCTGTATAGTTATATTTATTGAGCTTCAAATTTGATTGTGTGTTTGACCATCTTCTACAAGTGACTTGAGAAGGATGTATGAGTTTGTTTTGATGGTGTTTGAATGTTTCATGATGAATTATATATTGGAGAGTGTTTTAAACTCCATGAGGAATATCTATATGGATTTTAAAGGTTTGAATAGTCCATATTTAGTATGAATAAATGCTTATAAGTTGACTATTTATTCATTCATGGTGTTCTTGTATACAAGACTAATGTTTGATCAAGTTTTGCATATACAAAGGAGTGTAGTGATGTATGTAATAACTTGAAGGTATATTAAGGATAATTTAGAGTTTACCTATGAATTTATAAGTGATCTTGTGTTTCTATTTTTCTTGATAAAGTGATAATGGAATGAATAGGTCTTCAGGAAACCTATAAGGGGTTCTAACACCTAATTGAAAGGTGTAGTTGCTTAAAGGTGACCATTGGATGCTTTGGTTAACCTATGAGGGTGGTATGGAGCTATGTATTAGTGTGATAAAATAATTAAGGGTTAATTTAAGTCTTTTATCTAAACAATAAGAGTATATTCTTGAAGGCTCTATAAAGAGTGAAATCAAAGGTGATGTTTTTAAGAGAGTTGAATGTTGAGATATGAAGGATAGAGAAGAGTTAGTGTGCTGAAGTGGATGGATTGAAGAGTAGAGTAGGTTAAGGATTGTGTGTATGACCTATAGGTCATAATTATAATTTCATAATAGTGTACTTGTAGAATTGAATATTGAGGATGAGAGAAGAGGTTTAGAGTGATCCAAAAGGGTGTTTTTGATGCATTAAGTGTAAAGGTGAAAGAGTAAAGTGTAAAGGTGAAAGAGTGAAAATAAATGAGGTAATAATAAATTGAATATTATAAACATGTGTTTAAGGTGATATAATTTTCAAGGTAGCTGAGTGGGTACTTGGTTACCTAGTGGGTTGTATCCTCCTAGTTATTTTGAGCTAGTTAAAGGTCAAGTGGGTGCATGTCTAAATTAAGGGGTGGGTTCTCCTTGATCATTTGGTACTAGTATAAATGTTAGATCTTGTCATTATAGGATTGTATTCCATATTTCAAGGTTTAGTGGGTTTTATCCCCTAAGAGGTTTTCCCACACATGTCATGTGTAATGTGCTTGATCTTGCTTTATCTTCCATGTTCATTCTTATGAATGATGTGTATAGTTCATTATTATATGTGTTGAATGATTAAGGGTTTGAAGAGTTTGGAATTAAATTATATTATATAGCATCAATAGTTCACCCCCTTCTTAGTGGTTTTACCTATAATAATTGGTATCAAAGCCATGCCTTCTTTGTAAGTTCAATCACTTGAAGGTGATCCAAGGTATAATATGGCAAGTATATGCAAGGTTTCTCTAAAAATTAAACACCATTTTTAAATTGGTATAATTATGATTTTTTGAGTGCAAATATGAGGGCATACATTATGTCTCTAGGTTTTGATATTTGGAAATCTATTATGGATGGTTATACTACACTAACTACTCCAGCTAGTGGAGATGATAAGAAGATAAGTGAAAACAATTCAAAGGAAATTAATGCTATCATTTGTGGTCTTTCAAAAACTAAGTTCACTAAGGCTATCCATTTTAATTCTTCCAAGAAAATTTGTGTCAAATTGTAAACTATCTATTAAGGATATTTAAAAGTTACGTTGGCTAAATTGTAGACTTACCAAAGGCAATTTGAGGGCTTCAAAATGAAGGAAGATGAAATTATTGTATCCAATCTTATAAGTATTGATGAGATAGTAAACATGTTTATAATTCTTAGAGAGAATATTGAAGAAGCTACTATAGTACAAAATGTATTAAGGTATCTCACTCTCAAATTTTATTCAAAAGTATCTACTTTAGAAGAAAATCATTATCTTACTAAAATGAATATGGATGAATTGCATGGGATCCTTACTACTTATGAGATGAGATTTAATGAGGACTAACCTCCTAAGAAGAAGCAACCTTCAAGGTGATCAAGGAAATAAAAGCTAAGAAGAACAAGTTAGGTCTTAAATACTTTGACCTTAATGAAGATAAACTTGAAGCCATGATTGTAAGGAAATTGAATTTAGGATTAGGTAAGTATGAAGGGAAACTTCCTTTTAATTTTTTTTCATGTGGTAAGGTTAGTCATTTTATAGCTAGATGCCTAGATAAAAGCAAGTTTGAACACAAAAAATCTCATAAGAAAACTCATGAAGATGAACACAAGCAATTTCAGGGTCCTAACAAGTACAAAAAGTTCTTCAATAGAAATGGCAAGGATTCATACCAAGGCAGTAAGAGTCTTTACCACTAATAAGATAGTAACTAATCTATAGAAGAAGAATAAAACACATATAAAAGTGATGATTATTTTCATAATGAGGAAAAGGAGATATTGTTCATGGCCTTTATAATGATGAAGGTGATTGTTCTTTAAGCAAAGATTTATTTTGAGGAGATAGCTCTAAAGAAGAAGATGATAAAGTCACTCTTGAAGATAAACATCTAAACACTATAGAAGAAATGAAACTAATATAAGGAAAGAACAAAAAAAAGCTTCCTTGATCAAATCCTATGAGGATCAAGTTGGTCTCTTTGAAATAAGGTCAAGTAATGAAGTCAAGGAGCATGATGAGATCACTCAATAGCTCAAAACTCAAGTTTTTACTCTTGATGAAGAGGTAAATATTAAATATGAAGAATGTATCATGTATCAAACAAAAATGGATTCTTTATAGATGAAACTAAATCAATATATAAGAAATATTGAAACATATCATAAATCAAAAGCAAGTAGCTCTAAAAGAGATGATCTCATGACAAACAAAGATGCAAATGATGATTCGGATAATAAAAAACTAAGATAGATAATGAGGATGAATTGATGAATGCTCTTGAAGATCTGAATATTGAGAAGAAAAAGAATAAGAATATGATGTCACAAATCAAGGAATATGAGGCTAAATTTAATATTTTTGAGGCAACATTAAATTATGACACTAAGGAACATGAAGGTATAGTCAAGCATCTCAATATTCAGTTGGAACTATGTCTAAAAGTCTAAAAAGTAATTAAAATGAATGGTCCAGGTATATAATTGAAATTGAGTCCTTAAAGGTTGAGTTGGAGAATACATATATCAAGGTAAGGTATTTTATGAAGCTTGAAAAGAATGATAATTATCTTAACAACATTCTATGTAGTCAAATGTCTACAAGTGATAGATCTAGTCTAGGTTTTAAAGAAGAACAAAAAGTTGCAACTCAAGTCAAAGAAAAGGCTAACATGAATAAGAAGAATTAGACCTTAAAGGTCAATGATCAATCAAGGAATGTTGGTACTAGCATATTGAAAACTAATCCTATTAGACAACCAAATGCTATGAGGTATTCAAATTTCAATGGTCAGTGTTACTCCTATAATCAATTTGGTCATAGGTTAAGAGAGTGTAAAAGACCCTCAAGGAATGAATTTTCTTGGAAATATGGTATGAATCATTAGTCAAGTGGTGTAAGTGAATTTGAATGCTACAAACACTATTATTGGGGCACATTAGAAAATATTCTAACAAGGTAAGAAACAATGAGTTTTTCTTAAGAAGTATGGTTTTCTACAAATGTCAAGAGAGACAAGGTTCTATAGGAATTACCAGAAGCATCTACTGATGAGAAAAGATTGGCATCAGAGCCACATAAAGTACTTAATATTGGAATATATCTGTAAGAATTTCTTGTTTGACTTTTGATTTTCTCTACTTTGTAAAATTCTTTGGGAAAGTTTTTGCATCGAGTCCCTGGCCGTTATTAAATTATCATAGGCCCTTTTATCTCTGCATGTCCATCCCCCTTACCAAAATTTTCTCACTTACTAGAACCTCAATCTCCTACAATGGAATTTGGTAAATCCCAGGCATCTTCCATAGTAGAAATCATGAATGAATCTAAGCTTGAAGGAATGTATGAACTTCCTCCCTTTGATCTAGAATAATTATCTGATTGTCTAGATATTGAAGTTACTGAAGAAAACCTAGAAAAATAAAATAGCCTGTAAAAACCCTCAGCTATAAAAGCTTCACAAGTCTATAAGAAGTCTGAACTTCTTAAATCAAAGTTTGTGTATAAGTCTACCTATTTATCATTTGTAAAGCCTAGAATCAAGTTTCTCGAATTGACTCTCAGCTATAAGCCCAAATGCAATTTCTAAACAAATTTATTATCTTTATTACCTGAACCTAAAATCAATTATATCAAGTCACATGAAGATGTAAAAATTGTAAATTTTGGCCTTATAAGAGTCCACATAACTCCATTGATTCCTGACAATATTAAACATGTTATATATTTAGATTTGTGTGATAGACCTCAAGTAAGCTTTAAGCATGCCTGTCAAATATCAAGCCTTGGATGTTTAAATGATGAAGTCATTTGTTTTGAGTTTTGTCCAAACCTCTCTATCACAGTCCATGATAAAGGATGTAAAGAAGTAAATTTTGGTTATTTAGATTGTTGGGGATTATTCACCTCCCTTTTTGGTTTAGATATGTTTGGTTAATTTAAGTATGCTTCCATAAACATTTCTATTGTTTATAGTATGAAAAATACAAACCACCCAAAGATCCTTGAAAATTTGCCATATGCCAGAAGACTGAGTGGTACTGTCCAACTCCAAAAAGGTTATATAGAGTCTGTCAAAATACCTTTTGATTAGAAACTTGATTGGCTAAAAAAAATTCCCCTAGAATGAAAGGCTAAACCTCAATACATAAAAGTGATGATAGAACTATTAATATTCTTCCTAGATCTTTGTCTGTAAATTCTTCTATTCTTTCTCCTTCCAGAACATCAACTTCTTCTCAACGAGCTATAAAAATAGGACATATTCTCATTGAATATGAAGAAATCAATCAAGGACTTGATCTTAAAGATCAATTACCTTGTATGATGATGAATCTTTCGAGAGAAGATAGCTTAGAATTTTATACAAAAAATAGAGTTAATCTGTATAAAGGTAAAAGATGGCCACCACACAAAGGTATACATAAGCAGCCTATAGGAATAGTACAATATTTTTATACTACTTACCAAGGAGATATTGAGCCTTCAAATGAGTTTAAACACATAGATTATGTGTCCAGGTTCAATTCTCATCTGTCAGAGAATTTTGATGATCTCTGTAGAGATGTAATATACATTCAGAATAGTATAGATAAACTAAGTATTCTTGAAGACAATACTAATGTCCTCTATATAAATTTACAAAGCTAATTGTCTTCTATTTATTCTAAATTAGTAGCTTTAGATGAAAGACTTGAATGGATTTCAAATCAGGATCAATAGGTAGAATCCTCTATTAATATATTGACCTACAAAACTGATCTCAGTCCCAATTTTAAACCCAACAAAAAATACCCCAATACTACACTCATGCAAAGGACACATGTCTAATTGTAGCCTTGGTACCTCAATATTGATGATTTGATAAATCCCTTAAATGAGATTTCAGCATGGTACAACTCCATGAGAGTTATCACCATTAATTCTCATTTAGATCCAATAGGTACTACCAGTTTTGCTTCTAAATTCTTTTGGGGAATTGTAAATCAATGATGGGATTCCATGACTGAAGCAGAACAATTTAAAAAGGTTCATAATTAGCTTGATTCATTAGCTACTTTGTTTCATTTATTAATAAATGAGTTTACTCCTCCGGTCGCAAATCGTGAATTGGAATCTAAGAAATGGCTACTCAAAATAGAGCTATGTGATCTAAAACAATTTGATGCTTTTGATAAATAGTTCAGAGAATTGACCTATGAAAGTAAGAGCTTTTCCTCCATAGAGATTAAGATAGAAATTTTGCATGCTTTACTATATAATCTTATTTATAGAGTAATTACTTATATTGATCTTAAAGGACTAACCATCAAAGATCTCTCTCTCTCTCTGATGTAATTGATTTTTCTAAACAATAGGCTATGTGTTTAGTTTCTGAAACTAAATCCATTCAAAATCTCACCAAGTATCAAGCCTCTCAAATAGCTCCTACATTTCCTGAAATAGCCCCTTTGGCTATCAGCGATTTGTACAGCCTTGCAAACAACAAAAATAGAATTGTAAGCACCTTTCTTTTAAGTGTCACTCTTTTCCTCGCAAGCACTCCTATGCTCCTCCATAGTGTTTCCTTAAGAAACATCACACTGCCCATCCTTCATCCAAACAACCTATTTGTTACATCTATCACAAATCTGGCCATATTGCTCCTTAGTGCCATTGCAAAAATCTTGTAGTTAAAGCTATTTTCACTTCTAATGTAGTAGCATCATGGGATATTATTGATTTTGATGAAGATCTCTACCTATAGGATAACATATATGAACCAATTCTAGATGATCTCCCTGAAGATGATTCAAAAGATAACAAAGTTGTAGATGCTCTTGAGTCATTAGCCAATGACTTGGAATAATTGCTCACTAACATGCAATGCCCTTGGTACCGATCGAGGCACCATGATAATTCATAGCTTTCATATGAAGCACATGGCACCTAGTCTCAATACGATCATGAAATACCAGAATGAGACACAAGACCAAGAACCAGAGGATACTCCAAAAGAGAAGGATCAACTAGAGGTAGATAGCCCTCAATGCCATAGATACCTCCAACATTACAAAGACCTCCACATACTCCTTTGTAATTCTATAGCTCTTTCAAGCCCAGTGCCTCTTGGATCAAGAACAAGTTTACCAGCATAGATTCTCCAAGAGAAATCCCAGCACCAAAGATAGAGCCACAGTGGGATATATTACTACCCACAAAAAAAGAAGAGGATGAAGAAGTAAAAATTTCTTTCTAATATGATAAATATTATTGTCCTGGTGAATGCATTAATCTCCAAGAAGAAGAAGCAGAGCAAGAAGTAGAAGACATCTACCTTGAACAACCTCCTATTCAAGATCTAGGGAGACAAAAATTGGTATGTACAAGCATTTATCCCTTAGAAATTCCATAACCAGTCTATCTAACACAGTTGATTAATGGAAAGTTTGCCCAATTTATTAAATTAGAAATCAATGGCAGACTAGTAGATGCCCAGATAGATACTGGAGCTTCTCTCTCCTTTGATAAATCACAACTCATCCATGACTGGAAGACATTGGATTATATCATGGCTTACAAGAGCCTAGATGTCCAAGGGAATAATTTCATATGTAATAAATACAAATATCATCAGACCCTTCAAATCTAAGATAAAATCTTCCATGCTAATTTCTATGCACTAGATAGAATGCCTATAGATATTCTACTAGGTGATGCCTTCATAGATAGATACTCACCCTATGGTTCTACCACAAAGAGTATCATGTTTACTATAGAGAATGAAAGGCTTAGAATTCCTCGTCTCATTTATGCCACTGAGCAATTTCCTAGTTCAATGACTCAAATACCTGAAATAATAATCCTTGCTAAAATACAAGCCATATGTGAAAAGATCAAGACCACTATTTGTTCTGACAACCCTTAGCAGTTTTGGTTAAAATCTATGCCTGAGATGGATATCAAAATCATTGAGAGTAAACATATGAAAATTGGGAAAAGAATCCTAATACTAGCACACGATTATAATGATATGGAACTCCAAATCAAAGAACTAGAAAGTAATGGTTTTATTGAAAGATCAACTTCTTCATACTGTTGTTATGCATTCATGGTCAACAAGCATTCTGAGCAAAAGAGAGGAAAGAAAAGAATGGTCATCAATTATAGGCCATTAAATGCCATTACACAACCATTTCCATATATGATTCTAGATAAAATCTATCTATTAGAGAAATTAGCAACATGCAAAAACTTCTCCTAATTTGATTGCAAATTTGGCTTTTATCAGATTAGAGTCAAGGAAACCAATAGAGAAAAGATAGCATTTAGTTGTCCAGTTAGCCATTTTTAGTGGATAGTGATGCCTTTTAGTTTGATGAATGCCCCTGCATTCTACCAAGCCCATATGGATAAGATATTTCAAGGCACTTCAAACTTTTATGTGTGTACATAGATGACACTAATTTTCAGTCATTCGCTTACTAACCATTTTACTCATCTCTCTAGATTCTTTGAATTGACACAAAATGCAATAATTGTTCTATTAGAAACAAAAATTCAATTATGGAAAATTGAATGTAACTTTCTTGGAATGGTGATCCAAGATTCAAAACTGCAAGTTCAGCCACATATCAAAGAAAAGGTCATTAGCTTTCTAGATGTTCTTGATAAACCCAAGCTCCAAGCTTTTTTTAGACTGTTGAATTATTTAAATAGCTTTTATCCTAACTCTAGTGAGGATAGGTTTCTACTTCAAGAACTTCTCTAGGAAAAGAAAGCTTTCAAGTGGAAGGAAGAACATACAACTGTTATCCACAAGATCAAATCTAAAGTTGTATATCCCAAAATCAGACTAAATGATAGTTTATATTGATGCCTCTAGCATTGCATGGGGAGGATTACTTGTTTGTGTACATAATAATAAAGAATTCATTTGTGAATTATTTAGTGGTGTTTTCAGTACTAATGTTCTCAAATGGATTTCTTCTGACAAATAAATCTACATTGTAAAGAAATGTCTTGAGAAGTTCATGTTAAAACTTCTCCATCTACCACATTTTATTGTAAAAACTGATTACACTAGATTTATGACCTTTAAAGAAAAGGGTCATGGTTAGAAAGATGGTCACAGTAAATATGTTAGATGGCAAGCTTTCTTTAACCAGTTCAATTTTTTTGTAAAACACATCAAAGGTACTGCTAACATTATTGCAGATTGGTTCAGCTGTAATCAGGCTGCTACACTTATGCATCAGCCCATTCCTAGTTTTAATCTAACCAAAATCTACAATCAAGGATTCACTTCTATGAACATCCTTGTCCAAGAGTAAATCCTTCTTGAAGGGTTGCATCTGAGGTATACCCAGATCTCTTATGCAGTAGGCCAAGATCTACAAATGTCTTCAGTAACAACATACAAGCAAATCGTCATCAAAATACTAATGTTATCTTCATAGAAAGATTGAATAGTGAATTCTTATTTCACTAGTTCACCAAACTACTGAAGTGTCCCTTATGGACATGGCTGATTAAAATTTGGTCTCCACATAATGAACATCTATATAGATGGATAGAAAGATATGGTCCACACCATATTCATGAAGAGGAAAACCATTATCAATACATAGTCATACATATGATCATAAGAAGATAGTTAGAATGGGAATCTTACTTCTACATCACTCCTCACTATCACGCATGTGAAGCTGGACCCCAACACTAGCATCTTTTTAGTACCTTCAAGCTAAGGTGTCTTTTTCAGCTGATAAGCAAAGATGACCTACTGACTAAAGTGAAAGCAATGTTGGACCCACCAAGCTAGATGTTCTCATCTAGCGCATCCAATAGCATCTCACTATAGATTAATTTTTACATTGTAAAGTATCATGGGACATGACACCACCTTGGCATAGATTCCAGGCAAGACCTCCCAAAATGTTATAAATAAGCCTCTCTTCTATAGAGTTTGCATCAAAAAATTTTCTAAGCTTTCTTAGAAGTCTAGTAGCCTTGTTTCAAGAGTATGCTCTTCTCTTGCCCTTTTCAAAGGATCCTGAGAATCAGAAATTCAAACAAGTGTTTATAAAAAGAGTGATTTATTAATATAGTGAAGTTGTAGCCAATCAGCCCCTGCCTACTTTACAAGTTTTCTTATAAAATTGCCATCAGGAAGAAGCATCTAATCATGATAAAATATGGTCAGTCTCTTACTTTAAATAAAATCAATCCTAATATGAAGAAAATAATCTATAATGAATAGAGACCAAAGGAATTGAATGGGTTGTTTGTCATGATAGAACAAGAATCAAGTCCAAGAATCAAAGAGCAAGCCTTATCTACCAAATGGACTAGAAGATCAATCCAAAATCTAAGTTAAAAAGAAAAGGTGAAGTTAAGGAGTCATTAAAATTCAATATGATGATGAGGCAGGACTTCAAGCCAAGTAAGAGTGTGGATATGTGGAAGACTCCTGAGTTGTGGGACTTTTAGTTTCTCATGACAAATGGGTGTTTCTATCTATTCTTTTTAAGAGACATATGTCATATGGAGAAGCAAGTGTGTGTGCTCAAGGTAAATTCAGGGAATTTCTTCCTAAGTTATGATTATATAAAATTTTTATGCTTGGTTTGATAAGTCAAATCATAAATTATAAAGGTAATTTTGAGAGTGGCTTGAACATCTATTAGAGATCATGGTGTTGTCTTATGATAGGAATTTTGAAGGCAATCATGAAATTTTGTCATGGTTGGAGATGCCTAAATGTTCTCAAAAGGATCCTAAGGTTAGTAAAATTAGGGGGAATTTTTATCATCTCTCTTATATGATCATTTCCTATTTTTGGTACTTGAAGTCTTTTTAGGTCCTCAAGATTAGTTGGTGCCCACTTTGTCTTTGTGTCAAAGAGGGAGCTTATGTGAGATGTTTCAATTCCAAGGAGCTTGTATGGTTAAATATGGTTTTAAAAAAAGGTTATATGAAATGATCATGATGTTATGGGGAGATTTTTAAGCTCTATTTAGGTCCAAGGATCAAGTTGTCATGTTGAGGAAGAGACGCTTTGCCATTAATGTCAAAGGGGGAGAAAGTTTAAAATGAAAGAGTTGTTCACTTTGGTTTTAAGAGCATTTTAAAAAGGGTTTGTACACAAATTACAAAGGGAGATATTGTTGATAATGTTATTGATATGCATTTATTGTCATTTATTTCAAGGTGATTTGAGTACATAATGCATTAATGATAAAGTAATAGGTTCCAAGTGGATTTCAGAATGCATATCATGTGTGTAGGTGTTTGGGATGATAGATAATGTTTTTGATATTATGTTCAACAGATCATATTAAGTGTTATGAGTGATTGGATTGATTTTTTGAAGTGAAAGGAATTCATCAAAGTAGTCATATGAATTTTTAGGTTCTCTTAGTCATCTTGACAAATCAGGTTGAGTGAGCATATTATTGATGTCAGCAAATGCACATACAGTAGTATCAAGAGTTGGTCACATGGGTCTGATCAATTTTATACCAAGATATTATGGTCCAAGTTTTAGTTCATAAGGTTGTGTATATAAAAATATATCAAGGTACAAAGTTAGCCTTCTAGGCAGATTACAGTGTTTCCCATACTTAGCCAAATTTGCAATATCAAGTGACCTTTATACAAGACTGATAAGTGTAATAATATATCTTGATTGGACCAATCATTCAGATCAAGGATAAATGGCACATGGTTGATCATGTAGATGAATATATAATATCACATGGGTGATTATGTAGACGGATATTTAATGGTGAGCATGAGGTCAATAAGTCAAAGGATCTTAAGATTGCATGCTAGACTACCAAGTGGTGTAAGTATGTATGGAGACTAAAAATAGAGTTCATAGAATACATGAAAGGATTAAAAGTGGAATAATCACATAGATAATAATATTAGGGTACATATAAGGCACACAAGGATGCCAAGTGGCATAATCACATTAAGCAAATAGATACTAACAGTAAGGTCCATAAAAGGCTTGCAGGACTGCCAAGCGTCATAATTTTGCAGCACGGATCAAAGACAATGGACAATGATTGAAGGTAAATACCAAGAGATTATAAAATATATCTATGGATTGTATTTGATCAAATTTATATGGGGTATATTATGGATACACATGTCTAAAGCATTTGCATCATATAGTGATCATTGATATTTAAATTAACAAAGGAAAACTAATTTGTATTGTTTGAGTTGTAACTTTTGATGTAAGATGAATTTATTGATGAATTAAAAAATAAAATATGTAAATTATAAAAATAAAATGCATAAAAATTAGTTATAATGTTTTAATATCTTTATATTTATAGCTATTGAGCTCCAAAGTTGACTGTGGGATTGACCATCTTTTGCAAGTGACCCAAGAAGGATGCTTGAGTTTGTTTTGATGGTGTTTGAATGTTTCATGATAAATTATTTATTGAAGAGTGTTGTAAACTTATTATAAAAAAAATTATGTACTTTTTAGGTTTTAAAAATCCATATTTATTATTAAAAAATTCTTATAAGTTGACTATTTACTCATTCATGGTGTTCTTGTATACAAGATTAATGTTTGAGCATGTTCTGCATATGCAGAGGAGTGTGGGTGATGGATGTAATCACTTGAAGGTGTCTTAAGGATCATGTAGAGTGGAAATATACATTTTTAATTGATATTTTTTTTCTATTTTGGTTGATAAATTGATAATTGAGTGAATAGGTCTCCAGGAGACCTATAAGGGGCTACTAAGACCTAATTGAAAAGTGTAGTTGCTTAAGGGCGAACCCATAGATTCTTTGGTAGACATATGAGGGTGGTATGAATATATGTATTAGTGTGATATAAGCATTAATTTTTAATTCAAGTCTTATGGTTGACAAATAATATGATATTCATGAAGGCTCTATAAAGAGTGAAATCAAAGGTGATGGTTTTAAGAGAGTTGAATGTTGAGATGTGAAGGATAGAGAAGAGTTATTATGCCAAAGGGTATGGATTGAAGATAAAATTAGTTTTAGTATTTTTTGTATAAATTTTATGTCATAATATTATACTTACTAAATTAAATATTGAGGATGAGGCGAAGAGGTCTAGTGTGATCCAAAAGGGTGTTTTGGATGCACTCAGTAAGTGTAAAGGCAAAAGAGTACAAACAAAGGAGGTCATAATAAAATAAAGAGTGGAAATATATGTTTAAGGTGATATTATTTTCAATTTATCTAAGTGGGTTCTTGGTTACCTATGGGTTTGTATCCTTTTTTCTAGTTGGTGCTAGTTAAAGGTCAAGTGAGTGCTTGACTAAATTAAGGGTGTGGGTGTTCCTTGATCAGTTGGTGATAGTCCTAAATGTTGGATCTTATAATTATTGGAATTTTATTTCATATTTAATTTTTATTTTGTTTTATTCCTTAAGAGTTTTTCCCACATATTTCATTTGGTATGTGCTTGATCTTTCTTTATCTTTCATGTTTATTGTTATGTATGATTGTGTTTGTTTCATGATTGTATGTGTTGAATTATTAAGGATTTGAAGAGATTGGAATTGAATTGGATTATATGGAATAACTAATTCACACCTATATCAATGATTTTACCTATAACATCTACCATATATGATGTTTTATTGGGACAAAACAATGGTTTAAGTCCAAGAAAATGTTAGAGGGTAAATGTGCAAACCAATGTAATTTCCACATGGATAGAATCATAGTTTTCTTTAATTTATTCTACATTATTCCATGGTTAGTATATTTTGGTATCAAGAGAATTAAAAAGAAATATAATATGATTTTCCACATGTGTTAACTAAATATGGACTTAGAGGTTAGAACGATAACAAATTTTAGGCTATATATTTCTTCAGAATGAAATAGAACATGTTCAACTTTTGCATAATTATTTTAGTGTATTCACTATCTCCTGGATCTAATCAGTAAGGTTGTAATATATATTTATTCTCATAAAATGGCATATATATATGATCAATATTCCTATTGATATAAAAATTATGATGGAGATTCCATAGAACATTTAATATGATTTTCTTACGTTTATTCTACATTTCATGGAATTTTGTGTATAAGAGTGTATTTCATGTGTAGTCCTTTTGTTAAGATTTTTTATTAATATATATAATTTATAATAAATTTATTTTCCTTCATATAATATCTACAATTTTACTCTATATATTAAAAACTATTATTTATCTATCAATCCCTGAAAGTTATTCATTAGACCGTAGGGCTATCCCTATTATTAACATGTTCTGGTGAAACCCAAAAACCACTACTATTAATAGGACATAAATAAGTAGGTAGGGAAACAATATATGAAATATATATATTGGGAATTAAACTTTCCTTGATTTCTAATAATATATTTTAGAAAGGGGAAATTAGGTATGACAAGAACAAAACTATATATCAAGAAGAAAGTTTCCCTTGCCTTATCAAGTAGGGCATAGTTAATTAGGTAGGGTAACAATAAAGATTTATATCAAAAAGTAAACTTCCCTTGATATTCATGACTTAATATAGAGGCAAATCAAAGATAGATACTAAGAAGGTAAACTTTCATTGATAGTTGTGCCTTAATCCCTCGCTATCTATTAAGAATGAATTCTTCCTTTGATATGTTATTAGGTGAAACAAAGATAGATATAAAAAAAGTCAAGCTTCCCTTTCCTTGATCCTTATCATAGATGGATTAGGTAGGAAATTTTACATTTCCTTAAGAGGTAGGTAAATTTAGAGATCAATGTGGGCCCTTCATAATGGTTTCCCTATATACCTATGATTCTTATGTTATCCTTTGATATATTGTATTATGGCTTCGGTAATACTTAAAAGTATAATAGGGGCCTATTTTGGCCTTTAGGACCATTAATCCATGCCCTAGTTCTAAGTGGCCCCTCCTTAATACAATAGTTTAAGGCATATGCCATTAATTACCTTTGTATATCAAGTTGGTTATAGATCAAATTGTGTTTGGAAACACACTCTATCAGTTACCAAATTGGTGACCACCTATTTATCTATATATAAATTTAGTCTACATTAGATATACTCTTAATGACATATTGATAAAATTAGAAGTCAATTATGGGGTTGGGATTATAATTATCAATTAGTGCCCAGTCACCCTATCTATATAGATATAAATTTGGATTTTGAACTTTGGGATTCTTAAATGCCTAGATCCTAATCTCTCTCTCTCTCTCTCTCTCTCTCTCTCTCTCTCTCTCTCTCTCTCTCTCTCTCTCTCTCTCTCTCTCTCTCTCTCTCTCTCTCTCTCTCTCTCTCTCTCTCTCTCTCTCTCTCTCTCTCTCTCTCTCTCTCTCTCTCTCTCTGTGTGTGTGTGTGTGTGTGGTGTGTGTGTGTGTGTGTGTGTGTTTGTGTGTGTGTGTAATATAATTTCATCTTTACCTTTTATCAATTTCTTACATATTTATTCTATTCCATGGATCTAGATACACACTCTCTCTATGGTCTAGGCATGGATTTCCATATAAATCTTTAAATCACACTAGAAAATAAGATGATATCTTTGAGTTCCTTATTTGAGTGAAAAAAGATAAGTGAAAGAAGATTTTATTTCATCCTTATTTGACTAAGTAAAATTTGTGATTGGAACATAAGCCAATCAAGGACAAGAAGGAAAATACTACACCTAAAATTAAGCTATTAGATGGAGTGATTAAGGATGAGGAGGGATGAAGAGGGAGTGAGTAGAGATGATGAGGGAGGGTGAAGTTAAATGATAGATTGATTAGAAAAGATGAATGATTGATTAAGGATGATGAGGGATGGTGAAGTTTAATGAATAAGTGATTAAATATGATGAGGGATGAGGAGGGAGTGATTGGGGATGATAAAATAGTTATTATTAATGATGAAATATGGTAAGGTTAAATGAGGGATTTATTATTCATGATGAGCTTGTGATTAGAGATGATGAGGATCAATGAGGGAGTGGGCAGGGATGATGAGGGAGTGATTAGAGATGATAAAGTATGGTGAAGATAAGTGAGGTATTGATTAAGGATGATGAAGGATGAGGAAGGAGTGATTAAGTATGATGAAGGATGAGGAGGTAGTCATTAATAATGATTAGGGGATGATGAGTAATGGTGAGGGTCAATGAGGGAGTGATTAAGGATGATGAGGGAGTGATTAGAGATGATGAGGGATAGTGAAGATAAATGAGGTAGTGATTAGGGATGATGAGGGATAAGGAGGGAGTGACTAGGGATGATAAGAGATGAGGATAAAGTTATTATGGATGATGGATGGATGATGAATAAGTGAAATTATAAAAAGGTAGTTGTTTGATGTGAACAAGTCATTAATGTGACCTATGATATCCAAATCACACCACTTTGGATTGAATTAAAAGTGAGTGGTTTGTAAACTTCAATTTTGGCAAAATTTATACACCCTAAATTGGGTCAATAAAACAAAAATATTATGCATTTTCATATTCCTTTCATAGGAGACTCTGATTAGAGAATATGAGCTTTTATTCACATTTAGCCATGTCTTTTTATCTGACTTATCTTGGTCTTACTAAATTTCCTAGACCTCATTTTTCTTATCCCTAGTCACCCATAAGTTTTCCAATATTAACCCTTTTAGGCCCAAGCACGTATTTTAGACATAAACCCATCCCCCAAGGTCCCCCTACCCCCTGGAAAATAGTGCCCAAATAGGACTACAGTGCTGAAACCTAGGGTGTCAAGTTTTTTGATGTTGTTGTCCAAGTACAAAATTAACCCCAACAGTCAGTTTTCTTCTATAGGATGAACCTTACCCCTTTTATTTGCTTCATTCCTAAGTTTCCTAATGTCATCCAAAAGTAAATAAAACCCCCAAATTCAAAATAATGAGTCTCCTATATAAAAGACTACAAAAGGCATTTTATATCTAGCACTTACTATTTTGGCACATTAGACATAATAAAATCAATCAATAGTATAGCTTAGCTTCTTTGAATCACACATATATTTTCATGCTTGATCAAGGAAGGCCTAGGATAAATTAATTATTACATCAATCATGTGCATTTATTATGCATTCCCCTATGGGAGAACTACATCATATCTAAAGCCCTAGCTTGAGGGTTAATGTAGGCAGCAATCAGAACAATAGGGGTTCTTGATTGTGTAACCATTCTTTCCACAACCCAATTTTCACATTTTTTCTTTGATTTTATTTATTGTTTCCATGTTTGTATACTAATATAAGTACTAAATATTTAAATATACCTAAAACAACCTCTAGTGACTTTTAGAACCTAAAATTTGGTACATAAGGTCATACTGAGCAGATTAACATAACCCAAAAAGCCTTTAGCCTCAAGACAATACCACCAAGAAAGGAATATAGTTATATACACCAAGGTGTCATGTTTATAATTCTCCTATCCAATCAAAAAATAGAGATGAGATCCAAAATTTAGACACTATCTCAGTCTTGCTCCTCTAATTCTAGGTTCAAAATTATCAGTTTTAGCATAAAACAAGTTAAGTTAATATTTCTTTATCTTCTCTTTCCTATGTAAATTAAGTTGATAAAATTAGAATAAAATATATATTTTATATCATAAAACAAGAATTATCCCCATATTCTATACCTTTATTACTTAAGAATATAACTCCAATATTTTTGAAAAGAATAAACATTTGGTGAACCTGACTTACTTCGAACAAACTGAAAACCCTAGATACATTAGGGTTTTTCCTTCATATTTTGTGCAAAAATTTAATTTCAAAAATTCTAATTTTTATATAAATTTTTGTTCATGATTCTTATTTCAAAATTATATTTATAATTTAAAATTATTGCATAATTTTCAAAAGTTCTAAAACCCTAGATTTCAAAACTAGGTCATCAAACACCAAGACTTTCCTCCTTGCAAATTTTAGAAAACTTTTTTAAATTATTTTAAAATTAATTACCTTGTCAAAAATTATTTCAAAGTCTAAAAATAAGTTGTTTATTATGCAAAAATTTAATTTCCAAATTTCTATTTTTTTATAAATTTTTGTACATTTATCATATTTCAAAAAAAAATAGCATTTAAAATTATTGCATAATTTTCAAAAAAATTAAAACCTTAAATGAAAACCATATACTTCCAAAATAGGTCCTAAAACCTCAAATTTCCCTCCCTTATAGTTTTTATAAAAATAATTTTAATTTATTGTAAATTGTTTGGGTTATCAAAAGTAATTTTCAAAATTCAAAGTTAGTAGTTATTTGTGCATTTATTTGATTTATAGTACTTTTCACAATTCTCTTTGGTGATAAAATGGCAACAAAGACAATTCCTTCTTCTTGTCCCTTAGATAAATTTATCAAATTTTCTTATAATTATGACAATGATTGGACAAATTTGCAAAATTGCACATTAGCTAAATTTATAGAAAATGATTTTATTTATAGTGAAGAAAATGACTATTTTTATAATGAAGGATATGATGATGTACATAATGATGAGGGTGAATAAAAAATAGATGAATATTTTGATCTAAACCCCATCTCTTTTATTCCTTTTAATGAAAATACTTTTGATAAATGGGAAAGATACTTCTCACCTCATTCTCCTAGGCATAATGTACAAAATGAACAAATTAATCATGCACTTCTAAGTGAACCTCTTATTTGTGATGATTTTATTCCATGTGAACCTAATCTCTCTTTACCCTTTGCTACTACTATGTTCAAAATACAAAAATATAGATACAATAGAATCAAATTACCAAAGCATAGTTAAAATCATGCATTATGTGTTCCTAGCTCTACTCTTTCAAAAGAGTGTTTAAATGATAACTCTTCTACCCTCACTTCTCATGTTGAAAATGAAGAAAATGCATATACTTCATCCATGGATACCATAGATACACATGATATTCCAAATGCTAATGATAAATTATTACATATTAGAAAGAAATTAACTCTTTCTCTTACACCTCTCCCTAGCAATGATGGAAGTGATGATGAATATGATAGTGAACATGCAAATGAATATGAGAATGAAAGTGAATATGAAAATGATACTTCAAATTATTCCATTTCAAATGAATAAAATGCAAATTTTAAAAATGCATGGAATAATGATGATTACTATGCATATAGTGATAAAGAAAATTCATCTCATGATTCTAACCCTTCTCTCACTTTTCTCAAACCTAATGCAATTCCAAATGTTGTATTGAATGCTAAGAATGATTCTATTTCCAATAATGCACATGTTAATGTTAATAGCACATATTCTACTAAATTAGAATGTGATTCACTAAAACATAAAGATACTAATGAATCTCCCAAGACACCCCTTACTATAGTAGAACCCAGTTCTCACTCCTCACCTAAAGAAAATGGTAGCCCACGTCCCTCTAGTAAGGTCTAAGTTACCATCACTCAAAAGGTTCAAGTGATCACACCCCCTCTTTATGATCCACTTGCTAAATGAAGCATTCCCATGGTTAATATTAACAATCAAATTCAATGATTAAATGAACCACTTCGACACACTGATGTACCATCCTAGGAGATCATCTCTTTGATGCATGTAGTTGGTAAAATACAACACCAAGTACATCTCCTTACCTTGGAAAATAAATCTTATTAATCTTGGATGGATGCCAATAATCTACATGGTAACCTTGTTCTAAAGACATTCATAAAAGCTACATTGCCTAAGCATTTCTAGATACCATCATTACCTCACTTTGATGGAACTAGATATCCATTCACACATCTTCAGGCCTTTTGGAAGGCTTTGCCACCTCATGCAAACCCTTTGATTCTAATCAAGTTATTTCAGTAGACATTAGTGGGGGAAGTAATGATTTGGTTCTTTCATCTACTCCCCATTATTCCATTGCACACATATGATGACTTAGAGGAAGCATTTCTCAGGAACTAAATTATAAAGATGGGCCTTCATGTTACATATGAGAAGCTTGCCACACTACATCAAAATTATTTATAGTGATTATATCTTAAGATTTAAGGCTCATTTGTTAATATTGATATACAAACCAATAGATCTAGATATTCAACATATTTTCATCAAGGGTCTTAGTCAACCTCTTCTCGAGCATCTACTATATTAGATAGAGCCTTGTTTTAGACATTTATGTTACACAATTCTAACTTTGAAAAAGAAATTTGGATTAATTGAAGTATATTCAATTTATCAGATCACTCTAGACTTTATAACATCTTTAGATATATCTCCTACCACTCAGCATCCATCATGTCATAGACAAGACAAGAGACCACAACTAGAAAAGTAACCAATCAAGAACAAAGAGCAAGTTTTTAGAACACAACCTATAGTATGCACTATAGATAACTATATAAAAGAACCACTATAATTTTATTTAGAGCATAATATCCCATCTATCATTTTATTAGCACTGCTAGATAGGAGGTTAATCACATTACCTTTTATTCACTAACAAGATTAGAATCTCTTACATAGACAACCACATCATCCCTTTTGTAATTATGATCATATCCATGGACATAATGATGATAACTATTTTGGAATCTGAGATTGAATTTCTAGATGTGTTTATGATGGTCTTATAGTATTCACACAAGGGGCATAGAGATCTCTTCCATTATGGAACCCTAGAACTCATTCCTCCATGATTGAGTCATCCCAGGACATTCTTTTATAGGAGTAATTGATCAATCATCATGAGTCCAATGCAAGTTTTAGGAAAGAATCTCATATGAGATCTCATATTCCAACTATTTATAAAGTTTGGAAACTAGTACAACACAACCAACCCACATATAGCAGTGTAATTTGTGGTATACATAGTGCAATTTTATATACATATCTAACAGAGTCACAAACACCACAATAGAGTACTATTCTATATAAATATTCATTATAGTTGAGTTTTTAGTGTCCTATCTCATGTAGCAATCCACTATAATTAAGACTAGTTGAACCCACACTATAGAGTAATACTTTAGAGAGATATTCATTACAACTAAGTTTTTAGGGTCCTATCTCATGTAACAAACCATTACGATTAAGATTAAATGATCCCTTAGCATAGGTTTTAGCTCCATCTCAACATATTGCACATTCATATACAACACAATAGAGGCCACAAGGTATGTGATTATAGATATATGAGCCTTATTCGAAATAGATATAACCAACTATAAAGCACATTCTTACACAACATGAGTAGTATGGGCACTTGTTCACTTAGTCAATAGGGTTCAGACATTGATATAGCATAGTGTGATACAACATACATTCATTTCAACATTAGTTCATAGCTTCACTTAGCATGGCAAAGATAGAGCCAAAGGTCTATCTAACCTTTTCATTCTTGAGCCACTATCAAGGAGGTAATATGCACACAGTGTTATCTTACTTTCCCCTCCTACTAACAACTAACATTCCTAATTCTAGATAGCCATCCCTAGCCAAAACCAAACTATAAAATTTTAGATATTACCAAGTCAAACTTATCCAAACATTTTCACACTTAAACCAAATCAAACTTATCCAAATCCTACTTTACCAATCTCAAAAACCAAATCAAATTCATCTAAATAAGTTTACCAATTACCATAAACCAACAATTTTTTTCATACATATAATCACAAATCAAACCTAAACAACATATACAATCATATCATGAATAATAAAATCACATCCCAAATGTTATCTTTCCAAACATATAAAAAAAATCACATCACATATCCCATGAACCATTTTCCAAGCATATGTGAATTCAACATCAACATCAAATCAACTATTTCAAAATCAAAATATTACAATATCAGTATATTCTAGAATCCATAACACAAATACACATAAGTTTAAAATCAAACTATCATCCATATATATAACTAGGTTTTCAAGTACATATCATATCAAAATAAAATCAATCATAAATAGGATTCATGCCCTCATTTTCGATCTCACTCTCTCCTCCAGTAATATTACCATAATCTTGTCTAGCACTTGATGACCCTACACCTCCTCAAGCTCATAAAAGCCTCTTTCACTAATTATTTCACTCTAATAAATGACCATACACATCACACAAGTCTACATATCATCATTGAAGATCCATATAGCATCTACACTCTTCATACTCACTATGCAAAAATTAGGTGGGGGCATCTTATGCCTATCTAACTTAGCTCTAATCTCATCCCTCTCTCCTACTACCCTAACACATGTAACTATAACTATAGCATCCTAGTCAAGCAAAGGAGCATACACACTAGTTATAATTATTGCTCTCTTTATCAAACCCTCCTCCATGGCATCTTTAATAACATGTTATGTTAGCTCATGAAGTGTCAACGCAATGATGGTCTCCTAGAACACATCATATCCACCACCTACCTCAATAGATGCCTCATCTCGAACACCTCCAAATCCACCTGCATGCAAAGATACAAAGATTATGTTAAACATATGTTTTTAAAACAAATCCAAATAAACTAAGATAAACTCAAACTTGTACACAACTCAATCATAATCACAACTTACCTCCCATCATGTGAATCAGAGTAAGATCCTCATACTTGGGGGCATCCCTTCTATCAACAAGATACAATAGAGCCCATCAACACCTCACCCACCATGTGGTATATGCCTTAGTATAACCAACATCATCCACATCAAGTATATCTATAGTTACATCTCATGCATCTAAAGGTAATAGTGCCAACTTAGCCTTGATAGGTCTCACACAAGACCTTACTCTCCCTAGTGCCCATGCAGTCCTAAACCATACCCATCCAAGGTAGTAATCAAATGCCTATCCCACTATATAGTACCTAGATCATACACATGACCCAATCTAACTCTATCCATCAAAGTCCTCTCATCAACTGTTTAAAGAAATAATCCTAGAGTCTCCATTACTTGGCCTCTATGAAACTCTCTCATCCATACCTCACCATGAAAAACACTAGAAAGCAACATATATATCAGTCAACCATGTCTAAATAAATAGCCAAGCTAAACAGTAATAGATCACAAGTCAAAAATCCTAGAAAAGAGCAAATACATCAATTCACCTTATCAAATCAATTTTTGATCTGTAAACTACACTGATTCAACTCAAAGTGAAGTTTTAAGTATGAATACTAAATTTCTCAAACTTATCAAATTCTCAAAAAACTCAAAAGAACTTGCAAAAGGTTTGGCAAAAATGTTCTCGGTTGTTGAGATGGAATGGAGTTGTCAAAAGACTAATTACTTCCAATTATCAATTAAACTAGTTTTTAATAATGTTGTGTTATAATTGTCAAAATTTAATTACTTACATGAGTTCATTTACTAATTAATACCAAATCAGCAAACTAAAACAAAAACATGCATCAAATGACAATTACCAAAACACGAAACGTGATAATAGAGTTTGGCTCAATAATTGATGCCTACATCTCTGGGTTCTCCAAAGGAGTGGACCGTTTCCATTAAGGGCACTTCAAACACCTAGAAACAATAAAAAACTTTCCTATAAGCTAATCTCTCAATGTAAAAATTCACCTTCAACGTGACTGGTAATCAAGCCCAGTACCTTCAAATTTTGTGATTCTTCACACCTACAAAGTTGCTTTCAAAGTCCTAAAAATCTCCAAAATGGGCTTAAATATACTCCTCCAATATGTAAATTGGATAAAAATAGTATTAATACTATGTATTATGGCTGGAAAATGGATAAAAATCCATTACATAAGCTTTCCCAAAGCTTTTATAAAGTCTCAGTCTCTTAAAATAAAAACACAATCCAAAATTTGATATATTTAAGTAGAAATTAGTCCCTTTTATAACACTTTGATTCCCACAGCACAAGTGGTCAAGGCTAATAAATTTTGGGTGGCAGGTCAGGAGTTCAAAACTGCCTCCCACCTTTCTAGGTGCCTAGGCATGCATTTGAAATCTTCTCCCCTTGTTTGGCATGCTTTGACTTCTTCTTGGGTGCATTTGTCCCACATGGGCTGCATGGGAAGTGGTTGCATGTTTTAATAATCTTGGATTCCTCCTTGGAATGTGTCAGTGCCCCCCTTTTGTGGGATACTTGGTGCCTAGTCTTCATGCACGTTGGACTTGGCCTTTCCTCCGAACTTGCCACCTTGCTCAATGAGCTTATCTCACGCTGCCACATGGCATATTGATGATGTGACATGTCATCGAACAAATTTTTTTTCAAACCTTAGCATTTACCAAGTTTCAACCTCTGATAGGTCCAAATGTCTAAATGTCCTTGAATCACGTGCCAAATGTCGCAAGTGACAGTTTTTGACAAATCTTCAAATGGCCATAACAGGAGCTCCCAAACTCAGATTTATGTTCTGAGAAATGCATCAAAAATATCTCAATGAGATCTACATTGTGAAATTGGTTTCATCATGATTAAAAAAATTCTAGAATGAAATGGCTTGGCATGTCTATTCTCACATTTATGGGATGTGGTAGATGGATCACGAGCTATGTGGCTCGATAAAGTGTCTAGTTTCTCCCATGTGGCCGGGGAATGATATTACAAAACAATAATCCCTCTTCATGTGGGATTTATATGGACTTGTGATTTCAAATCTATGGACTCCAAATTTCTAATCACACCTCCCTAATGGAGGGCTTTTGGTCTCCAAAAGTCCAATATCCCCTAAAATTGCAAACTAGTCTACTGCATCCATGAAAATAGAACCCAATAATAGAAACAGGTATAAATAATTGCATTAAAATGATTCACAATCAAACTACAAAAATTCCTAATTCAAAGGCATGAGTAAGTGAATCTACAACTGCCAAAGTGTTTACAACATACCAAAACTGGCTGCCCAAATGTCACATCCTATAAAGTGATGAATTGCCAAAAATTGAAACAACTCCCAATGTAACTGCAAGACAAGTTTATAATGCCAACAACATACAATAAATTTTGTGGACATGTTGCAATACAATTCCCTAGTATGGGACTTATATGCTAAGCAAATGTAAATAACCAAAAGTGTATGCTACCTAACATCTAAACATGCCCAAAGGGTCTTTCAATGCGTCTATACATCCATGTGAAAAAATAGATACATTCTAAATAGCAGTCAAATTAGTGTTGTAAGGAATTAACTCAACCTACAACATGCATTCTGTTATTATCTCCAACTGATCAAATGAGTTCAAGTCCTCTAGACATCTCACACAGCATAAATAGTAGATTCAAAATCTTTAGAGTTATCAAAAAGTGGGAATTGAAAAACCTCATATGGTAAACCTATCTTGAAGTGTTACCACCAACTCTAATCTACATCTATCAAATCTTGTTTATTCCCTTAGGTGAATTCTTAACCATGATTTGCAAAAACAATGTAGTGATAATCCACTTAACCATTTCTTTCTTCCTAGTGAAATTGATTGTCTTAGTGGATTCCTTAGCATCATTATGGATTGATTTAACTTCATTGACCTTATTAATAGGTTGATAAATCATCTTAGTTTTACCATTTCTAGAATGAGAAGATGATTGAAGTTTAAAACAATGATCAATCCGATGTCCACTCTTATTACAATGAGTGCATAAAACCTTCTTAAGTAAGGTCTCCCTTTTACCTCTTCTTGCTTTGCCATGATGAGAATGGTCTTGAACACCTGTAATTTGCTTAAGTAAAGCATGTCTCTTCCAAGAAAATGCAACATTGTGGTTATGCAACCCATAAAAAGTGGATGGAAATGATTGCATTATCTTTTGAATGTTAAATCCAAATTTCTTAAACATAAAAAGTGGATCAAAAGATTTAGTACTAACTCTAGTGTAGGAACTAGGAGGTAGAATCTCAATACCTCTTCTACCTTCCTTCTTACACTGTAAATGCTCTACTAGTGGCCTTGGTCCTTTGCTATTATAAGCTTGTCTTCCTTTAGCCATGGAGGAAGTTTCACCAATTTCCACCTGCTCACTAGTGTAACCCAAACCTACATGAAGAGATCTATGCTCTACATGTATTGGGTTAGTAATTCCTTGGCTATCTCTACCAAGACCTCTTCCATTAAATCCCATTTTCATTAATAATTTTGATTCTATACCCTTAGTGTGTTGTTTAAAACTACCAAAAGCATCATTACTTGAATCTGAATCTAAATGGAAAGAAGAAGTAGATGAAGATTCCTATGGTGAAAAACTTACACTGCACTCAATCATAGTCTTTACATCTAAAATTGAAGGCTTTACCTTTTCACACTCACCACATTACAATCTAATCATGAGCTCATCCTTGGATTCGAGCTCTGATTTCAAACTTGCAATTTTCTCTTCAAGGGAATAGAGCTTGCATCTCAGGAATGCATTCTCATCTTGAATATGGCTATTGATGCTTTCAATCTCTTCCATATTGACTTTATGTGACAAATTTCCCATGGTTTCTTACAAACACACTGATTCCACAACTGCACACTACAATCTAATCAAGTGATATGGATAACCAATAAAATGAAAGCAACTGTCAAAATTCAATTAGAAGCTAACCTAGCTTTCTAACTGCTCTGATACCAAATTGATCTGTAAACTACACTAATTCAACTCAAAGTGAAGTTTTAAGTATGAATATTGAATTTCTCAAACTTATCAAATTCTCAAAAAACTCAAAAGAACTTACAAAAAGTTTGGCAAAAATGTTCTTAGTTGTTTAGATGGAATGGAGTTGTCAAAAGATTGATTACTTCCAATTATCAATTAAACTAGTTTTTAATAATGTTGTGTTCTAATTGTCAAAATTTAATTACTTGCATGAGTTCATTTACTAATTAATACCAAATCAGCAAACTAAAACAAAAACATGCATCAAATGACAATTACAACAACATGAAACATGATAACGGAGTTCGGCTCAATAATTGATGCCTACATCTCTGGGTTCTCCAAAGGAGTGGACCATTTCCATTAAGGGCACTTCAAACACCTAGAAATAATAAACAACTTTCCTACAAGTTGATCTCTCAATGCAAAAATTCACCTTCACCGTGACTGATAATCAAGCCTGGCACCTTCAAATTCCGTGAGTCTTCACACCTGCAAAGTTGCTTTCAAAGTCCTAAAAATCTCCAAATGGGCTTAAATATACTCCTCCAATATGCAAATTAGATAAAAATAGTATTAATACTATGTATTATGGCTAGAAAATGGATAAAAATCCATTACATAAGCTTTCCTAAAGCTTTTACAAAGTCTCAGCCTCTTAAAATAAAAACACAATCTAGAATTTGATATATTCAAGTAGAAATTAGTCCCTTTTATAACACTTTGATCCCCACAACACAAGAAGTCAAGGCTAATCAATTTTGGGTGGCAAGTCAGGGGTTCAAAACTACCTCCCACCTTTCTAGGTGACTAGGTATGCATTTGAAATCTTCTCCCCTTGTTTGGTGTGCTTTGACTTCTTATTGGGTGCATTTATACCACATGGGCTACATGGGAGGTGGTTGTATGTCTTAAGAAGCTTGGAGTCCTCCTTGGAATGTGTCAATGCCCCCCTTTTGTGGGAGACTTGGCACCTAGTCTTCATGCATGTTGGACTTGGTCTTTCCTCTGAACTCGCCACCTTGCTCAACTAGCTTATCTCACACTGCCATGTGGCATGTTGATGATGTGACATGTCATCAAACTAAAATTTTTTACAAACCTTAGCATTTACCAAGTGTCAACATCTGATAGTTCCAAATGTTGAAATGTCCTCGAATCACATGCCAAATGTCACAAGTGACATTTTTTGACAAATCTTCAAATGGCCATAATAGGAGCTCCCAAACTTGGATTTACATTTTAAAAAATGTGTCAGAAAGCTCTCAATGAGCTCTACGCTATGAAATTAGTTTCATCATGATTTGAAAACTTTTTCTAGAATGAAATTTTGAGCTTTGACTTGGCATGTCTATTCTCACATTTTTGGGACATGGCAGATGGATCACAAGCTATGTGGCTCGATAAAGGGTCTAGTTTCTCCCATGTGGCTAGGGCATGATATTACCAAACAATAATCCCTCTTCATGTGGGATTTCTATGGACTTGTGATTTCAAATCTACAGACTCCAAATTTTTGATCAATTTCCAAGCAATACTATAGCAACTAAACTAAGCATTAGCCTAAAAAATCCAACCACTACATAACAACACTAAGTATAGGATAGTAGCATTAGACAAGAGTGTTATATCCTAGATAGCAGCACTAGAACTAGTCAAAATTTCCTAAAAACACCATTTTTACCATAACTTGAGCTTCGTAGCTCTATTTTACAAACCATTTTATTTCTTAAAATCTTGAAAATGAAACCTTTGACATAAATTAGGCCTTGACCTCTTAATACATCATTTACATACCATGTAACACACATTTATATACCTTTCTTATATCCAAACATACAAATTGGTCCCTACCAATCCACACTTATTCAACTTTCATACAACATGGTCCTCACCAATCAACAATTATTCAAAACATTCAAGCAACCTAGGCTATTCAATAAATCAACCTTTCACTCCATTCAATATATTACTACCTAATTTTATTACCATGACATGAAATTTTTTATATCTCTACTATAACTAGATACAAGCTTCGATCCTAATCAATCCAAGATACCTTTCACTCCTAATCATTCAATCTCACTAATTCAATAATAAACTCTCCATCAATTCAAACTATACCGACCTAGTTCCTATACATTCCACCACTAGGTATCACTTATGGCTGAACCTCCTCTATCACATATTTTGTCCCTCTCCCTAAAAGGGGGGCATCATTCCTACTATTCATATTTCTACACTTATCCAACACACATATCCACTCTCATAGATGGATACACCATGTTTCTCACACCTCTAACATTCAGATTATCAGATTCAACTTAGATTGGTTGAAACATATAGTGATTTAGACTACATGGGTCACTTAGCATGGTTTTTACACATCTAGTATTTAGATTATCAGCATTACTCAGCTCAGATTGGTCAAGATTATATAGTGGTTTAGACTATATGGGTCACTTAGCATTACTCAACTCAGGATTACATAGTGATTCATATTTTAGTGGGTCACTTAGTATTATTTATGACATTCAGAGGGATACACCTTCATTTTATAAATATATAAACTATCTAGATACCAAATTTAGGGGCATGTATGTTACTACACATCTCACACATACAACTTCATATAGCATCACATAGTTACAAACCAAATAGTAGATTATATGCATAGTACAAACCACATTGTTATGATCTCCAATTTTACATATAGGACATAAAATGATATATCATATCACATGTGGTTATATAGATTTATAAATAATCTAGACTCATCATTTACATACCAAATTTGGGGGAATGGCATAGATGCTCATATCCTTCATCTTCTAGGATTATATAGATTGAGATGGCATGACATGCAATATTCTTTTTACACATTTACCAGTATTTTTATTTTACACCTAGACATTACTCAAGTTGTCACTAGGTTGGACCATATGGTCATTTTTAGTGATTGGTCCATAGTATTACTCAGACTCAAACCTAAGAATTTGTGTGGGACAGAGAGAAGACATTGGTTTTAGACCTCTGATCACTTTTCAAATCTAGTTCAAATTATTTAGATTCAATACAAGGGGAATCTATTACAAGGATTCCTTCTTTTTCTAGGCACTATTTAGATTCAATACAAGGGGCATATATTATAGTTTTTCCTTCCATTTCTAGGCACTATTTAGATTCGGTACAGGGGCATCTATTACATGATTGATTCTTTCTTTAGGCACTATTTAGATTCAGTATAGGGGGCATCTATTACAGGGATTCCTTCTTTTTCTAAGCACTATTTCAGTTCTTCATCCACTTCCCTAGCCAAAAGTTGGACCCTTTTTAACACACTTATCTTCAAATAGGTAATTCTAGGTGCACATCTTCTTTCTTTCTTTTACTCTAGTACTTCATTTCATTACTTCACTAGATTAAAAGGGGGAAATGTATACACCCTGAATTGTTCATTAAAACACACATATTATGTCTTCTCATAGTCCTTTCATAGGAGATTCTAATTTGAGAATATGAGATTGTATTCACATTTAGATATGTCCTTTTATCAAACTTGTATTGGTCTTACTACATTCCTTAGACATCATTAATTTATCCCTAGTCACCCATAACTTTCCAAGCTTAACCATTTTATGCCCATGCACCTTTTATAGACCTAGACCCATCCCCTAGGTCCTATACCCCCTAAACAATAGTTCCCAAATAGGACTACAACACTAAAACCTAGGGTGTCCAATTTTTGGCACTGTTGTCTAAGTGTAAAATTAACCCCAACAGTCAGTTTCTTCTATAGGATGAGTCTTACCCCTTTTATTTTCTTCATTCCTAAATTTTCCAATGTTGGAAAAATGCAACTAAAGATCCCAAATTTGAAATAATGAGTCTCTTATATAAATGACTACACGAGGCATTTTATATCTAGCACTTACTATTTTGGCACATTAGACATAATAAAATAAATCAATAGTATAGCTCAGCTTCTCTACATCACACATAGATTTGCATGCTTGATCAAGTAAGGACCTAGGCTAAATTGATTATTTCATCAATCATGTGCATTGATTATGCATGTTCTCTAAGGGAGAACTACATTAGATCTGAGACCCTAGATTGAGGGTTAATGTAGGCAATAATTAGAATAGTATGGGTTCTTGATTGTGTGATCATTCTTCCCACAACCCAATTTTTCCCATTTTAACTTTGATTCTATTTTTTATTTCTATGTGTAGACTAATATAGGTACTAAATATTGAAACAAACCTTTAAAAATCTCTAGTGACTTTCAAGACCTAAAATTTGGTATACAAGGTTATACTAAGTAGATGAATAGAACCCAAAAAGATTTTAACCTCAAGATAAAATCATTAGGAAAGGAATGTAGCACCAGACACTAGGGTGTCCTATTTTTGGTGCTCCTATCTAATTAAAAAATAGAGACTAGATCTAAAATTTAGACACTGTCTTAGTCTTACTCCTCTAATTCTAGGTTCAAAATTATCAGTTTCAGCATAAACTAGCTAAGTTAATCTTTTTTTGTCTTCTCTTTCCTATGTAAGTTAAGTTGATCAAATTAGCATAAACCTATATTTTACAACATAAAACTATAATTCTTCCCATATTCTAGACCTTTATTACTTAGGAATATAACTCCAATATTTTGAAAATAATAAAACACAAACCTAGGACTCTTAGAAATGTTAGAAATAAATCTAGAAGCCAAAAAAACGTTAAAAATAATATGCACTTACTAAAAGTGGACATCAATTGTAAAATTTATGCCTTGAAATGCCTGGGTTAAATGCAAAGACCTTGGAAATGCCTAAGTATTGACCAGATTATATTTTGAAAAAATATCTCCCACATTGTAAGGCATGTAGTATGAAACAAACTACATCAAATGTAGAGTGACCCTAATTTCTTATATTTACTAAATAAATGTTTACATGTATATTATTACATTTATATTAATTTACATTTATATATAGAATATAAATGTAAATTTATACTTAAAATTTATTTTAGTAAAACATTTTCCCCTTCTAATACATTATTTTTTTAATGCAATGTAAAGATAATGTGTGCATACTATAACATGTGCATGTTATGTTCACCAAACATAACACGTATGCATTATAACACATGCATGCTATAATGTGTATGTGTTACATTTACAAAACATAACACATATGCATTATAATTCATATGCATTTAGGTTTGATGATCATGAGCCTAGTTTGAAATAATGTGTGCATATTATGGACATTACATGTATGCATTATGTCTATAAAGCATACATGTTATTTTAAATGTCTATGTAAATTTCCCACAACTCTGTGTACTTACCCATTTATTTATAAATAAATTCTATGACTTAATGGCCACTAAAGAGATTTGAAATTACTTATATCCCTTGGATGTAACACCAATACATTCAATGTAAGGGCTCATTCTAGGGGTTTTATGTCATCAATAAACTAGTTAGTGTTAAGTTCTGACAAACTAATATCCAATTATTTACTTTAAAAAAATTAACTAGCTACTTTACAAATTTTTAACCTTAAATATTTTAATTATGTCATCGTACCTTAATGACCGATTCATGATAGATGATGGTTCTCTCTTTGAATAAGGTGATTAATACGATCTCAATAATGATGATCATTCATTATATGAATGTGATATAAAATGAGTTGATAGATAATCAACATAATGATTTGATGATAAATAATGATTGTGATGATATGATGGTAGATCACAATCAATGATGACCACTAGGTTCTAGTTGATAGTTGTAGTTTTTTACATGATACATGAATTGAAATCCCTTTAATATAATTTTAATAGATGAGAAATTATTAATGTTTTCATATAGGACATTGTAAATTCAATTATGATAGTCATATATATACACATATATACATATATACATATATATATATATATATATATATATATATATATATATATATATACATATATATATATATATATATATATATATATATATATATACACATATATACATATATATATATATATATATATATATATATATATACATATACATATATACATATATATATATACATATATATATATATATGTATATATATATATATATGTATATATGTATATATGTATATATATATGTATATATATATATATATATATATATATGTATATATATATATATATATATATATATGTATATATGTATATATGTGTATATATATATATATATATATGTATATGTATATATATATATATATATATATATGTATATGTATATATATATATGTATATGTATATATATATATATATATATGTATATATATATATATATATATATATATATATATATATATATATATATGTATATATGTGTATATATATATATATATATATGTATATGTATATATATATATATATATATGTATATGTATATATATATATATATGTATATATATATATATATGTATATATATGTATATATATGTATATATATATGTATATATATGTATATATATATGTATATATATGTATATATATATATATGTATGTATATATATATATATATATATATGTATGTATATATATATATATGTATATATATATATATATATATAATTTATTTATTTATACAACAATATACAATATATATCAATAAAACATATAATATTTATTTACTTACTAATAACCAATAGCAATTTATTTATTTATTTATATGTAATATATAAGTAACAATAATCAAATTTTTTATATATAATATAAATAAGTAAAATATATTTATTCTAAAATTTCATTGATTCATTTTTTAGAATTGGGGGAATTTATTAAAAAAATCAACCCTAATTCTAACTCAACCATGGTGTTAATGTTGCATAAATAAGGTATACAAAAAAGGTTTATCAACTTTATTTCACGAACATCAACATGATTTCCTCAAGGTTTTGGTGTAAAACAACACTATAAACCATTAATTTTATACAAATTTGACCCAATTTGAGGTGTGAATCATAATAAATATGTAAGTGTCCTCCCCACTCAAACACACTAAGATTAAGTTGGTATAATCTCAACATCATTTAGGAGTTTGATATGAGGGAACTTGATTGTAAGATGAAATTTTTAATTTTTAAATATAATGTTAGGTTATTTGATATACATTTTATCAATATATTTCATTTATTTTTAGTTATTACACATCTCATTATTTATTTGATACTTTGAGTGATGCATCTGAATCCCCTAATCTAATATTTCACTTTATAGATGAGATCATCAGTTACCTAGCCTAGCCTATATCTTTTACTTCATTGATATATTATTATTGTACTATAGTTTCTTATTTTACATAGCTTATTTATTTTATATGTCATGTTTTTCATGTGATTTTCTCCCTATAGTGGATTCCATGCCTTTTATTTAATCTATATTTGACACCTTAACAACTGCTATCTATTTTTCCTCTGCTTTAGTCTAGCCACTTGATTTTTATTTATTGTTATGTTATAATGGTCTATATCCCTTGATTGGTATCCCAATATAAATAATTATGAATATTTTTCAATGATGATAACAACTATATTGAGACTTGCCTTCATACATTACACTATGCTATGAGAGAATTTTAAATTTATTTGGAATCCTCTTGTTCTTTGTTATTATATATTTTCTCCCCTGAGCTTGCTTGTTTCCATTTTGACCTTGTTTTGTGCCCCTTGTACTACCTATTTATGTTTATTTATTAATTTTTTCCCTTAGCTTATATTTTGATTGATCTATTTTTTATTGATTATTGCATGTGCCCTTGGACCATATGTTTACAAATTTAACTATTGATTTTTCAAAGTATAAATTACAAAAACATAAAAATTTGATAAAAAAAATAGTTTATCTTATTTTAAATTTTTTCATCAATACATATAATTATTATTTACCCATGTTAGATATTTTTCATATATATGTTACACACATGATTTCCATGATATGTTTTGAATGGGTGAGATACAAGATATGCATGTTTCATATGATCATAGAATTTCAAATATTACATAAATACTTTCACGCCCATACCCTCATGGGCATTATCACATTTGTGGTATGCCTTGCATTGGGGGCATCTCCATAGATTTTATTTTATGGTAATATCATCATAGCATTCCATTTATCATATCGAGTTATTTACATTGATTACATCGTATATTTATAGTACCCAAGTTTTGTGTGTTACATTCATATCTACATTGTGTGATTACTTTTCTATCATTACATGGTTACTATATGCAATGGTAAATGTAGCAGATCTATAAATAAATATTAGATTAAAGAAGTTAAATCCTACTTAAACTTCTAATTATGGATACATTATATATTTGGGTCATGCCTAAGATGGATCTGCTAGACCTAATCAAGAGTTCTCTTCCCAAAATAATATCACTAGGGAGGGTTATAAAGACTCTAGTCAAGAAAAATTATGAAATAACCCTACCTAGGTCCTAATTTTTCATATTCACTAAACTAATAACAAGTAAATTAATGTCTAATCTATTTATCACAAAGCTTGTGTCACAAAGTGGGGGTAATAAAAATGAAAATTAAACATTCATGGAAGACATACACTCACATTAATGTATACATAATCCTAATGTATGGGAAAGAAGTTAAAATGTATATCTATATACTCTTAAAAATGAGAAACAAAGTTACAAATATTTACCTTTAAATATGAACCCACTAAGCCTCAATCTCTCCCTTGGCCAAGGTGTTTTATAAGAGGTTGTTGTGGTATGTAAGGATGACAAGGATAAATTACATCTAAGCTATATAACATATAAATACATCCAAAATACTTCTCCATAAGATAAGATTCATATATCTCAAGAAAGTATGAAACACTAAGCTATGATCCTCAAGTAGAATGGTGGATAATCACATGTTCAAGATATATCTCTTCTTCTTCTCTTCTTTTAGAAATGACAAATGAATGTGTTTATATTTTAAAATCTAACCCTAGTCATTTTTGAATGTTTAGGTTGAAATAGTCAGCCCAATCAACTTTATATTATTAATTGATAAAAAAAAGTATCAATTAGAATATATATTTAGCCCAATCAACTATATATTATTAATTTATAATAACAAGTATCAAATAGGATACAAATTTGGCCCAGCTGACTCTATATTATAAATTGTCAAAAAGGGTTTTAGGCTTAGGAAGGGCTAATGAAGGTAGAAAATGACTAGAGGAGGGTATAAAAGAATATAAAAGGCTTAGGTAAGTACATAGGATAAGGTTGTGTTGATATCAAGTGGATGTAAAAATGGTATGAATGATACAAATCCATAATAATTTTATGAAGCACCAATGGTCTACTCACCCCTTTCCTTGTACACACTTTAAGGCATGAACTCAAAGAGATTAAAACTCGATAGGTTCTTGTAAGATATAAAGTGTTAGTAAGTGGTAAATTTAATAAAAATATTGTGTTATACATATGCCTCACTCAAATCTCATCAATTTTACATGAGTATAATAGGGGATGTTACTTTGAGAAAGAACATAGTAACACATGAAACTGAGATAACTAAATATGACATATGAAAATTAATGATAAAATTAAATATAAGTAACTAAAAGGACCATATACATACCTTAACTTACCTTTATTTTGAATTATTGCATGTAAATATCCTAGTCTCGATTATGCGGGGTGCAGTACCTACATTTGAAAAACCCTAGGGATACAAGACTAACAATAGAAGCAATACATGCATATTAGGATGGTTAAATTAGAAATGAGTTATAAAAATTGGCAAATTAATATTGTTAAGGCAAAGTTAGAACTAAAATATTGATGGAAAATGAATGACAAAATGATGTAAAATTAATGTAGAACACAATAAATCATGTTGGGAAGCATGTAAAACATAAATGGCAAAAAGGAATGTAGAACATAATAAATCATGTTGGGAATCATGTAAAACATAAATGAAAAATGAAATATAAATTCAATAAAACTCTAACAAAGATATGTAATAAAGTGAAAAAGTAACCCCATGTAAGATACACATGTAAAATAAAACATAAGTAAAAACATGAATGACTAAAAATTAAATGTAAGTCAAGATGTAAGACAAACATGAATAAGTCATACATAACTAAAAACATGGAAGATTATAAGCATGTTGAATAAAACATAAAGAAAAACATGAATGATTGAAAATGAAATGTAATAAAAACATGTAAGAATGTAAAATTTCATATTTATGATAAGTGAAGTCCCCAAAAATCAAACAATAACATGATGGATAAATGAAAATCAAAAGATCTAAAGGATAAAAACTTAAACTTAGTGTTTGGTTTAAGATACAATGTAAGAAAATACAACCACATAATGATAAAACTAATATTATAATGAGATTGTGTGGTAAATAAATAGTTTAAGGGTGTTTTTGAGGAAGGCTTGGTCCTATCCAAGGTCTTACAATGAAACTCAAAAACTATAAACCAAGAGGCATAAGTAGGTAGTGGTGATCAAGGATGTGATCAGCTAAAAAATGATATCCAACAAGGACAATATAAGGAAAATATGATGCAAATAAGGAATGTGAGGTACCACATGGGTGATGTGAACATCCTTAGCAAGAATGAGACACACTAGGTAAGTGATAAAGGCTAAGAACTATCTGTGATTGTAATTTTGATCACTTACATTAAATTACCTAAATATGACAATTTCAACCCAAAATTCACAATATACTCAATTAGAGAGATTATGGTAACAAATCAAAAAATATGAATAATAACTTACTAATTCCTTACTTCTCCTATCCTCCCTCCAAGATTTTGAAATTGACTCTCTGGATTTTTGATTTCAATTAGACTCAAATTTGTAGCATTATGATAGCTTGATTCATGATTATAGATTTTTCATGGAGATTTTATGGCTTCCTTATATGGTTTGACCATGGAGGGAATATCTACGGCTCATGTTAAAATTTGAGCCATGAAGATCAAGGGTGGAAGAATTTCCAAGGAATTAAAAATTCCTTGAAAGCCTCTAGAATAGAGGCTTCTATATAGGAGGGGCCAAGTTAGAGAAGGTTATATAATTGGATAATTATATAATCTCCTTAGGGATTAATTAGGATTAGTGAGGGACTAAGATAGGTATTAGGTGGGTGATTAGGGACTAGGGGTGTAGGAGAGCCTATGAGTAGGTTTGTTAGGTGGGTAGGTAAGCCATGGGAATTTTAAATTCCCAAAAAATAGATAAGATAGATTAGGATGGGATAAGACATGATTTAGGAAGATTAATTTATTTTTGGGGTGTAAATAAGGTTAGTGAATGAATAAATTATTAGGGGGGATTTTAAATAAATGACTAGAAGTTGTGATATTAGGATGGAATTAGAGGGGATAAATTAGATAAGTAGAATTAGTGTTGACTAATAGTAATATTAGTGCTAATAAAGGAATCAAGTTAATTTAGGTGTATACATTTTTACACTCTTTGAAAGTGCATTATGAGCGGAAGGAGTAATGGTATTTCATATAAAAACCATTTCATAGACAAATGTTAGTAGATGGTGTTAGTGACTATGATTCCCTCTCAAGGGGAGATGTAAGGAAGAATGAGATGGATGTTCACTTGAAAAAGGAAATATGGGGTGGGATGTAATGGATAAATAAGAGGATGGGATGATAGATGTAAGATAGATGATGAATAAAATGAACTCAACCTAAGGAGTGAGCATAAATTGATTATGCCCCTGACAAAGACATATGCACCATAAGATTTAGACATATCCCAAGCAAGGACACAAGCCAAGGAGATCTATAGACCAAGATGATAAAGTCCATGAATTTTCAACATATCCTAAGAAAATACAAACTAGGGGAGCATCAGAGCAAAAATAATAAAATTATTTGATAAGATTAATGATGGGTGTATCCCAAAGCTAAAGTTGATTGATATAATGATATAAAATAAATGGCATGATAAAGTGACCAAAAGATGAAAGGAAGAATTGGATTGTAATGCATCAAATCAATGAGCCATGATTTGATAAATAGGTATGATGCCCCTAGCAAAGACACATGAAATGGAGTGATAGATGATGATAAAGTTATAGTTCTTAGTTAACCAATTGAGGGGAAAAAATAATAAACTTTAAAGGATGAATTGACCAATCAGTGGTAATGGATTAATAATGGAATAACGGATGGGTGTTTTGATATGTCAAGACCAATAAATAGGTGAGGGTTATTAACAAAAATATTAGGGAGATGATTATGAGGGTTGTAATTCATCATTATATCAATTGTTAAATGATTGATTTTATAGCTCAAGGATTTTGACTGATTTAAGATGAGAAGATGATGAGGGATATTAGAGATGTGATGAGAAATGATGGGGAAAGTGGGGAGAGTGGTTGATCTAACATTAGACATGATATAGGACTAAGAACTTCCTACATAGTTTGAAAATACCTCAAGCTAATGTAATTCAAATTACATGAGAGATGACAAGCTAAACAAGAGAATGAGGATGATAATGATTGTTATATTAGTTTTTGGGAGATGGCATGTTATATTTGGATGACTAGATGATTGACTAGAGGATCTAGACATGATGATAAAACGATTTAGAGGAATAAGTGTAAATTTATGATGGGTTGGAAGATAAAGGAATAGGATAAATAATTGGATATGGGATATGAGATGATTAAATAGATTAGAAGAGATGATCAAGCCATCATTTATATAATAAGGATCATCATAGTATAATAAATTTGATAGATATAACACTTAGAAATACACCTCATGATATAAGTATTACCAAGAGGAAATTATGCCAAAGTGAACAAGTATAAAATGGGCATACAATGAACTTTGCATCATCGAGGGTACCTAAAAACATCAATGTTTCTTTTTTGGTGTCATCATAGCATCCTCATTCATTACCCAAGAGATAAAAAAGACATAATGAAATACTAAAAAATTAACAAACATGACAATCACACACACACACACACACACACACACACACACACACACACACAAATGAACATTTTAAACAACAAACATAAAACATGTAACACACACAAGTATCTACATGTAATGTCAAAATGTCTGGTCCAATGGTCCTAATGAGAGTCGATGGGATAATGGATCAAGTGATGATTTGGACTAGGTTGGTCATGATTGGAATAGGATAAGGCTAATGAATACATAAGAAAATATGACTAAGATGTTGGGATAAGGAAAGATAACAAGTGGATAATATTTTAGATAGGATGATTGGGTCATTTAGGGCATAGGACAAATAACATATGACAATACATCTTAAATGTTTTTGGATTTTTTAGATTTTATAATTTTTAGGTATTTTTGGAATATGTATGTACACTATACAAATGTATTTACTATCAAAATGGAATACCAAGACTATAAAAAAAGATATAGATGAATTGACTAATGGAAGGGAAGACAAAAGGATGATGGTGATGTTAAAAAGGGGATGAGGACTGAAGAAGACTGGACTAGGGATCACCAATGAACACATCATGAAATAATCAAATATTTAGTTTTTTGAGTTTCCATTAGAAAATATGCCAATATTATTCCATAAAATTTATCAATACATCTTCCATTATCTTATGAAGGTTAAGATTGGAAGAAAGGAAGGACACAATAGGATGCATGATATGATGGTAAATGATTGGTAGGTACAATGGATAGAGGGATAAGATAGATATGGATGACATGGAGGGGATTGAAAAGGGACATGAAATGGATGGATTTTTACCCCAAGTGTTAAGGTTTAATGCAAACAATAGATTATTTTACCATGATGTTGAAAATTGGTTTATATCATGGTACTTGCCCAAGGTGCTAGAAGACTGGTTTTCACTATTAGACAAATGATTTTTTATTTTATTTTTTACTTTTTTTTTGAATTTTTTATTTATTTTACTTTTTAGATTTTTGGGAATCTCAATTTATTGGATATGGGTATGAGATGCAATATTTAGACACTTTCATGCTCTTTAACCAACACCTATTCAAGAGAGATGTGATGCTAAGATCATGTTGACACTACTTGGATGTATTAATGTCTTTATGACCTTTGTTGATTCTTGATTTGGAATCCTCAAAATATCTACACTATGTGTTTTTGATACCCCTACAAGAGATAATTCTACCTGAAAAGGTGAGGTGAGGTATGTATTGGGTTATATCTTGATGTTGATGGGGGAGATATGGAACTTGAATGGATTATAAGATTTGATTGGGTTATGGGTTCATGATAGGCAAGTGTGGAAGGCATTTGAGGATTAGTACTAGTATTTTCACACATTGTTGGATATGTTGGACATTTTATATTTGATTGGTAACATATGATAAAAGACTTTTAGAGACCTAAAACATTTTGACTTTGTGATTCATCTTTGATCTAATTATTTGATGGATTATCAACCATATTGACATTATTTTGATTTATGGATTGGATTTGAATTTAACTACCCACTGGTGCCTAATTTTTGGCTTCATTAGAGGATATTTATTTTTGACTTGATAGATGATGATTATTTTGAATTTAATAGTCCCCTAGTGCATGATTTTAGGATTCATTAGGGGAAGACACTTTTGTATTAGGTTGATGATTTAAATTTTCTTGATTTTGAATTATTGGATCAAATTTGACTCAATCATAGTTCATGACTTTTAGAATATTTTCATGGACATTTGTATTTATGTCACATATTATGTTGCTCAAGGAAGAGTCTAATGATGTATGGTCTTGTTCATCCCTATAGAGAGAGGTGATTAGATGATCATTGATGGAAAGGAATGGATATATGATGGCTGAAGGTGGTGGGGATGATATGAAAAGGTCAATGAGTGGTGATGGGGCAACATATACCTCATAAGGGTTTGTAGGAGACCTAGTTTCAGCATCATAGAAAATCTCCTCAAGATCAACAAAAGGATCACTAAGAATAGCTATAGTATACACATCCAAAGTACGATCAAATTCACTCTGATGATATTTTATAGATAAATATTACAATAACATTGTTATGACTTTATCATAATGATTGGGATTAAAATATATGTCTTGTGATTGATTGTCATCTAAATTAGAAGTATCATCAAAAAAGTAGGCATAGTCATCATTTATTGTAATATCTATGAGGGATGATGTTTATGATGAGGAGTCTTATTTAGATGTTGGTGATGAACATGATCTTAATGTAGATAAAAATGGTGTTGACTCCAATGCTTAATTTGATGTACATGACATGATGTTTCTAGTATAATATTGATTATTCACAAGTGACTTTGCATCATGAGTTATTTAAGAAGATGATGGAGGGACAATGGGTTTAACAAAGATAGGCCCATGAAAGGAATCATGAGAGATGTTAAGACTAATATCATGGTGAAAAAATTCATCTTTTATGGATGATTTGTCAATAATGGAAGGAACCATGGAAGATGGATGTGGTGTCTTGACCTTGGCTTGGAAATAGATGGGCTTGATCATGATTAGGAATAGAATCTTGGCATTCCTCTTCTTGTTTACCCAATGATGGAGAATTATCTAATTCATTATCAATTTCTATGTCACCATGGTTGATGAGGCCTTAGACATAGTTTTGTAAATTATGATATTGATTAATGTTATTCCCCTAGGTTTGGTGATATATACAATAGTGATTAGCATTTTACCAAGAGTGCTTAGGATTGGTAGGATTAAGATGTCATATGGGTGGATAGAACATCAATTCATCAGCAATGAGTTGGTTTAAAATGAAATTTAAGGATATAGGAAGAGGAGTATAAGATCTCTTCATTTCATGATTTAGATGTGGAAACATTAGACTTTGGATCTGATGGTTATTGATGTGATTGTATGGGTGGAATAATAATAAATGAGGTGGCCATGATTGGATTCCCTTTGCTAGTGTAAGAAGGAGTAGATTATTAGATATGACTAATAGATGGAGGATTTTAATGGCACTCACATGGATGGGTATATATTGGAGCTAATATTGGATGGATAGGATCAAATTCTTTAGGATGTGGAGTGCTTAGCTCAAGGAGGTGTGAAAGGAGTACATCCTTATTGGAAATGAGGCATTTCTCAATCAGGGTATTAACCAATTTTGTTTTGAATTATATAGATTGAGATAAGAGAAAATACATATGATATGGTTCTATAACCCCAATCAGCAAATGCGAGGGATTGAATGGAAATCCTATAGGATGATAATGGACTATGTGGAACAAATTTAGACAAGAGACTTATTTTAATGTGAATTTCAATTTTGACTAGATATTTGATGTGATGTTATGTTGGATGGGATAAGACAATATCAAGTAGACAAAATTAGGACATGATCTATAATTCAATGATTTTGATTGGATTTGAATGGATGAGCTATGATAAGCTATAGGATTTAACAAAGGGGCTAGACTAGCCTGATAGACTAATTTTGACTAGGGGTTAAATGGATGAAGACTAGCTCAAGACCAAGATGATCAACTCAAATAGGATGAGATGATTGGATTAATAGGATTATGATTATGATTTAAACTTGATTAGATACAAGAAAGATAGTGATGAGGTCCCTGATAAAGAGAGTTGTTTACCAATCATGGATGAGGATTAAAGTATGACTATAAACTAAGAGGACTAATATAAACAAGGGGATGAATTGGGTTAGACTATAATTAGGACTAGGTTGATGAGGTGAATAGGCAAGAAAATATCAAGACATCTGATTAATTATGGATAAAGTGTATTTAGGACAAGATGTGGATGGAAAAACATGATTAGGATATGTAGGTGATGGCAATATGACCAATGGTTGGTAGATATGATTAGACTAGGATAGGATTAATATAATAGGGTGATGAGAGATAGGATGAGATGAAAAATGAGACAAGTTTAAATGTACAAAGAAAAATATGTACAATAATATTATACAATGATGACATAAGGATATGTGAAGACCTAGATAGGTGTATATAGGTTTGGGTAAAAGGTTGACTTGGTTCATAAATAACATGAGTCTAGAATGACACTCACCAAATAAAGAAAGCCACAAACATAGGATGAGTAAACTAATTTTGGGTGTGTAACCCAATGACTACACAATCTAAAGGCTTTGAGGGTTAAGATATAGGATGGTAACTAGTTACAAAATCTCTCAAACCCTCTAATCCCTATCTACACATGGTTATCATTTAGGATCTAATATTGACTCTAATAGCAAATCACCCATTATAACCAAAAGGTTTTAATATAGGATGAAAGGGATCTCTAGGGCCATCCCTAATATATACTAGGTATGATGGGGCCCAAGTCTATGTAGGGTGTTGTCTAATTCATGGTTTAGATAATTAATTCTTCCCATTCATGGATGACCTGTATGGATTCAACTACTTAGCATAATGATAATTATCCTTGATATTTATACTCCACTAGAACATGGAGTTTGGATTAGTGTGTGGTGGTGAAATCCATGGTCATTATCCCCCTAAGACTATAGAAAGTGAATGAGTGTCAATTCCACATCATAATGACCCTAAAAAAAGAAAAATGCGAGGGATTTTTAGCATTTTTTATTATTCATGAATCACCAAAAGGATGCAAGGAGTAGATCATACACCATCACATCCCTTGGATGACACACAAGTAAACCATAAAGATATTAATTAACCAATTAATTATATGTGAGATATATACAAGATCAAATATATACAAAATAAGTTAGACAACATGATTTAAACAAAGTGATTAAAATGATTAAAATTCATAGACAACCAAAATGATTTTTAAGATGCCAAAATGTCTTTGATAGGTAGCTCGTAAGAAAATGATTAGTAGTTTTCAAGTTGTAATCTTGGAGAGGCAACCTGCAAGACAAGATGTTAGACAAAAATATGACTTATAAGAGAAGATGTTTTCAAGTCAAAATAACTACTAGATTCACCCCTATAAGAAAAAAAATGTTAGTCTAATAAGCCTTAAAAAAAACCACTAAAAATAATAATTTGGCTTTATAACTTATTTGGGTGAGGGATAAACTATATACAAAGACCAAGTACATATATAAAAGATCAAATAGGGATGGGTTTAGATTACTACCTACACTATTAAATTTGATTATTATAATACCACTATAATTATTTAAAATCACTTAGATTAATACAAAACCACAAGTTTTTTATCTATGATATTATAGAAAGAGGGAAAATGGTTATTTGATTTGGACATTTTATGGAGATTTAGGTTATTCCTTCCTTACTCCTATAAACAAATGACACTTAGGCAAAGATACGAATTGGGTAATTAGCCACTATTAGCAATTTAAGACTATAGTTTTGATCCATATAATAAAACTAAAACTTTAGGATAATATCATGATTTTCATATCAAATCCACAAATGAGATTAACAATTTTAATTTCTATAAAAGGACTTCCAATTTTAAGATGTATTGATTAAAAACCTCAACCCTATAAAATGACTAGTCAAGATAGACACAGGAAAAGCCAAGATTAATGCAGAACTAAATGTCAGTTCAAATGTCTATTAAATGCAAATTTGTAACTTAGATAAAAAAATTACAATTTATACAACAAAATTATGACTTTTTAGACAATATTATTATTTTTGAAGTCACAGTTTTGTGTAAAAGTGATAACTTGAAAAAAGTGTTAGAAACTAACACTTAAAGTTTGGTGGTCAATGCAAAACCATGACTCCCAATGATAATATCGTGACTATGAATCAGTGGTTTTACAAAGCAAAACCATAATTCACCTGGCCATAAATATTTTTTGAAATATGGCACTTGTTCATTAACTAGTTAGCCCTACAAGCTATCAAAAAAAACATCTAGGATGAAAATAGGTTAAATTGGGAGGGTAAGTCCCACTGTGGTCACCAAAATGTGATTTTAATTTTGAGAACTTAGATTAAACTACTTAAATATGACAATTTAAACCCAAAATGCATAATACACTCAATAGGAGATATTATGGAAGCAAATCAAAAAAGATGAATAAGATCTTACCAATTCCTTGTTTCTCCCATCCTCCCTCCAAGCTCTTCAAACTAACTTGTTGGATTATTTATTTCAATTAGACTCATATTTATAGCATTATGATAGCTCAATTCATGATTATTGATTATGAATTTGGAATGGATATTGTATAAATTCCTTAGATGGTTTGGCTGTGGAGGAGTGCCTTACATAAATAGGCCAGTGAGGGAAGATCTATGGCTCATGTTCAAATTTGAGCCCTAAATATCAAGGGTGGAGGAATTTATAAGGGATTAAAAATTCCTTGGAATCCTTTAGAATAGAGGATTTTGGAGAGGATGAGCTAAGTTAGAGAAGGATATATAATTGGAGAACTCTGGAATCTCCTTAGGGATTAATTAGGATTAGTGATAAATTAGGATAGGTATTAGGTGAGTGATTAGGGACTAGGGGTGTAGGAAAGCCTAGCAATAGGCTTAGTAGGTTGGTAGGTAATCCATGGGAATTTTTAATTCCTAAATAATAGATAAGAGAGATTAGGATTGGATAAGACACGATTTAGGAGGATTAATTGATTGGTGAGGTATAAATAAGGTTAGTGAATGAATAAATGAGAAGGGGGGATATTAAATAAATGACTAGAAGGGGTGACATTAGGATGTAATTAGAGGGGATAACTGAGATAAGAAAAATTAAAGTCAATTAATAGTAATATTAGTGATTATAAAAGAAGCAAGTGAATTTAGTTTTATACAAGTTATACAACCATTGGGATAACCCAATATACTTTTTCCACCAAATAGATAATTCATGCTTCTTACATCTAGTCAAATTTAGAATTTACATTTAATTTCATATTAGGTTTTAATCTATATGGGCACTTTCTAATAGGTTGTGTACATTCCTTTAGCTCTATGTGTATCTCCCCAATGAAGGGTTTGCATATTTTACTTTTATAAACTTTGTTATAACTACATCTTGATAATATATTAGTAGTTTAAATCCTTATGAAATTTCATTCTACATCCAATAATCAACTAAATTCACAAGAAATAGTTTTTAATCTATCCCAATATCCCCTACCAAGTTATTTAATGGATCCTAGTATATTTTGTATGAGTCAATTAAATCAAGTCTTTCAATGTTCTTTGTCCTTATTGCTCCTAAATATTAATATTTTTTAGTTATTAATCTATGGTTTGGTCTACAATTTTGGCTCTATGCTCCTCCATTTCTTGTCTAGGTTCAAAATATCCATTTAAATCCAAGTCCTCATCACTATCATTGAACTCAACTTGTTCCCCATTATTTATGATTCTATTGTAAGGTTATATTATAAAAAATTTATTTATTTACTCTCCTTATAATTTTGAAGAGTTGAATTCAAGTCTTTAGTTGCTTCCTCCTGTGAAGTATAGTCATTTGTACTATTAAGATCCTCTATTTAGACATGGCATAAGAATATTTAAATTTTGAAGGGTTTTCTATACCATGGGGTTCTCATATTTGAATAAAAATGTTTAAATATAGTCTTTTTGGACCTATGGATAATTATTATTCTCCCTTATGTGATTTTAATGCATGTACCACATTGTTAGAATAGGCACTAAATTATGTTTGAATACATGCACCTAGTATCTATCCTTATACATATTTATGAATATGCAATTTAGGAAACTATCATTCTAAGAAAAATTACCACTAATTTGTGATTACGGGTGTTATTTGAAATTGATCTCATGGTAATTTGTAAGAATATTCCCATTGTACTTGATTTTACCAATGTACTTCCCACCATGTTTTAGTAGTGCCCTTTAAAACATAAATCAATGCATTGACTCACTAATTTATATTTTTAACATGTTATAATATAGAAATAAATTGGACCAAATACTCAATTATAAAATATTAAGGTAATTATCACTTGTTATAAAAAACCATTCACATTGGTCTCACCTCGTGGTCTCCTCTTACCCAATTTAGCATATAAGTATATGAATCCCTACTCACAGAAAATGTAATTTCCCATGGTAGAACACTTTCCTAGGTGGGTTCAATGTAATCCGTTTTTATCATACCTATTTGATATATCAAATCTAATTTTTAACTTGTTGGTTATCCCTAAAAAGGTGACTTGCATTATCCTTTATGAAACTATAGAACTTGTGCCTTTATTATCATAAGTTTGGATGAAATTTGCTATATTTTTTGTAGTTGTTTTTTAGGGTTTGTTTTTTGATGGAAAAAGTGATACTCTTTAATTCATAGTGTACCATGCTTAGACATTGTATCAACATTAAACTAGTTGTTATCCTGATAACCATAGGGTGAGTCATATTCTTTAGGAATGATATAAGGCTTTCTTTCATTTTTATTTGTAGGTATGATAATAATCCCATCTGCTTGGTGTGCTTCTATATAATTTTGCATTGTATTAATGGTCATATAACCATCATAAGACCACTTCTAACCAAAAAATTTAGGGTAGTGTGTTTCATTAGTCCTCATCTCAATTAATTCAAAATCACCTCACAAACTTAATTTGTCAAATTATCACTACTAGACTATAACTCAAAGTCAATCATCCAATAGCTCCCTATGTGGACCAAAGAATCATATTAATTTTACTCCCAAAATCAAAAACAATTTTATTACTTCATCTGCTACCAATTTAATATCCATGTGGGATTCAACATCCCAAGTATTCTTATTCTTTATATACCAAACTAATTTTCCAGTATGTTGTTAACCTCTTTGCGCATGCCCCAATGGGTTGTGTAGAATATTTGGGATATTATACAATATGTATTTATTTTTTATAGTGATTAGAAGTTTTATAATATTAGTTAAGGTAGTAACTACTCCCTTATACCTCATGATGCACACAATTTTTCCATACATATGTGCATCAATGGTTTAGGCAACACCCTTTGACACAGTCTATTTTTATATGTTATATAGAACCTAAGTTTCTTGATACATCAAACCATTTTATTATGAATGGTGATCATATTTATCCTATTAGACTTTATTGATTCTTTGATCCTAGGGTGTTTTTAACAAAGGCAATACCTGCACAACATGTTAATGTCATGTAACCAATTGCATCAATGTAGGATCCTTGTGGTGTGAATTTATCATATTCACATTTTACACATGATTCTCTCTTCTCTATTTTTTTAATACTAGACAATATATAGTTTAGTTTTGTCCTAAAACTCTATAATAAATTTAATGCATATGTCTATGAATATTAGTTGGGAAATTTCATGTAAAGTGGTTGTATCCTCCTCATAAATAGTAAATAATCAATTGATTCCCATATCATTCATATTATTAATTATTTAATCCTTGATATCCACTATGAAACCCTCATTTATTTCCCATTGTTTTTATTTAAAACCCAAACCTTGTTGTTGACCAGTATATCCTCCTTGTTATTTTAGTGAACCTAACCCCTATTTTTGTTGACTATTTTTCTCCACATATGGCCCTTAGGGATAAGATGGGGTATATCCTCTCATTTTTTGTTGTGGTGAAGTAATGTTCCATGACTATTTATATTAAGGAGATGGTAGAGTCCATAATGTCTAGTACCATGGAGACTATGATATCCATCATGTTAAACCTGAGGTTGATATTGAGTCGCAGTGGTCATTTATACAACTGGGCTTGGAATCTTGGGTTTCAATGCAAGGATATGTTGTGTTATTAATACGCATACATCCTTGGTGATGTCTTCTTTAAATTATTTGAGAGCTCTAAAATTTTTATCATCATTATTGTGTAACTTTTATAAATTATGGTGTTGACTATGATTTTTGGGTATATTATTGTAAGAGATAACATCTCACTATCGAATGACCTACTACTCAGTAGATCTCACATAATTCTATTTTTTATTTTGGGTAGTCATTCATGTGGTGCCTTTATTCAACACTCCATACACCATAATCTTAGCTTAGGCCTATTACTATCATGCATCTCATCCATGTTATGCAAAATAGCATCTAACATTATGTTATCTTTCATAGTAGAGTATGTATGTCCCCAGAGTCTTCTATCTACTCAACCTAAAGTACAGTTGCTCTAGCATCAACCTTGTAAGTAAACTAAGTTCTATCAATATTAAACCTAATTTGAGGTTGTAGACCCTGTACAAATCATGTGGCCTTATCTATAACTTGAAGAATAAAATATATTTGGTTCATTAAATCATAAAATATATTATCATGGTCCCATATTGACTATCTATATTTTTGACAAATTTCTTTCATAGCTTATATTATATAACTTGTATATTTATTAATTTTAAATTATCCTATCAATCAGTATTCAACATCCTAAAATCTTAGTTTGGAAACATCCATTTTGTATGTGAAATATATAGATAGCTCTTCTTATTAAGTCTCTTATGAGCTTGCACTTATTCACATCATTTGTAGTTACATTTCTATCCTTACATTTCATTTTCTAGGTTAACATGTACTACTCAGGGTTAGCAGACCCATCATGTAGTGTCAAAGTGGAAAAAAATCCTGCATTGAGAACCATGATTCCTATATTCACACTTAAAACTATTGGATATTATATAGTAGACTTTACCAATGTATTAAGATTTATTGCGACCTAAAATCTAGTCTCAATCAATTTCTTCATATCCAACACTTTTTTGATGTCTTCACTATATTTTCCAAATTTATTTATATAATAGTCAAACCATATACTATCGTTATGAACATTACTCTTTTTTTATTATTTATATTGATAAATTAAGCATAGGGGTTGGGTACCCTTAAAATTAATGATCCATGTTTACTAATTTTGCTTCATTTGAACTTGAACCTGATTTAATCTTGTAAATTAACATAACTTATTCAAAATATTGTTCCTTCTCTTCTCCAAATAATATCCTACCTTAAATACAATATAAAACTACCTTCTAACTAATCTAATAACTACTCTTCTCTCTTTCCATTTTTTCCATATCTTTTTCATCCCTTTTCCAATCTTTATCCATTTTTGCAGTCTCATTTGTGTCTTCTCTTCTTTCAATCCCTCTCATTTCCTCATCTTCATATTCTCCATAATCTCTATCCCTTCTTTTAGATAGCATTCCTTCTTTATCTTCTAAACTCTCTACTCTACTCCTACTCGCAACTATATTATTATTATTATATTTATTCCATATTCTTTATTATCACAAGCCTTGTTCTAGTTCCAAAATTCTTTTTTTAATTTTGCTTCTCTATGTCCTCTATCTTTTGGGTTCAAGTTCAATTTTTTATTTTCATCTCTTCACCATTAACTTCATTATCACACAAATCCCTCAAACACCCAAAGTGACTAATCCATGTTATCCAAAATAGGCACCATGGCCTTTTCCATGACTAACATTTTAAGAATGATAGGTGGTCATTACATAAATTTCCCCATATACCTCTTACAAAAAAATCATGTGAAACTTTGAATGTGATATACTCTTGCACATAAAACTCAGAAATATATATATCACTGGTAATATTTAGCTAGTGATTTATTGTGCATAGTTAATCAGTGTCCATATTTCATATTTTTTCTATATTTTCCTCGGTCCAAATAAATTTCTCTATTTCTCTTGGCTTGAAGTAATAGAACTCAATTATAGACAACCATGTAGCTAATAATGCAAGCAATTCCCATTAAAATATTCTATATATCTTTCCATGTATATGCCTTCTTATAACTTCTCTCATAAATCTTCCTATATTTTTTACTACTATTTATAAAAAAGGACAATGATCTCATCCATCCATCACTTTAAATATCTCTATCTAGATAACCATCTCTGCATGTTTCAATGTTCCATGCTCACTGTACCATTATTGGCATAGGTTCCTATAAAACCCATTATAACATGTTAATTGGGATTATTTATGTGAAGTGTAATATAAAATATACTCAATGTAACTATTACTACAAACTCAAGTTAAACTAGGTATAGGATTCTAGATGAATTCAAATGATTTACAACCGTAATTTACCCAAAACATTCAATATTTCAAATGATTAATAGATTATAAAAAAATAGACTATATCTATGCAAAGGAAAAAGTGTAGACATAAATAAAAACCATTATAATATATATATATATATATATATATATATATATATATATATATATATATATATATATATATATATATATATATATATATATATATTAGAACCCTTTATAATACAAGTGAGTGCTATATATATATATATATATATATATATATATATATATATATATATATATATATATATATATATATATATATATATATATATATATATATATATATATATATATATAGCTTATAAATGATCTCTTGATTCATACTCCAGCATGTCACTTTAAGTAAAAGAGAGACTTCACATTCTGCATACTCTTGATGTGCATTTAGGTGTCAAATACAAAAAAAGGATATACAATGTACAAAATAGTGCAAGTCACACATGTGTCATATAATTCAACTCTAAATTTTTTTAGCCAAATTCTACTACTAAAAATTAAACATAGATGTGTAAAATCCCATAAATATATAGTATGGTTAAAAGTTTACAAGATAATATTTAATATTATAATACATGAGATATAACAGTAAACTAGATTGGTATTAATTTTGCATCATATCGGTTACAAATTCAAGTCCAAATAAATGAGAACATAAAAATATTAACAACTAAGATCCCTTCAATTTATAAAAAACATACATTTATAGATTCTTAATTTACACTTTGGATAGTATTATGTGCCTATAAATCATGGTGTAAGATACATAATTTTTAGTGATCATGATTATAGGCCATTCTTTTGGCTACACCTAGAGTGATGTTGAAACATGTAGTCCATGGAAGGATAAATGCAATACAATTGTCTGTGTCACTAAATAGGGGATTGTCCCAAGAATTATTCATAGCATGAAGCAATTTTCAAACTTTACACTAACTTTCCAACAGGGCATTCACTAGAATTGAGAATAAACTTTATGTCATGACTTTCTGACATAGAAGTCCTACCAAATTAAGGATAAAAATAATTTCAAACTCTTCCATTTATGAATGTCAACAAGATTTTATGAAAATTTCTTTTGACATCAACATGCACTATGTTTTTTAATGTTGGTTAAGATCACCCACAACCAAACCCTATAATACACATGAATAATTATGGGATAGTGAGTTCTAAGTTGCAATGAAAATCCCAAGATGGTAGTATTAGAGCAACTTGTGTTATGTGTTTAAGAATATAATTAAAAAATTTATGTAATTATAAATATTTTTTGGAATTATTTTCATTATTATTAATATGAGGTTTGTATAAAAATTAAATATAATTATAGGGACATAATTATATGAAGAATATTGTATCTTGTAGAAATAGAAAGTTATAAATATTTGAAATTTAAAGACCTGACATAATAAGGGATGGCACCAGGTTCAATCCCTAGGTGAAAATGATGGAATGGAACCACTCAATCATTCACATTTATCCAAATACTTGGTCAATATAAAAATTATAAATATTTGGTTGGAATCTTAATTTGGAAAAACAAAGGAAAGTTTCTTCTTTTTTAAGGATTATATATTTATGATGTTGTGTAATTTTTATAAAATATAATAATAATTATTTAACATATGTGTATTTTATAATGTAAATGCTAATTTAAAAAACTTTTTTAATATTAATATCATTTGACATGGTTTGATTATAGTAAGAGTGAAAATTTTGTTGAATTTTGCCTTAAATTGGATTTATAAGAAAAAGGAAGGTGTCACAATGAGATTCCTATTTTGCTTTTGGTGTGTGGAGGAATTAAAATTCTAGTGACCTAGCACCCAATCAAGGGTGATAAAAATAAGGTGAGCTCCTATAACCTCCAAGCATCACACAAAAAACCCATGCCATACTCCATGGATAAATTAGAACTCAAACCCATGACTTGTGAGACCAAAATTATTTGAATCATATAGCAAGCCATGCCTTAGTGGGCTGAAATGAGATCCTATTATCATATATAGTTTTTAAATTGTTCATAAAAAAAATTAGAATAAATACTCAAAATAAATATTCACTTTGAAACCTTATTAGTGGTTTAGGTTCATAGACAATGGAGGTAGAAAAATAAGGTAAACTATTATTTCTAGATGTACTAATCATAAGAAAAGAAGATAGTTCCTTCTCACATATAATATATAGATATAAAAATTACTTTGGACATCAAACTAGACTCTTATCATCATCTTCCCTAGAAGGAAGATATACTTAACACATTATTCACTACATCATTAAGAAACTCTAACACAAAATGTTAAGCACAAGCTTATACTGAGAGGTGGGGTGAATTAGTATAAGATATATTTTTTCACTTTCAAATATTAATCTTAAATCTAAAACCTCAAATTACTTTACAATTAATATATTCAAAGCAATCCAAGAATACAATGCAAAACTACATAATGCAAATAGACACAGATTTGTGTGGAAAACCTTTTGAGAGAAAACCACAGAGAAATTCTATTAATATAAATATTCGTAGGTACCAACCTACTGGAGCATCTACCTCAAAACCAATTTTTAGTCACCAACCTATAGGAGCACCAAACCCTTTCATCAAGCACCAACTCAGCAAGGGACACCAATCTCTTTAAAACGAAGGCACCAACCTTCTCAGAAAAAAACCACTCTTCTATCTCAAATTTATTGTCAAAACAATGGATGATAGAACACTTGACTTATCTCCTTTTGATTTGATCTAAACTTGAGTGTTTTCACTACTATACTCTTCCTTATACTTGTTGGTTTTTTCTTTTAATATTCTCACAAAAAATTGCCTTTAAAAATTTTGCTCTTCTTTTATATCTTCCACTTTCGAATCTACACTTTTTTCCATTCATTATGCACTTATTTATAACCCATGGAAAGCCACAAATTAAGGTCATGCCTCTTCAAGTGAAAAATTCCATTCGAATGGACATAACTCCTCCCAATAGGTTAGCCAAGGTTGAAAATTCCATTCACTTCCATCGACATTTCCATTCACTTCCAGCAACAAATCCATTCACTTCCAGCAAAAAATCCATTCACTTCTGGCAAGAATTCCATTCACTTTCAGCAAGAATTTCTTTGACATCAATGATAATTATTCCAACAATCTCCCCCTTTGCCATCGATGGCAACCTTCAAAAAAGATCTTTTTTACAACTCCCCATCTTCTTTTCTACAACTCCCCCTTACTATAACTCCCTGTACTACCATTCTCCCCCTTTGACATCAATGGAAAAGTGTCATTCAAGGCACTAAAAAATGAAATTTAGCTCCCCCTTAACTAATGCTTCTCTTTATTTTTAATGAGTAGAAGCAAAGGATATTACTCCCAACTTGTATCGTAGGTACTCAAATGTTTCCTTTGGAAGCGGCTTAGTGAAGATATCTACCATCTATTCAGATGTGGAAACCTATTGCAATTTTACTTGTTGTTCTATCACCTGTTCTCTCAATAATTGATACCATATAGGGATATGCTTAGTTCTATAATGCATAACTAGATTCTTTAAAATACTTATCACACTAGTATTATCACAAAATATGGAGATTGGATGATTATACTCTACTTGGATATCTTTCAAGGTTTGTTTCATCCATAGAACTTGTGTACAATATAGCATTATTGATATGTACTCTAATTCTTCTATGGATAGAGATAAAAAATTCTACTTCTTACTCAACCATGATACTAGGCTATCTCCAAGAAAGAATGTTCCTCCACTTGTACTTTTTTTATCATCTACATAACCTACCCAATCTAAATCCATGTATGCTACCAATGTGAAGTCTTTACCTCTTGGGTACCAAAACCCATAATCCAAGGTTCTCTTTAAATGTCTCAATATACATTTCATGGCTTGCACATGTATTTCTTTTGGAGCTGCTTGAAATCATGCAACCATACCTACTGCTTGCATGATATCTAGCCTAGATGTCATCACATATAGTAAACTCCCAATCATTGATCTATAAAGAGTTTGATAAGTATTCAAAGATTCATTATCTTTTCTCAACTTTTTACCTATATCCATAGGTGTGCTAATAGGGCCACACTCCTCCATATGGAATTTCTTCAACATCTCTTTCACATACTTGCTTTAGGATATGAATATTCCTTTGTTGGATTGAGATATTTTTAAACCAAGTAAAAATGACAACTCACCTAACATGGACATCTCAAATTCCTTTTGCATATCTTTGACAAATCTCTTAAACATTTCCTTATTGTCTCCTCCAAAAATTATATCATCTACATACACCACAATTATTAACTAGTGATCTCCTTCATTTTTGATGTAAAGATTACTATCAACAAATCCTCTCTTGAATCCTTGGTCTTGTAGGTATTTATCAAGCCTAGAATACTATGTTCTAGGATCTTGTTTCAATTTGTACAAAGCTTTTTTCAACTTACACACAAAATCCTTATTTTTTGATAAGAGGAATCCTTCTAGTTGTTCTATGTAAACTTCCTCTTCTAGATTTCCATTTAGAAATGTTGATTTAACATCCATTTTATAGACTTTGAAATTTTTGAATACTGGAAATGCAAGAAATATTTGAATTACTTCTAATCTAGCAATAGGAGCCAAAGTCTCTTCAAAATCTACACCTTCTACTTAAGCATACCCCTTACATACCAACCTTGATTTGTTTCGAGTGACTTGGTTATTTTCATTCAATTTATTTTGAAAAACCCACTTAATGCCAATCACATTCTGATCCATTAGCCTGGGCACAAGTTACTAAGTCTCATTCTTCTCAATTTAATCTAACTCTTCTTCCATTTCTTTTACCCAATGTTTATCATGACTAGCTTCAGAAAAATTCTTAAGCTCTATCTTGGATAACAAAGACAAATTTACATGGTTGGGTATACTTACAATTCTTCTTCTAGTTTGCACCCCTGTATCAATGTTGCCAATGATCTGAATTTTAGCATGATTCTTCTAAACAAAGTGAGATGGTGCTTTGGTGTCCTACCTTTCATATTCACTCAATTTTTATACATTTTCTTCCTTCCCTTCTTCAACAAGATTGGGTATTTCTAGAGACTCTTTTGAAGGTTCTTTTGCCTTTTGATTTATGATCTCATCTATTCTAACACTACCACTTTCTATGATAGTTTGTAGCCTTTTTTTATAACATATATAGGCTTTGATTTTGATGGAGTAGTAAATAAAAATTCCTTCATCAGCTCTTGAATGAAATTTGCCCAAGTTTTCTTCATTTCTATTGATATAACATTTACTTCCAAACACTTTGAAATGTTTGATCGAAGCTGGTCTTCCTTTCCACAATTTGTAAGGTTTTTGTCATTATTAACTCTGATTTTCCCTCTATTCAAGATATATACTACTATATTAACTACTCTCCAAAATCTATCTGATATCTTAGATTCATTCAACATAGTTCTAACCATCTCTTGAATGGTTCAATTTTTCCTTTCCACCACTCCATTTTGTTGTGGAGTCCTTACAGCTGAGTATTGTCTCTTAATTCCATAATCTTCACAAAACTCAATGAATTCATTTGAAATAAACTCACCTCCTCAATCTGACCTTAGGCATTTTATTTTCAACTCTTTTTCATTTTCTACTAATGCCTTGAAAGCTCTAAACTTTTCAAATGCTTCTGATTTTTTTAGAAAGGCTACCGATGTCATTGTAGTATAATCATGAATAAGCAACATAAAGTAGCTCTCACCTTACATACTTTCAGTTCTTTTAGGACCAAAAATATACGTATGAATTAGCTCTAGTGGTTTGGTGGTCGAATATTCCTTCATTCTGAACCTTGCTCTGGTTTGCTTCATGTGTTGGCATTGCTTGCATAGAGTGCTTGAAGGTTTCATTATCTTAGGAATATCTTGCATAACTTGTTTGTTGTTGAGTTTCATAAAATTATCAAAATTTATGTGCCCTAGCCTTCCATGGCATGGCCAAATCTCTTCAACTTGACTCAGACAACATTTCTCTCCTCTTATTTCTCCAAGTATGTATAGATTGTTTGTGGTTCTATGACCATCTGCAAATAGTTCTCCTATGTCTCTTTTTTTGATCTCACAACCTTCAAAAAATAACTTGAGTGTGTGTCCTTGATCACACATTTGGCTAACACTTAGAATATTATGATTTAACCCTTCCACATATAACACATTTTCTATTTTGGTTTTTCCATTATCGAGACTAAGTGTACCTTTTCCTATTATTTTGGTTGTAGTGTTGTCTCCAAACTTCACCGTGCCTTCATTGACCCTTTTTAATGAGATGAATTTTATTTTATCTCTATTCATATGTCTAAAATATCCACTATCAATGAACCATTTTTGTCCTTCATCTTTAGCATGGAATGTTGTTTGAATGATCATGGATTCTTCTTGCTTCTTCTTCCAGGTCTTTGATGGTTATCTTTTCTTTATCACTGGAGCCTTGAAATTTTGGTCTTGTCTTACATATTCAAAAACACTTCTACAATAGCGAGTTATATGTCCATAGTTTTTTCACTTGTAACAAACTATAGCTTAATAAAAGTTTGATAAGGGAGTAAATAAATTATAGTTTATGTTTGAAGCTCCATATGTTCCTTTGTTTATGCCCCTGACTTCAATATCCTTGGCTCTCTTTCCACAATCTAATTTCTTATGACCAAAATGATTGCAATAATAACAATATCCATCAAAATAATTACCAAACCTAGTTTTATTTTTATATATTAGAGAAAATGGTCTTTTGAAGTTTTGTTCTCCTTTGATTTTTTTGTTGATAGAGCTAGTTTTTGTATTCTAGGCTTCTTCCTTCTTGGTCTCATTTTTCACTAGTTCCTTAAGAGTTTCATCATAACTCTTAGCTTTCTTTTTTTCCTTCTCATACCTAATGCCTGACTTATTAGATGGTGATCTTTGACTCTCTATAATCTTATTCAAGACTTGAGTGCTTTTCTTAGATTTCAAGTCACTTGCCATTTTAGAATTCACCTTTTCTAGATCCCTTTTTAAAGTAACTATCTTAGATTCATACCCTTCACAGTCTTCTCTTTTCTTCTTTAGCTGATACATTATATTTTCTTCAATTTTATTTGCTTCTTCAATTTAGACTTTTAGATAAGCAATTACCTTGTTTGATTCCTTAAAGACTTGTAATGTCTTCACTTTGAAGTCTTGATTCTCTTCTTCTTATTTTTGGAGTTGTAACTTTAGTTTCTGATTCTTCTTCTTAAATGCTTTAATTTCTTCCAACACGAAAATAAGTTCTTCTTCAAGGTTCACTTCACTTTCTTCCATGTCTTCATCTTCCTCTAAATTATCTTTGATGGTGGCAACATTTTCTTTTGTAGCCATGAACAAAATCTCTTCATTATCACTCTCAACATCACTTTCTTTATTTTCTTTAGATGAGTTGTTATACCTCTTGGAGTAGAGGCTTTTCTTTTGTTTCTCAAATCTTTGCTTGTCTTTACTTAGCTTTAATCCTTTTTTGTACTTTAGTTTATTTCCCTCATCATCGCTATTTCCTTTATTTGGACATTTGGCTACAAAATAACCAATTTTACCACAATTAAAGAATTTAAATGGTAACTTTAATTTATATTTTCCCAATCCTTTATTTAGATTTCAAATGAATAGAGCTTCATTTTCATCTTCTTCACTACTTAAATTTTCACTTGATTTTGGTTCTTTGATCTTCTCTTTTTTTGAGACCTTGAATGATGCTTAATTCTTTAACTGTATCTCAGATTTAGTTCTCATTTCATAGGCCGTAAGAATTCCGTGGAGCTCATCCATTTTAATCATGTCTAAATCCTTCATTTCTTCAATGGTAGAGACCTTCACATCAAATCTCAATGGTAGGGATCTCAGGAATTTTTGAATGATCACAAATTCTTCAATTTTCTCTTTGAGTCCTAGAATGACATTAACAATCTCATCGACATGAAGAAGATACATAGCAATGTTTTCATCATTCTTAATTTTTAAACTTTCAAATTGCCTTTGGTGGGTTTACAGTTTTGCTTTTCTAACCTTAATATCACCTTCATAAATAGTATTGAGTTTATCCCAAATCTCTTTTTCAGATTCATAATGCATAACCTTAACAAACTCAATTTTTGAATGCCCACATAAGATTACATTCATAGCTTTTGCATTTTTCTCATTAGCCTTTTTTCCATTGGCATCTGTTGGTGCAATTTGTGGTGTTGTGTATCCTATTACCACTGGTTGCCAAATATCAAAACCTAGGGCCATCAAGGAAGTCTTCATCCTTATGAAAATGCATAATTTGTTCCATCAAACAAAGGATCCTTTTTAGTGGAGAAACCATCCTGCACTTGATATCCTTCCATATGTGCTTTCCAAGATCTACCTTCTAGCAGTTGTGTTAACACTGAAGGAACTGGCTCTAATACCAATTGTTAACACAAGCTTATATTGAGAGGGGGGTAAATTAGTATAAGATATATTTTTTTTCTTTTGACTATTAATCTTAAATCTAAAACCTCAAATTACTTTTTAATTAATATATTCAAATCAATCAAAGAATACAATGCAAATAAACATAGATTTGTGTGGAAACCTTTTGAGAGAAAACCATAGAGAAATTATCTTAATATAAATATTCATAGGCACCAACCTACTGGAGCATCTACCTCAAAAACAATTTTGTAGGCACCAACCTACAGGAGCACCAACCCCTTTCACCGAGCACCAACTCAGCAAGAGACACCAATCTCTTCAAAATGAAGGCACAAACCTTCTCAAAAAAAAATCACTCTTCTATCCCAAATTTTTTGTCAAAACAATGGATGATAGAACACTTGTTTTATCTCCTTTTGATTCGATCTACACTTGAGTTTTTTCACTACTATACTCTTCTTTATACTTGTTAGTTTTTTTCTTTTAATATTCTCATAAAAATTGCCTTTAAAAATTCTACTCTTCTTTTATATCTTCCACTATCGAATCTACACTTTTTACCATTCATTATGAACTTATTTATAACCCATATAAAGCCATAAATTAAGGTCATGCCTCTTCAAGTGAAAAGGTCAATTTGAATGGACACAACTCCTCCCAATATGTTAGCTAAGGTTGACAATTTCATTCACTTCTGTCGACATTTCCATTCACTTCTGGCAATAATTCTGTTCACTTCCATCTACATTTCCATTCACTTGTGGAAACAATTCCATTCACTTCCGACAGTAATTCCATTCACTTTTGGCAAGACTTCCTTTAACATCAATGACAATTATTCCAACACAAAACATTTAAAATCAAAAGAAAAAAAAATATTAGGGTTTATATATATTTATTTATGGGAGGGTTGGATTAATTTGGAGTCCCTCAAAATTTAAAAGGGTGCTCACATTGAAATGATTCAAAAACATTATTAACTAGCAATTGCCCCAAAGGTGCAAGTTATGCTAGAAATAATGTAAGTTTCTATTTTTATAAATTGGGATTTTGTATAAGTGGTGAAATATTTCAATGTGAGTTGGGCATTGATGGTGAGGTGAAATTCCATGTATTTCAAGTGGTATCAAACACAAAAATGCCTATATTATACACCAAACTTATATTCAAGGTAACAAGTGGATTCACATGGCCTACACCCATTACAAAGGGGTCAGTAGCTTGCAACATAGAACATATTTGATTTGTAGTTTTATATTTTCAATGATGGGTGAGGTCATCATGATCATTGATTTGCTTGTGGCAGGGCTCCACATCTAATGTGTGGCTCTAATCAGTATTGTAATGTCACTGCCCTAGGGGCAAGACACTATGGTTCTATAGTCTATATTTGTATAGACTAATTATAAATATAATATATTATAATAATATATAGTATATTTTATAGATAATTATAATATATTAGCTATAAATATTATTAAAATATATAAATTATCATTCTCATATATATTAATAATACAAATAATAAAATTTAATTATATATTATATATAATTATATATAATTCTATTATATTTATATTAAACACACACACACACACATATACATATATTATTTATTGTTATTGGCACATTATATGCAATTAATTACTATAAATATATATTAAATTTGGATAATATATTTAATATATTATTATTTTTGTAGATAGATACCAATGTTGATGGGACCCTTGCCTGGATTATTTTTTTCTAGAGCTACGAAATGAAGTTAGGCATAATTAGGGGGGCCAATCCTTGAGAACTATGAAACCAACACAAATGTCCAGCACTAACCATTAAAACCACTAAGTCAACTCAAACAACTACATCTAACCTATAAACACCCTATAAGATTCAAACCTAGGTGTGGTTGGGCACAACCAACCCTTCTACATCTCATTGGCATTTAATATATTATTATTATTAGTAAACTTTGGCTTTTGAAAGGGCCCAATCCCTTTTATAATGAACACAAAAGATAAAGCAATAAAAATTAACAAAAAAATAGAACCAAACAAAGCTAAAGAGGCCACCCTATACCAAAAAATCAACAAACAAGACATCAAAGATAAGTGAAAAGTCATAAAATGTGCCAAAACCTAGAAATAATAAATTTAATGACTTATAAGGTCACAGAATCTCTCAACTGCTTCACAGTTTTCTTTCAGTTCTTGGAACTAATCTTCAAAATAAGTTAAAATATTCAACCTCTATTTCATGCATTCTTTTCTTGCCTCTCATCTTCCTAATAGGACATTCTTGCACATCCTTTTCTTTCTTCTTTTTAAGGTTATCTTGAAGGGTTCTAATGCTCAGGGTGCAGTCTCTGATGGTAGATTTACTTATATAAATAACACGTTCCACTTTCCCTTTTACAAAATCCATGTCCTCCTCCACACTCTCTATATTTTTGTTTTTATTTTCCATATCTTCTTTGATTTTTTAAATGTATTAAAAATTCTTTGAATGGACTGCATATTCTTGGGGTTCCTTTTTGTTCTCTTTGTCCATCTCCAATTTCATGTCTTTAAACTCTTTATTAAACTTTTTGATTAAAAATACCCTTCATAATACCCATTATTATTATGAGAGATTTCTCTGATTTCTAATTATTACATCTTATCATCCACTTTTCCTTTATTATTATTCTCTTTAAAATTAGAGGTGGATTCCCTAGACTCTGAGCTACACCATTCAAGGCTAGGTCATTGAAATATGAAATGTGAAAATATACATGGGGATCAAGGGAAACATCATCAACAATAATGGAATTAGACTAAGGGGGTTTTAGTTTGTCCTTAATAGCATGGGATTTATCCCTAGGTTTCAAAGTGAAAGTCTCCATAAGTTTAAAATACTATCAAGTTTCTAAAGATATAGCATTAGCAGGGGAACCCTTCCTTAGTTTAGTAGTAGGAGGGATCTTAATGTTAATGGTATTTAGATCCTAAACTGGGGTATGACCTTTTTTTCAACTTACACCTACCCATTTTTTAAGTATCTATAAGGGAAGGACAAATATTGAGGATATTAAGGACAATGGTTGGCTTGGTATTTTAGAATAATAAGAGGATAAGGACGTAGTTAATGGGGACCTCAATGTTACCTTCTTGAAACTCAAAGACAAAATTTTAAAAGGAAGTGAGGAAAAATGGAATACTCATCAATTATATATTCCTAAAATGTTTGAGCAAATAAAAATTTTAAGATTAAATCTTCTTGAATCTACCCTCTAAGGTCACATACATCATGATATGATGGTAGTCTTCTCCCCATGGAGAGGGATGTGAAGTCTTGAGTATGACATATTCAAATCCATGAATCCTTTCATTTCCATTAAATAAGTAATTTATCTCATCATTATTCATTATTATATCCTTAAATATTTTAAGGCCCTTAGTTTTCATGTCAACCACTTTTGAGATAATATCTTCGAAAATCACTATAGAAACTCCTTTAATATTAATTGTTATATTTTCACAAACTTTCATAATATCAAAAGAGATCCCTAAATTATGGCCCTTTATTTTTTCTATATATATATGCATTCCTCTCTTATTTACTATGTTATAAATAGTTATAATATGTTTAACACCTTAATTGGATGAAGGTTCTACTCTTAAACACTCTCCACCTATCATCTATGCTTGTAACACATTATCTCTTATGTCTTCTCTGTTATTCTTATCATTGATATGATTAGAAAGGTTTTTTGAATCTAATTAGAAATCAAAGCTCATAAAGCATGTGGGAATCCTAAACCTACCATAAAGTCTCATGAGATGACATTATTCAAATTTCCCTCCTTCTCGATTAATAAATTCATACTAATAGTCACATGAGCTAGACTCTCCATCTCGATCCTACCATGATCAAATTTTATGATCCCTTTGATTTCCTCATTGTGTACCCATAAGAGTCTATACATGGTTAAATTAGATGGGAAATTTTGAATCCCCATATCTTGATAGTATAAATCAAACCCATCACAAGGGCCTAAGTGTTGAAGGACTAGGCTTGGATTCATTTTTTATTATTAAATTGATTGAGGGGTTAAGGCCCTCAACCATGGTCAACTTGAGAAGTAACTAGATATATACTCATAGGTTGTTAAACCAATCCACCCCCTTGTTACCTTATCTACATATGTGTTTTATTTAAGTTTACCAAAAAATATATAAAAGACTTAGAGCTTTGAGAATCAAATTCTTGATGGTCTAATTAGGATCTCATATTATTTTAAAGTAGTTAATAATGTTTTGGGAGTCACCTTATATAACCAAAGATTTAATATTCTTTTCATTTTCCACGTGGATACCCCATAAAGTCATACTCACTTCTACCACATGGTTCATCTTAAGTCCCAAGGTTTCCACATATGTTGTTATGAGTTCTTCATTATCGTCATTGATTACTCATCCACCATCTCTACCTAGATTACCTTTTGATGCACAATCAAAGTTTATCTTTATTAGATAAAACATAGAGAGTGAGAAAGAAATAGATTATATTCACAGCATACATTCCATATCTTAACAATACAAGAAGTTTTATTAAATATGCAAAGAAATGATCCACCTGAGAAACATGTGAAAAGGGTGGGTAAAACAACCAACATTGGCTAGCATGAAAATAGCTAAGCCCTTTAAACAAAATAACCTCTTAACCCAAGTGGCTAAGGAAACTAACCAAATACCAATTACCTTTACCAATAACCCAAGGTAAATACATAATTATGCTAACATCCTACCTTAATGACAAAACTCAAAATAACACCAAGTTTATCTCTAAATTTTATGAACTTGTCTACACCAAGTGTTTTGGTCATTATATCAGTTGGTTGATCTATAGTGGGGTAGTAGAAGAGACTGATATCTTCATTTGTAACCAAATTTTATATGTTATGATGGTGAACCTCAATGTGTTTATTCATGACATGGAATACTGGATTCTTCACCATCTTTAAAACACTCTGATTGTCATAGAAAATTAGAGTAGGATTTGATAACTCAAACTAAAGATCCTCCAAGATTTTATTTATCCACATAGTTTCACAACCTTCACTGACCATAGCTTTATACTTTGCTTCTATTAAATGTAATACCACTATAGTTTTTTGTTTTATTTTCCATGAGAAAACTCCTATACCAAGAGTGAATACATAACATATTGTATAATTTCTTGAATCTATTGATCCTACCCAATCAAAGTCAAAATATCTTGAGAGCTCAAAATTTACAGACTTCTTATATAGTATGTCAAATTCAAGATTACCTTTGACATATATTAATACCAATTTTTTATATAACCAATTTAATTCATATGGTTTATACATGAAGCAAGTTAGAACACTCACTACAAAACAAATATCTGATTTATTGGTAGTGAGTTAAATGAGACTACCTACTAGCTACTAATACACTATTTCATTAACCAGAGGTGAAGTAGTGTCAGTTGAAATTTTAGCTCAAACTTCCATAGGTGTGTGAGTTGGATTACAATCCATCATTCTAAACCTTTCCATCAATGATTTGGCATACTTATTCTATGACATGAATACAACACAATCACCTTGCCAAAAATCAACACCTAAAAGGGATTTTAGTAGTCATAAGTCTATCATCTTAAAAGTACACCAAATATTAGCCTTCATTTGTTGAATGAGACTAGTAATACTCCCAATGATGGTTATATCATCAACATATACAATGAGAATCAAGATATCATCACCAGACACCTTTACATAGAGAGTTGGTTAAAAGTTACACCTTTTGAAACCAGACTCCCTAAGGTATGTATCTATCTTCATATACGAGGCTCCTCAACCATGGTCCACGCCTTGTGGTAAGTCTCTATCTTCATATATGAGGCTTTCCTGATCTCAATCTTCTTCCTTCCACACATTGTGGTAAGTCTCCTTCCTTTAGTGCTTCCATCATGGAAAAATAACACTTTGGCTTCTTTTGTTATTCTAATGGAGCCTCAAAATGATCCGCATTAATTCCCTCCCTAAAATGTGATTCCAATAATGAACTAGAATCATGCTCAATTTTCACACCACAAATTGTAATAGAATCATTAGAAGAAAACAATGACTTAATATCTGAAACTATACTAGTTATTATGAAGAATGGCATCTATTTATTTACTATGCCATCTCTATTTACCAAAAAATTATTAGTGGAAACATCAAGTAGTTTATAGGCCTTTGATTACTCACTCTACCCAACAAACATGTATTCTTTGTTTTATGCATCCAAGTTACTTCTCTTTTGACTAGGAATAACTGAAAAAGCTACACAACCAAAAATTTGAAAAGCACTTACATCAGGAGTTTGACCTGACCAAGCCTCCTCTGAAGTCATATTCTCCAATGCTTTTGTAGGACTTTTGTTGAGGATGTACACTATCATATTTGTTGCTTCTATCTAATATCTATATGAGGAATTTCTACTTTGGATATAGTGGGCCTTGTCCATCATCTACCTATTTTGCCTTTCCACAACTTCATTTTGCTATGGAGTGTAAGGGGTAGTATACTATTTGTGTATGCCTTCAGTGGCACAAAAATCCTTGAATTATTTTGAGATGAACTCACCCCCATTATTTGTTCTAGGATATTTCACTAACCTTCCCACATATTTTTCAACCATAGATTTCTAAGGAAGTTAGAAAAACAATCAAATTTCTTCACTAGAAAGTATAACCACTTTTTCCTAGAGAAATCATGGACAAGTAATAGAAAATAATGGACTCTAGAAGGGGTAGGTGTCTATATTAGACCATGCAAATCTATATGTATCAAATCCAATACTCCCTTAACTCTTAAATCTTTACCAACATCAAATGAATGTCTAACTTACTTCCCCAACTAACATCCAGTACATACATGATGACTATCTCGAATAGAAAGAATCCCCTTAACCATCTTAGTCTTTCTCAATATAGTCAAATACTGGAAATTCAAATGCCCATACCTTTCATGCCATAGTGAAATTGTGTTATCAACCACTAAAAGTGCACTTTCCTTTGCCATTTATGGATTTTTAATCTTATACAATCCTTTCTCACCAATCCCAACAATAATAATCTTGTTATCTCTAATAGTGACTAAACATTGTTGTATTTGAAATTTTACAACAAAATCAAAATTTGAAGTGATCTCACCAATTGAAATCATTTTTTTTTGTATCAATCACATACCTAACATTCTTAAATGTATACCAAATTTCACCATTAAAATTAATCTGAACATTACCATATCCCTTCACAAAATGAGTTCTACCATCTCCCAAAGATACATATTCATTACTAGTATCATTTTTAACAAAATCCACATACCAATACGGATGGCTTGTATAATGGCAAGATGCCCCTAAATCAAAGTACCAAACATGATCCAACATAGAATTACCACTAAAAGCCATGAAATCAAAATCAAGAGATGATTCCTCACCTTCACCTTTAGCTACATTCACATGATGAGTTTTGTTTCTAGGGTTAGCCATATCCTGTTGTCTTTTCTTGTAATCTTTCCTAAGGTGGCTAGGTTACATACAGTAAAAAAATTTCCAATTAGATCTATTATTAGAACCACTTGTGAATTTTTTATCAAATAACTAATGGTTTTACCAAACTTCTTACCCTTTCCCTTGATGAAGAATGCACTCTTGATAGAAGTAGATGTAGACAACATTGTCTGCTCCTATTGTCTCTCCTTATGCAATAGAAATGTGGAAAACTTTTCAAAGTCCAAATATATGTCTTAGAAATCATGTGAAAATACTCCACAAATGACTCAAATGAAGGTGAAATATTTTTCATAACTAGATGAATCAACTCTTGATCATCGACAGGATTTTACATAGCTTTCAACTAATCATTGATGTCCTTAATCTACAAAAAAAACTTATAAATAGAGCCACCTTCCTACATCTTAGTATAAAATAATAAATTCTTCAAGTATAATACCCTATTAGCTTCAAAATATTGATATTAAAAGTAAGATTACTCCAAAAAGCTGATGTAGTGGTCACATTTATGACCTTTGAGACTAGATTATCTGCTACTAATAGTTTTAACATAAAAGCCTCACAATGACATTTATCATAGTCATCGGTACCTATGGTAGGCCTTTTCTCTTTACTAAGCACTACTTGATCAAGAGTTCAATAGTCACATATCATCAAAATCTTGTGACTCCACAAACTAAAATTTTTACCTATCAATTTTTTGTGAATTTGGAAACAAGATGTGTTGTAAACTAGCCATTTTGACCTAGGATTTTCTAAAAAAATGTAAATACCAAAAAAATATAATGACTTTACAAAAAACTCTTCCTACCTACTGATTCAAATCACAAACTAGTTAATACCTCCAATTTTAAGCAAAAAACTCAACACCTTTTGGGAAATTTTTAATTTTCCATCTCTAAAAACACCAAAAAATGGAAAAAAACAATTTTATCTAGATATCTACAATTCTGATTTAAAAAATTCCTTTTCTACCAACATCTAGATTAAAACCCTAGAACATGGTGAAATTTTCAGCTTTCAAAACATTTTTGAGATAATTAGTCACCAGTAGGTCCCCAATAACCCTTATAAGTTAAAGTTTTGAATTATTTCAATTAAAAAATTAAAATTAATTGAAATAATAAAAATTTAGATTAAAATTTTCACAAAAATAATCAACCAATCAAAAAAATAGCCTATCTATAAAACTTTAGATGTAGATTTTGGGAAAAATACTCAGCCAAATTAAATTTCATCAGTTCCTATCATCTCCTCTTAGAAAATAAAAAAATTTAGACCCCTCACTTGCCAAAAATATATCCTAAATGAAAATCTTGTCTCTTCACCAAACCATATAGAAATTCTCAACCCAAAAACTTCAAATACAATTTTTGGACAAAATACTCAGCAGAAATTAGTTTTATCTGATCCAATAGATGAATTTTGAACCATAGAATTTTATAGAAAAAATAATCATAAAAAATAGTGCTCAAATGAATTTTTGGGAATTTCCTCCAAGTTAAATGGTTGGTCATAGGAAAAAAATTCTTCCTCTCATGGCTCTCCATCGAGCGCTTCACTTTCCTCCCTGACAAGACCATCTTTTCTTGCTTCACAAGCTTCCTCTGAAGTTTCCTAAACTACAAGCTCTGATTATCATATTAGATAGAACATAGAGAGTGAAAAATAACTAGATTTTATTCACAGCATACATTCCATATCCAAATAATACAATAAGTCCTATTAAATAGGAAAAGAAATGAGCCACCCAAGACACATGTGAAAAGGGTGGTTAATATAACCAATGTTGTCTAGCATGAAAATAGCTAAGCTTGTTAAACAAACTAACCTCCTAACCCAAGTGTTTAAGGAAAAAACTAAAGACTAATTACCTTAGTCAATAACCTAAGGTAAATACATAATTATGATAACAAGCTTGGCCCAAATAGCAATGGGTCTAGTCCATTCAATCAAACTCATGTTCACCTTAGTGTTATCTTTTTTGACTATTTTTAGAATGAGTGTCTCCCAATTATGAATAGTAGTTTACTTGTATTTAAACACTTTATCAAGTTCATCCATTCTAATGGAGGATATGTTCTCTTTGATATCCATCATTATAGACTAAATCACTTTTTTGGTGTAACTTTTATTATTTTATAAAATCTAGTAGTTCATCTCATTTTAAATACCCTAATAGAAGTAGGGTATTAAAAAATTCCACTTCTTGAATATGGGGGAATAAAATGGGTTCTACCATTGACTAATTAGATTGAATAAAGAGTTCATTCTAACCCAACTAACTCCAAACATGGATAATAATTGATCAAAGATCTTAAGAGATAACATACAACACAAAAAAAGATAACAACCATACTCGGCCTCTAATTCACTTAGAGGTTTTCTACAATTAGTATTTTAATTTGGTCTACCAACTAAAATTGTGTGTGTGTGTGTGTGTGTGTGTGTGTGTGTGTGTGTGTGTGTGTGTGTTTGTGTGTGTGTGTGTGTGTGTGTGTGTGTGTGTGTGTGTGTGTGTGTGTGTGTGTGCACGTGTGTGTGCATGTGTGTGCACGTATACATATATAGATGCATATATCTTTATGTATACACACACACACACACATATGTATATATATATTTATTTATGTATACATATACATACATACATATTAATAATATTATATAATATATAATTCACATATCATAATTTAATATATTATATCATTTTTTATACCATCTTTTATAAATATTACTTTGTTATATATTTTAGTATGATAATATAATATAATATTATATTATATATAAATTATTAATTATTATTTAATAATAATATAATATATAAAACAATAATAATATTATTTATTATATTTTTTTAATTTGATATGGTAAAAGATAGGTTTTACAAGGACTTAGAACCACGAGAGTGCATTACAAAAGTTTTAATAGGCCATCTAGGGCCAAGAGGACAAAATACAAAAAAAAAAGTATATATAATGATAATAGAAAGAAAAAAGCTATAGCATAACTAGGAGAAAGGTACCTCTTTTGGATCATTAGCAATAGTAGTGTCCTTCACCAAGATGATAGGTTTGTCTTTTGATACTTTGGCCTAAGTACAGTTCCTAAAGCATTCAGCTACATCCCCAAGGAATATCATTATGGGGTGATTCCTACCTTTAACCTGCAAAGGAGTATGTTTGGGGAGACCACCTTAGGGGAGCCTAGGGGGATTTTAAGAACTTGGGAGATTTCATAATAGGGTATTGGGGGAGCTGAGTAGAGTAGACAAAGGTCTAGACAGTAGCATCAACCAACCTATGAAGTTCATTTCAATCCTAGATAAGTTTAGATAGGCCAAACCCTACCTATTGTACCCTCAAGTTGAAATTTTCCATCAATTATTTGTTCCTTTCTAGCTCCTCTATTACTATGGACTTTCCTTTCCAAGCTAAATTCATAGCTGTCCCAATTTCAATAGGTTTAGGCTTGGGGATAAATAGCAGTTTGAGATGGAGGTCATAAAGGGGGACTAAGATAAATTATTCTAGGGGAGCATTAAGAGGGTAAGTGGGATCCCTTGATAGGGTCCTCCACAGAGGAATCCTCCTCAGAAGAGGATCCCCTATGGGGACCTTCCATCCTAAAAGGGCTTAGTCACATTTAAAAAGTAGGAGTATTAGACCTTGATGTAGAATGGGATTTGTATCATTTAATTGGTGAAGTAGAATGGTACTTTATAAGGATGTGAGTAGGAAATATGGAAGATAGATTTTAAACCCAATGAAGTGATTTATAATTAGGAAATGGTGGGAAAATATTAAAGTATACTTACCTTCTAGAGTCATGTAATGCATGATCTGAAGGTAGATATTAGGTCAATAACATGGGAACTCAGCACATGGGAATCCTTTCTTCTCAGTCTGCATAAAATCATTCATTTTGAATAACCACTATAGGGATTCTTACTTTTTTAATGGTCTTTGAATTCCTTGGCACCAACATAGGACATTATAGTGGCATCATTGATGAATTATTTTGAGACATTAATGGTGATGCCTTGCATGGTGACCTTCTACTTTATCCAAGCTACCCTGAAATCTTAGGCCACCATGACATTATGCTCAGTGATGCATTCCATAAATTCTATGATTCCCCCCTTCTTGAGCTTCTTCCAAATGTTCCTTTTCTCACAAACATCATTGCATGATGTGGGTTCTAAGTAATCTTTATTACCACCCATGGGTGCTAGAAGTATAGAGATAGAGTGGGAAAGTCAAAGTTTTTGGATGTGGTATAAATGGCTAGGGCTCAAATGTGTGGAAACACCTGCCAAAGACTCATGAACATAATTAAGCCCCCTTTATTTGAAATGATTTTGGATCAATTGAATTGAGATCCACGTGGTTGAGTTGAGGGGCTACACATGTGAAAGGATGATTATTTTAATTTGCATTAGTACCTTTAGCATGGATGACATTATACACAATTGAGGGGACATTACCTACATCATGATAGTTAGTTAAATGGTAGAGATCAACTCCAATGTTGGCAAGGAGGTCAGCCACCCTATTTCCTTCCCTATAAGTGTGTATGAGTTAGAAGTGAGGTATGCCTTTTAAAATGTGATTTCCATCATCAATGATGTCCTTGATAGTGTGCGAGGGTATAGTTTTTCCATCCATGGCATTAATGATGTTTAATAAATCACCCCCTATAATTATCCTATTCTAGTTGATAGTTGATGCTAGTTGTATATCCTAAAGGGCCACCTTGGCCTCAGCAAGGTAGTTAGATTACCTACCCATGGGACTACATATACAGCTAACATCTCCCCTTTATATTTCCTTATGATGTCTCCTCCCCCTATAGGGTCCAAGTTTTAAATATAATATAATATATAAATTTTATTAATATACTATATATTATATTAATATGATAATAAAATTTTAGATTATATTAAAATAATATTTTATGTATTATCATGTAAAAAAAATTAAAATGAAGTAGCGATTGAGGAAGGCAATGCATAATTATAATTTCAGTGCTTAGATGTGACTTAGAGTGTAGTGGATGCTTGGAAAAAATATGACAAGTTGATATATATAAATAACTTGTAACATGGGGTAAATAGTGGGTCACATTGGTTTGATGTAGATAGGTATCTATTTAATGATATTTTTATCAATTCATTAAGAGATTTTGTATAGGTTCATTGGATAAATTATCCTTGAACAAGCATTCCTCTCTTTGAAATGAACAATTCAATATTTTTAAAACTTGACAAAGGAAACATTACAACATTATGAAATCCTTCATTTCATGTAGATTCTCATAGCTCCACCAATATTTTTAATTTATTTGGTGTTTTTTGATACCCTACATAATATGGTGATAGTTATAGTTATTTAAAAATCCTCAAATATTGAATATTGAAATCAAATTTGCATGTAACATCCAAAAAAATTGAGAGAGGTTTGCATTATATAATGTAGAGAGATTGTAGTAGTTATACCAAAGATATAATCACTGAAGAAATTGGAACACTTGAAGTTAAGACAATGTGAGGTTTGTGTTATTATTTATTTAAATCTTCTTTTGTATCCATATATATGTTTGTTGTTCCTTGTGTTCTATGTTACCATGCCATGTGTTTCATTTTTCTTCAAAATTAATAATTACTACCTCTTTCTTTTTCTCATTTATATATGTGAGTACTATTATTAACCTTGGTATCCTACATTTGTTTTTCCAAAATTTCCTTGGTGTAGACACCTAAAATCAGATAATTCATATCAATTTTAATCTTCTCATAAATCTGCACTAACAACATCACTAAATCTTAAATCATTCTTCTATCCACACTAACATCCCTAGCCTAACCACTATTCATTACCCCTAACCAGTTAATCCTTGCTTTTACAACCATACCCAATCCCATAAAATTCACATCTTATCCCATTATTCAATTAATCAATCCTCTCATTATAATAAATCCCATGGATTTTGAACATTCTTATTATCTAAAATCACAAAAAGATAAATAATCTTCACATCACTCAATCTTCACCAAATTCTAATGCAATCACACACTAACCAAAAAAAATTAAAAACATTTCTCCACATCCCCATGTAATCAAAAAAATTTCAAAAAAAAAATCACCTCCATGTTTCATAACCCCCCATATTTACTCCTCAACATCCCTCATTTACTAGACTATGGACTACCTTAAGTTTGAGTGAAATACTACATGATGGTATCTCAAAATATTTTAATCTTTATAAATGATGCCAAATAATGATTTTGGGCTCAATGGAAGATGAGATAATTTTTAGTGCATTATCATTTTTAAAGTCAAAGTTAAGAAAGAAGACTGACAAAAATAGGAGACTTGCTTGAGGCTATATACAACTAGATACAATGTCCTCAATTTTCCATTTGATAAAGCTCCATAAATTTGACACTCAATATCTGATAGAAGAGTATTTATTAATAATTCTTTAAACACACTATAGTTCTACAATACTAGATCTGAGTCCAATAAATTTTGAAGAGAATGTAAACAACAATTATCAATAAAAAATGAAGAAAATTGGCTTGTTGAAATTTTTAATTTAGGCATCTATAATCTAAGGTTGATCAACGAAGGACAATAAATTTTTTGATAGATTTTGAGATTGATTTTATGAGGGTTTCAATAAATCTTGTTGAAGATAATGTAAATTATATAAATTATTATAAGGTAATTTGTGTATTTTTGTGTTTTATTTGATTAAGAGAACATGTCTAGAAAATTTTTAAACTCTATTATAGATATGCATAGGTATATTTTAGTGTTTTTTTTTTATTTTATACCAAACGTATTTAAGGTATCTATAGTATAATGAACTATAAGTATCTATATTAGACCAATAGCTTCACTTTCACCAATAGCTTGTATAAATGACTAAAAAAATCAAGAAAACCATCATATATGTATTCAAGAAACTTCCATTAATCTCAAAGTGATGTGTTGGAACAACATTATATTTTTCCTTGTCCTTTCAATATGCCAGCATCAATTCACTAAAAATTTGAGCAAGATCTCAACCTCGATCCCCATAGCTTTAATTCCACCTTCATCGCATTCAATGCTAAAAATAAAATATACATTAGGTTTGATAATTTAGGTTGTGAATTCATTTATATCATTAACCTATTTTAACACTGTCTAGTTTTTTAAGCCTTGAAGACATAGAAATTTCAACTTAAAAATTTATAATTATAATTTTAGTTATTTATTATTATATTTTTTAGTCATTAAAACCATATAGAAGGAAGAACATGTTTGTTTTACTCAGTTTTATAAGTATTCTAAGGACCACTTGTGACTTGGGACATAATAATCTTAAGGTAATAATTATATTTTGGTTGGCATGGTTTATTAATTGAAATAAAAAAAATTGAAGGCCATTATTGATTATGGATATGGTTAAGACATTTTGGAAAACCTTATCATTATTGATTATGGATATGTTTAATACATTTGAAAGTAAGGATAGAAAATATCTTTAAAGAAATGCTTTTCAAGGAACTTATCATTATATTTATTCATTTTGAGATAGATGATTATATATGCAAACAATTATTTTTAGTCTTCAAAACAAAAAGAACACAAATCCATACCTTGAAATCATAAAGAAACTAGCTTAAAAAGTATTTGCACCATTGTTTCTAAACTCTCATCCCAATATTTTGACTACCATATCTTTACTTCTACTAATAACTTGCATCAATGCCTATAAATTTTGAGAAACCATCACATATGTAGTCAAGCAACTTACTTATGCTTCAATACATATGCATCTATTTAATAGAGTTTACAAGTATTATAGACATGTTATTTTAATCAAACAGAATACTGAGATCCATTATTTGTATACATAGTCATCTATCTTGAAATGAATAAATATAATGATAAGTTCTTTGAAAATAATTTCTTTAAAGATATTTTCTTGTCATCCTCTCTTTTCATACTTGCCTTGCCTTATGGCCCCATAGTCAATTTAAAGTAATAATTATATTTTGGTTGGTATGGTTTGTTAATTGAAATAATAAAATATTTGAAAGGACATTTTTAATTATGGATATGGTCAAGATACTTTGGTAGACCTTATTTTATAGTTTATATCTCAGTTATCAAATATATGTATATGTGAATCAGATTTAAAATAATATAATCTAACCTATCCAATAGAGTAAAGTCTATAAAAGAAGCAATCTCTTTAAAAGAAAATTTTGATTCTATCAAAGTGTTTTATCAATATCTAGATATCCCTTTTATATATCTATAACTAAAAAGAGGGAAAAATAAATGAAATGAAAGCAACCAAGAGAGAAAAATATTAAATGTACTCAATGTATACTTATAGATTAGTCTATTATATATTAATCTCTTGATATCCCTTTTATATCCTAAATTAGTCTTTTGAGAGAATTACAGAGTTTTATACCCAATGTATACTAAGTATTACATATGATCTTACTGTATGTACTACACAAAAAGGGCCTTAGAGAGAACCATATTTTTGGGAGATAAAGGATAACTAAAATATATATTGATTTCAACCTCTCCCTCAGCCTCATATTGGATCTTGATCATGTTACATACATTTGTTTACTAAATTTGGCAAGGCTAAAACATTATCAACATGTAGAAACAACTTTAAAAAACTATTATATTAAAATAAAATTAATTACTAAAACATTAAAATCCATGAGTGTTTTCATAATTATTCAATAAATAGTAAACCATTCAAACATACTATTTTGTAGGAAAAAAAATACTACCATGTATATATTAAAACTACTAGAAATAATATCAACATACTTAAAAATGTCATGATAGTGTTTTATAAGTGCCAAGTATCAATAGAAATTTTAACAAAATAATTTAAGTTTTAACTAGAGTCTTCATCAAAAACTAAATCTATCAGATGGGTACCCTTATCATTCAAGTACTTAATATACTCCATGGAAGCAACAGGAAGTTCAATCAAGTGGGTTGAGGCCCCTTCAAAATAATCTAACTTAATATTTTTTAACATTTTAACCTCCATAGGTTGTGTTGTAGGGTTGCTAGCACCTTCCCTATTAGAAGAAGAAAGTTTTTCAAGATGAAGGGGTATAATATTATTTTTAAGTGGGATAATTTCATTGGGATGCAATTTTGTAGTTAATTAAAGAATATTTTAAAGTGGCTTCAGAAATAAAACATTATACTCATTAAGTTGAATGGTAGCATGCATGTGTTGAGGGGTCTCATTTGGAAAGCCTCATCTAGAAGGATGATTCCTCCAATGTGCTCCCCTCCATCTTCTATTTCCATCTAAATTAAAAGAGTTAGAAAGAAAAGAGTTAAACACATTCCAAAATGTAGGGTCATTGGCATTAAAATTTAAGGAGACATGGGTTCCCCAGTTAAATGGTCTAGGAAATGTGTTAGCATCCCTGTGACCATGAAATAATTGACTACCTTGAGAGCTACCCCATGAAGGAGTAGCCTCACTATGTTGATCATCATCATGACCACAAACATCTCTACCTAAATAATTTTAACTTGGATTCCAGTCTGACATTTAATAAAGTATGCTAAAATAATAATTTTATACAACTAAGCTCAAATACTTCTTGATTTTCATGATCTTAAAAATATAATGCATCAAATTGTTTAATTTGAAACAAAATTCAAATAATAGTTATATAAACATCATTGTGCATAAAAATTAATCATTCCATCCTCTATAAAACCATACTAAGATAAAAACTACTAGCCTAAAAAAAGCATGCATTATTCTCTCACAATTCTCATGCCACTTTCAATAAAATGGTAAATAGGCCATAATCAAATACATGAAACTCAAATCCATACAAACTTCTAGCCCTATGAGTTTCATATTCATACCCTAATTTTTTTATCACAATTTTTTCTATACTCTATTTAATATATTAGTTAGTTGGTATTTACCACATACTTCCTATAAACAAATAAGAAACTAAATTCCTCTGAGAAATAATGACATTCAAGATACATTAATGAAAATCGAGGATGACATAACTAAAAAAATATAATTATTACCTTAAGTTTATTGTGTCCTTAAGTGTTCTAAGATGAGATATATATATATATATATATATATATATATATATATATATATATATATATATATATATATATATATATGTTAAAATTGAAGATGACATAACTAAAAAAATAAAATTATTACCTTAATTTTATTGTGTCCTAAGTGGTTCTTGGGACACAATAAACTTAAGATAATAATTTTTTTTTTAATTATGTCATCTTCATTTTTCATATATATATATATATATATATATATATATATATATATATATATATATATATATATATATATATATATATATATATATATATATATATATATATATATATATATATATATATATTGGAGATGGGTTGAGTGTTACATGTGGGAGGTCACGAGGTCCATTCCCTTGGATTGGCCACCTCTGGATGCATTCACTCTCGAATACTTGTGTCCCCATTTGGTAAGGTGCCAAATGGTTACCCAGAGGTGTGTGGAAATATAAATGTGGAAGTCCCACCCTAGACTTGTTCCTAGGATTAGCGCTCTTGCATGAATCCTTTAATATATATATAATAAATTTAAGATAATAATTTTATTTTTTAGTTATGTCATATTCACTTTTCATATATATATAAGGGCCACTTAGGAAATAATAAACTTAGAGTAATAATTATATTTTTTCAGTTATGTAATCCTCACTTTTCATAGTTATCTTTCCCAATGGCCCCATAGTCAGTTTATTATTTATACTATATACCATAATTTTTTGTCACAATTTTTTTCTATACTCAGTTTAATATATTATTTAGTTGGTCTTTACCACATATTTTAAACAAAAACAAAATTGATTTCCTCTGATGAATCATGGCATGTAAGATACTTTTTTTAAACAATGAACAAAGAACAAAATGAATTATATCACATGGTTGGTCTTTACCACATAATTATTTTAAACAAACAAGAAACTAATTTCCTCTAAGAAATAATGGCATGAAAGATATTTTTTTTAAATAATGCACAAAGAACATAATGAATTATATTATGTGGTTGGTCTTTACCACATACTTCTATTAAACAAACATGAAACTTGTTTCCTTTGAGAAATAATGACATGTAAGATGATTATTTTAAATAATACATAATGATTAAAATAAATAAATAAATGCAACATTACCTCATGATCATTTCAACCATATTTATGGCTAACCCAAAAATACACATTTCATAGATTTTGAGTTTAAATAAAATATTTACAGATATACACAAAATTTCCAAGAAAACCAAAATGCAATGTTTTGAGCAAATATATTTAAATAAATATTTTTCATGGAACCTATTATTATATTTATTCATTTCAAGATAGATGAATATGCATGAAAACTACTACTCTTAGTCTTTAAAATGAAAAAACACAAATTCATACCTTTTAATCACAAAGAAACTAGTTGAGAAATTATTTATACCTTCGTTTTTCACCTCTCATCCCAATCTTCCGACTACCATATCTTCGCTTCCACCAATAGCTTTCACAAATGACTAGAAAAAATGATAAACCATCACATATGTATTCAAGAAACTTAAATTAATACCACAGGTGACATGTTGGACCAACATTGAGTTTTGCCTTAGGCCCCCTTAATATTTTGATGCCAATTCAATAAAAAAAAGGGAAAAATCTAAACCTCGATCCTTTTAGCTCTTATTCTACCTTCACTACATTAAATTTTAGAAATTAAATAAACATTAGGTTTGAAAATTATTTATTATTGATTTTTTTAGTTATTAAAACCACACAGAAGGAATAACATGTTTTTTTACTCAGTTTCATAAATGGTGCCAAAGAATATTCAAAATGTTTTTATAGAATAAAATATAATTATTGCCTCAAGATTATTGTGTCCCATATTCCACCCTCTCCCCTATACTTTTATTCCTCTTTTCTATTTAGTAATGGTAGAAGATGTCCTACATCCACCTCAAACAAAAAAGTAGCTAATCCACTTAAATTATTGTAATTGTAAAATCATTATCCATGAATGATAACAATACCATTGTATTTATTAGGATAATATACATAAATGTAAACTACTATTTAATACATTTTTGATAAATAATGATATTAAAAATAGATATGTGGTCCTTATAATATGTACACACACACATATATATACCTAAAAATTCCAAACTAACCAATACATATCTTGTATACATGCATAATAATTATGGCAAATATGTGTCCCAAAATAGGACCTAGTATAATCTATAAGGTGATTTGAAACACATTTATAATAAATTATATAAAATTGAGGCTATTTTAGTTATGTATATTTTTCATAGAATTAACCATTTTCAAAATTAAAAAAACCTACTTATAAACTTTTGGCTATACATAACCTCTAAAAATTTCCCTACTAAACATCACCTCAAATCAAACATTAAACATCCAAATAAAACCAACTTAAATTCCCAAAGTTGAAGAAAATTCAAACATCCAAAATTCAAAATAAGTCAAATATCCATAATCAAATTAAGTCAAATCCAAATTCAAATTTGACCTAAGTCAAACATCTAAGTCAAGCATCCAAAGCCAACTAATTCAAACCAAGTCAATATATTGAGTCAAAACAAGTCTAATATCGAAGATCGAATCAAGTCAAATTCATCCAAAAAATTCAAACATTCAAATTCAAATCATCTCAAAAGTTAAATAGATCAAAGATCCTAAGTTTAATTGAGTCAAACATCAAAATCTCAACAATTCAAACCTCTAAGGTCAAATCAAAATGTTAAACTTTATCCAAGTCAAATATATAGTCCAAACTCATTTAACTTATCCAAATCAAGTAAAAATTACAAAATAAAATCAAATTATTTAACTTAGTTAGGTGACACTAGCTATGGTCATATATCTATTTTCAAGGTCAAATCCAAAGGTAAGATAATCTTGCTTCATCCAAATCAAATTAATCTCAAAGATAAATCCAAATCAATCTAAAATAGTTTTATAAATCCAAACATCAACCAATCATTTCCCCATATTTATATTCAATTTCTCCCACCTATTGATTTGTAATGACAAAATCACAACATCCATCATTTCTCCCATCTAGACCTATGGCACACAAAATAGATCTAGATAGATCCCAAATTGAACAACACCTATTTGAAAGAAAAGATGATGTATTTTTAAGTCTCATAGAAATATTTTCTCAATAACCTATATATTATGATCCTATAAACCTAAGTTTCATCTTAATTAAGAAAAATTGAACCTCTCAACATCAAAATCAACTTACCCCTAATGCTCTCATTAGCCAATCTCGAACAAACATCCCATCCACTAGCTTTAGTATTGATCATGGCATCTCCCATCATACTAGAAAAGGGAAATTTGTTTTGGCACCTCTATCTCAAATTTAAACTATACTTAACCAAATTTTAAAAATCTAACAATAATTTAAAAATCAAACATCAAACATCCATCTAGCCCCAAATCACCACCAAATAAAAAAATCCCATTGTGTCTTACCATTACCTCCCAAGGGATCATCATATGACCAATAATCAATTTTATCCACATCGAAATAAGTATTCAAATGAGGAGAATACACTCTTCTCCACTATCTTTAGTATTGATCATGGTATCCCCCATCATATTAGAAAAAGGAAATTTGTTTTGGTACCCCTATCTCAAATTTAAACCATACTTAACCAAATTTAACAAATCTAACAATAATTTAAAAATCAAACATCCAACATCCATCTAGCCCCAAATCCCCACCAAATATAACAATCCCATTGTGTCTTACCATCATCTCCCAAGGGATCATCATTCGACCAAGAATCAATTCTATCCATATCCAAATAAGTATTCAAATTAGGACAATACACTCCTCTCAAATAACCCTTAGAATCAATCTTTTACCAATTCATCACCACAAATATGATCATGTATCTACATACCAAACCTTTTGATGATCAAAAACCCAAACCTAAGTGGTATAGAAAGGTGAATATTATGAATATCATAAGATCTAGGGCCATTCTATTAATATATTCTTTAAATATAATAATTACATCTAAGATTTTATTAATCATGGGGACATAGAGTGAGATCATCCACATCTAAGAATCATCAAATAGGGATATGCCGAGTTTCCTAAATATATCATTATCAAACTCTTCCACTTCCAAATCAAGGTCAAAACAACCAACCCATATTTGATAAATCCATTTTTTTCAAATCACCCATCTTCTATGAGCCTCTATATAACCATCCACCTATCTTTGGTAACCTTTTCTTTAGTCCTCCCATACTTGATGAACCCTTATTTAATGATCTCTAATTTGAATAATCCATTATTTACCAATAGTCTATCTTTTTTCCCATCATAAAAAATCCCCCATTTCTAAGCATCCGTTTGTCCCAATCCTTCATTGCCAATAAGAAATTGAATATTGTACTTGTGGACAATGAAATACAATAATCCCTCTATGTGGCCAAATCCTCAACATATCATATCAAGAACATCAAAACATAATCAAAATCAAATTCACCATCAAAATCAAAATCAACATCAACATCAAGATCTCATGGCATTGTCAACATACTTCTTATAGATCAATTTTAAGGCCTCAATGATATTTTTACAATTATTGAGGAAGTTGTCACTAATGTCAAAAAAAATCTCATAATAGCTTCTACAAAGATTGTGTTACCTTTAATCATTTCATCTATATTACCCATCTTTTTCACACCACCAATCCTTTCCCTTATTTTGACATTTAATATCTCATACCCATCAATTGGTATTGATAAAATCACACATTATTAGACTTATTCTATAAAAACACATTAATTGCATAATTCATGGAGATCAAAGATAACATCTAGTCATAAGATGATAAATTTTAAATCGTCTTCAATCCAATAGCATATCACAAAGAGCATAAATATTTCCTTTATCAAATCAAATCAAACAACAAAAAATCAATATCCTTTAGTGAAAACCTCTTTGAGGTGTTAGTGGACAATCAAAATCAAAATTCTTAAAAATAAAGAGTAAAATTACCTATGTGAAAAAATATTTGAGGCACTAATAGACAATCTAAATCAAAATCCTAATAATCAATAAGACTCTAAAGGTGAAAACCTCTATGAGATACCAATAGATGAGCAATTATGTTTCACATCGCTTAGAGAATAAATTATTGAAATCAATATCAGCATAACTAATAATCAAAAAATGATCCAAATCATAAAAAATATCATGCCTAAGGAGTATAAACGTCTTGTTACCATTTTGAGATAATTTTCAAAGTTCTTTGACTCTACAACATCCAAAATCATTTCACATAAAGCACAATCAGAGAATCTAGAATCAACAAAGGTGTGTGTGATTATTAGTCCCAATTTCCTTTAGCCTCCTGACATTTATACCTCCCTTAATAATCATATCATCCATTCAAATCATGTATTATACCATCAAATAAAATACTTAATCAAATACTTATCATACTTTACCCTCCCTAGCAGCACTCTCTTTCATAGGAGCTACAATGACACCTTGTTAATAAGTTCAAAGGAAGAAGAATTAACAATCAACAAAGATCACAAAAACATTAGTGGCATCCATATAAACAATAGGATGATCCTAGTAAAAAATATATCCATAATAGGTATGGGCTAAAGATCAAAAGGGGTCAGCATCAGGCATCTCATACACTTCCAAAATTGAGATGCCATAAAAATAAAAAATAAAAGTTAAAATTAAAATAAACAAAAATTAAAAAATCAAGAAAAGAGAAAGAAATATTTTTTCCAATGGTGTAAACCATTCCTATGTCACCTTGAGTAATTACCATGATGAAAACTTATTTATGGCATCGTGCATAAATAATCAATTATCTACAAGTATCCTACACTTGGATGGAAAATCCAAATCCACTCCATCCATTTCCCTCCTACCCATTCATCTACATCCAAAAACATCCTACCATCCTTATAACCGCATCTTTATCCTAAACTATCCAAACCCATCCCTATTTGTATGATCTTATTATTCTAACCATCCTCATATCCATCTTATCATTCCCATCCTTTATTCATGTTTGACCTTGATAACGAAGTGGAAGAATTCTTGAGACATGCCTTAGAAACATCTTGGTATATCCTCTTAATGGTGCTTCGATAACTAAAGGTTTATGTTCTTACAAAATGTGGTCCTTGGAGATCCCTAATCCAGCCATCACCATCCCTAGTCATCCCTATTCACCCCCATCATTATCTAATATCATCCTAATCTTCTCCCTCATCATCCCTTATCATTCCTAAGCATCATCCCAAATCACTTCCATCCACTACCACTCCCTTCTTTGGTGCTAGAACATTTTTTCCATTTCTTATTAGCCCTTATACATACATAAAATCCAATAAACCAAAACCATCTATAAAATCCACATAATCCTAAAAATCTTAAAAAAAAACAAAAAAAAATCCAAAAATCCAAAAATCCCAAAAAAGGGATTAAAAACCTCAAAATCTAAAAGCATTTGTCTTTTCCACACTCAATTTGCAATACTTGGTCATTTTTGCACCATTATTATAGCCTTCATCAAGATACATCATTCTTAATCCAATCCCCTTGTATATATCTTAATTGGGGGCATCATCCAGTGATATATATCATCAAATCCCACATATGGATTTTGACTTGATCTATGATAAGATGTTTTTTATTTCTTTGGTTTCAAGTTTGTGTGTGTGTGTGCTTGCTTGTTTGCCTATTTAATTTTATTGTTGTGCCATGAATTAATCCATATTCATATGATAATATGTTCATGTTTTTTCTATATCATGGTGCCTCTTATCATTTACTTATAATTGAGTCCATCCATTGGCCCATGGAAACAATGGCATCATGATTTTTTTCATATCATGGTGCATTTTTTTCATTTATATACTAGATTGGGGGCCATCCATTTTTCACACAATAACTAGGTCATCATGGTATTATTATCATGGTGCATATTATCATGTGAAAAATCAAAAATCAAGTTGTAAATATGTAGAGATACACTAAAATTATGGTATATCCCCTTGTAAAATCAACATCCATATTTTAAGATCCATCTCCTCTAACAAGCAAATTTAATCAGTTCATCCATCTTTGACCATGTCAACATTAACTCATCTAGTCATCTTCCTCATTTGTCATCACATATCTCCCTTATAGGGAGAACTATATGAGCTTAATGTCCCTATGAACTATGTATGCAATTCTCAATCACTTGAATTTGTTGAGGTCATCTCGTCCCTTCTTATTCTTATTCTTATTCTTATTCTTATTTATATCATCATTCCCCATTAACAACATCATCCATTTCTCAACATCCATTTCTTCCAAATATATTTTAATATCTAACAATCATTCTCATGGCCCATGTGTGCAAACATCACTTTTTCACATTCCTTATCCAATTCAATCCTATCCAATTCAACCTAATATGAACCAATTTAATTTAATCACATCATCTTTTAATCATCATTGCATTTCTTGGGGCATCCTCATGTGCTTAGTATTTTGTATCTTATTCATTATTTGAAAATAAGTTATACTATCACCACATAATTTTGCATCAACCAATCATCTATAAATGTTATCATTTCATAATTAATGAATGAGATTTGTTAAATTTTTGATCTATACTTAAAAATCAATCATCCATTCAATCAAACCCATAAATTCCTTGCCCTTGCATGTATCCTTGCTTATGTAAAATCAAGTGTGTAAGCACTTTGAATGGGATAAATCATTCCTAATCCAATCTAAATATTTTTTGGATGTAACCTTCCCAAATATGTTCCCTTGTATGTATATTTACTTGGGGAAAATCAAAACATGCAACTTAACCTAGGATATATCATTCCTAATCTACTCCCTCACAGTATCTTTTCTTGGGGAAAATCAATCCATCATCATCAAAACTTAAAGTGTGTATGCATTATCTCAAATGGGTTAATCTCATACATGGGTTACTATCATTTATCCACATCATCTATACTCATCATAATGTTGTTATCCAATCATCACATCCTACTATATCCCGACCCTGCTTTATTCATCACCCACCTCTTGATCCTTTCATCTTAATCCCTTCATCTCATTTCAAGATCTCATCCATGTCTTTTATCCTCATATGCCATATCAAATGGGATTCATCCCTAACTAATTCATTGTCTTCATCATTTATCCTTCATCCTCCCATCTTTTTTTTAGCTTCTTATTTATTTTAAAATTTGTTACTCCACATATTGTGTCTCACAACACCCTTCCAAAGATGGGGAAAATGTAGACACCTAAAATCAAACACTTCATGTTAGTTTTAATCTTCTCATGAATTTGAAATAACATAATTTATACATCTTCAATCATTCTTATATCCACACTAACATCCATATCTTAACCACTATTCATCACCTCCTAGCTAATTAATTCTTTATTTCATAACCATATGCAATCCCACAAAATACACCCATATCCCATTAGTTAATAAATAATAATTAATTAAATAATCATCTTATAATAATAAATTTCATGGATTTTGAATATTTTTATTTTCTAAAATCACAAAAATCCAAACAATCCTCACATAACTCAATCTTCACCAAATTCCAATGCAATCACATATTAACTAATAAAAAATAATTTTAAATATATTTTCTGCATCCCCTTGAAATCAACCCTTATTCTAAAAAAATAATCCCCATGATTCATAAATTAAATCCTTAACACAACACAACCTGTCATATTTTCTCTTCAACCTCCCTTATTTAATGAGGAGGACTCACTTTCCATCATTGGTCTTTGATCAAGAGAAATAGTTCATATCCATCCACAAAATCTATAAATTTAGGGTGACCCCCCTCATTTCAAAAATCCTAAATCATGCAACAAAGTGTTTTTAAATATCCCAACTATTCTTTAATCAAGTATCAAATCATCGAATCAAAACATCATCTTTGCCAGTGGAAATGATGATGGTTTGTCCACATGTTTCACAAGTCTTTGTAACTACATCCAAATATAATCCAAGCAAAATATCTACAATTAATGAGAGGATTAAGATCATATTTGGTAAGGTCAAGGTGATATAATTTACTTGTTTCCTTTCTTTGAATATCATCTAAAGTATAGGATTCATTGATCTACTTATCAATTTCATTTGAGTTTTGTTTTGATTTATTTAACAATTAGAATATACTACTAATATTTATTTCATGTCTACAATTAGTTTCCTATGTTTTTGTAGAGAGTGTCTTTCACATTTTTTCTTATGTCCTTGGCATTTCCAAGGCCTCCTAATTCATATGCTTGGCCTCATATTTTTTTTGTTCCAAGGTTCCTTAGTTTCCTCTATTTATTTGGGATAATGTATTTGTGGAGTTATAATAGAAGTATGCAATATGAGGAGAGTTATTGTCACTTTGGCCACATGTGTAAAAGTTAGTAAATCCTACCTCATCATCTAGACATAATATTTAATTGCTTTGGCTAACTTGTGTGAATTTTTGAAAGATAATCATTTTACATGACATAAATGATCTAGTTGGGCCCTTCCCTTGGTAATATTATATGTATTTGGGCCCTTTTCATTTGGAAGGGATGATATATAGAAATTAAAATATAATTACATTTGATGGACGCAATAAATCCTTGGGTTTGTTTTTCTATATCTCACTCTTAATTAAGATGGGATAAATTTAAAACATAAGAAAAAAATCATAGTTCATCCTTTGGCTGAACAAAATGATTTATGTGATAACATGATCATCCTTGTATTTTTGGCATCTTTGTAGACATAAATGAGTGCTAATAGATTTAATGGTAAAACTTGAATCATTTTCATAATATATTGTTAGTGTGAAACCTTGAGATATAGTCTGATCAATTTTTGTGAAAATGATGAACGACCTAATCAAACTTTTGAAATAAAAATGGCATATAATGATGATTTTTTTTAAGGTCTCTACTAATCATGGACCTAAAAAAATAGTTGACTAAGTATACCTTTATTATAGATGGTAGGTTATTTAAATAAATAAATAAATAATGGAAAAAGTGTATGTACAGAGTTTTTAATTATTATTTAGATTTTGGATCATTCTTCCATAAGTTGTTAGTTAAATTATCAACAAAGAGTTGAATGTATTGTTTCCATTTACACAATTCCCTTGTGTGTGCCACAATCCACAAAGTCCTTAAATTTCACACTTTCCAAGTAATGTAATTAAATCACCTTAAACTTGGGTAATACCTACACTGCACCTATCATTGTATGATAACTAACAATTCTTTTTAAGAAAACATATATTATTTAAAATAACACTACCATTAGGTAGTGAATTGGTGATCCACTACCACAAAGTCATCCTTTCATGTGCATTATTTGAGGCATAAACATTAATGATTCTAAAAGAGTGGTTATTTATATTACAATCTATGATGATTAAAACATGATGGAAATCTTCTTGAAAATATTGGGCTTCTCTAAATGAGATGGAATGACAAAAAAAGAGAGGCATGGCTTTTCACACAAAATAAATATAGGTTTTATGACCTAACTTTGGTTGTAATCCCACATCTAAATTGTGTTACACTTGAACCAAATTTTGAATTGAATCTAATAGTGTGATAAAATGACTTAAGTGGGTCATGCTCTCCACTCAGCCATATTTTTCCTTTGATAGTGCTTTTCTCTATCAGTCAAAACTTTTCTAGATTTTGTATTTTTTTACCATTTGCCTATCTAATTATAAATTATTTGGTGGTTCAAAATTCCAAAAATTTAAAAAACATATTTTTTTATAAATATAGCCCTAATAGACCATGGTCCCACCATGGCTCACATTCAATGGGTTTAAAACTTGGTCCCCTAGCCTTCTTAATAACTAGGTTGGATTTAATGGTGGGTAAATGTACTCAATTGGACAACTAAATTTTTTTAAATTCATGGCCACCATTTAGACAAGATATGGTGGTGCTCCTACTCATTCACCTCCTTAGAGATGAGCTATGTAGCATGGATCTTGAAAAAACCCCTTCAATGAGCTTCTACAAGTGCAGGTGGATGGATTACAAAAAAATCCAAATTGTATACATGTACAATACTTTTAGTTCCCAAATTCATGCACATATGCACTGGCTCAAAGTGGGGGATAAAGTCTCCAAATAATTTTTTCAAATGATCAAAGCCAAAACTCCTTCCCATCATATTTACACCATCCAAGAGGATGGTCGCCATCTCAACGATATGCCCACTATGGTCAAATCCTTTACTTGATATTACCAGTAGGCTTTTCAAGCTCAATAACCTTGTTAGAGCACCAACAAGCCATCGACCAATGTCCCTTAGTTGTTCCAAGTAAAGTATCTCATTCCTAAATAGTTACCCATGACAAAAAACTCTCTATGGAAGATATTTATGAGTTAGTTATGTATATGGATAAAAATAAAGCCTTAGGGTGTGATGGCTTTCTGTGTGAATTTTATAAAATAAATATGGTATACTGTTAGATGTGATCTGTATCAAGTATATCTTGAATCCTTCCATAGCTAGTACTTGGGCTAAAGTATAGATAAAGGGCATATTAAGCTTATACTAAAAACTAGTGACCCTAAATTGATTTGTAGTTAGAGACCAATTACCCTGTTTAATGTCTCCTACTAGATTATCACTAAAGCATTAACTATGTGTGTTTTCCACCTTCTACCTTTAATTATTCCACAAAATTAGACATGGTTAATTTAAAGTAGATATATCCTTGATAATTTATATATATATATTGGAAGGCATGTAATGGGGTCATCATTCCAATTATAAGGTCATGTTTATAAAGATTAACTTCAAAAAATAATATGACCGAATAGAATAGCCATTTATTCTATCTATATTACAAGCTCTAAGCTTTGGCCCTTCCTTCTTTTAATCAGTTCATATGTTTTTTTATTGATGCCTCCGCATTTCTATCCATTAATATATTTAGTTTAGATCAATTTGCTCTTTTCATATCCATTAGATAGGGTTTCCCACTAACTCTATCTTTGTATGTTCTTATTGATAAATGATTTGGCTATCTTCTTCCAAATGCCTAATCTCAAGATCTCATATATGGCATTTATTTATCAATTTAGAATCCTTTAAAACTTTTTAATGGGAATTTTGTACATTATTCTTTCTTCACTCTCATTGAAGATTATGATAATATTTCTAACACCATGCATTGCCTTGATATTTTTTTCTTGCTTCTAGCTCATCCATCAAATGGCATAAAACCTAGTGCTATAGACAATTTTCCCTACCCTTGCCTCCCTAGATGGCTCACTTTGAGTGGAAATTACTCCCAACACAATAAAGTCTTTAAATTTTTGGGCATCCCTTATGCTTTCTATGCCTCCCCTCTATGCTTTGGCAATATGTGGTAGATAGGGTGGAAAAGAAGTTATTGTATTAGATCACCAAACCCTTATCTTTGGCTATTAAATTTTAAATTTGTTATAAAGTGCTTATGGCTACCCATGTGCATTAGTCATCCTATTGGGTGCCTTCCAAGTAGTCAGTCCATAAGCTTCAAAAATTGCTCATAGACTTCATTTAGGCTAACTCTTCCATTGGCATAGGTTTTCATAGTGTGGCTTAGGAATATTATTGCCTTCTCTAGGAGTAAGGTGGCATGGGATTAATTCATGCATATCATCAAGTTCATCACTCTTTTTTGAATGGATTATTTAGGCCATTAAAGTAAATAAAGCCTAGAAGGTACTCATTCATAGTTGCATTGCTCAAGGATCCCCTTACAGGAAATCAACTTGGAAAGTCATGGGTTTTTCTAACATCCTTACTCTTGTTACCCCTATGAAAGTTTTGGTGTCCTTTGTGATAAAAAGTCTCTAGAAATCTTGGAAAATACTCAAATCTGGTTGTTATGGAATAGATTGGGTTTCAAGATGGCCTCTCTATCAATAAACACTCTCTATGGTGGTTGCCTATTAGTAAATTTCATGTCATTCCTCTCGCAAAGGTGCCTTAAATTCATTCCCTTAAATTATTTCATATTGGAATTCATATAATGCAAGACTTGTTTTGAAAAGTCACTTATTTGTGGCTCCCTTATGGTGAATTCAAAGTTAAGTAAAATTTGTATATTATTGATAGATAATCTTACAAAGAGATTGTGTAAATTATTCTATCATAACTATTTCATAAAATCACAGTCAATTCTCCCCACCATTGGTGGAAAGACTAGAAATGGTATGTTGATAACCCTTTCCAAAACTACACTTCTCTAAAAGGATATGAATATATTTAACTACATATACCTATGGTTGATAATATTAATGGTTATTATAGAATTTAATCCTCCCTCTCTATTTAGGGGATATAATTTTAGGCAATGTGGGATGCATATGTTAAACCTAAGATGGCCCACTTTGTCTAGTGTCTACTTTATCAAGGGCTTCCCATAAGTAGTAGGCTAATTCCTTTAGGGATTTTCTAGCCTTGATGCCCTTTTTTTGGACACCGAGAGATTCTCATGCACCTTTGATGGTTTTTCCCAAGGCCTAAAGTGATTGGGTTTGGATTCATTATTTTTTATATCCTTGTCACCCCTACCTATTTAGTTGGTTTCACACCATTATAGGTGACAACTTGCAAATGCCCCCTCAATTCACCCATGTCTGGCATGCTTTTAGAGTGAAAATTCTATTTTTGATATTGAAAGAAAGGAATTCAACTTCATTCTCCAATGTTTTTGTTGACATTCACTTTTATATGTATAATAAAGATATGGTTATTTATAATCTATTTTTGTATATTTAAGTGCAAACTAACAAAGTGGATATGGAGCTAGATTACCTATAGTAGATACTTCGTTATTGGGGTGATGCCCCCTATAATGTTTCTCACATCCCACCCTCCCCTCGATGGAATTTTCCACCAAGAGGTGGAAAAAATCTCTTTAGGTCAATCCACATCACATTTAATCTCATTGACATTCTCACAATCATTCCATTAGTTCTCCATTGTGGTTCTGCTTTCCTCCCTTGACCTAGCATGGAGGTTGTGGATCTTTGCCTCATCCTCTAAGACCTTGGGGTGGGGCTTTTTACTTTTCATATATCAGTGTAGGTGTAGCTTATCACTTAGGATTTTGTAAGATGGTAAACAAATACCCTTAAATAAAGGCTTCCATAGGATCACTTTGGCTATTTCTCCCTACCACAATGTGTAAGTTTTTGAGGTGAAATATGAGGGTGATCAACAAGACACTGATTATAAATAGGGCCTTGTTGTTGAAGGGAAATAGTTTTTAGGCTCTAGCTAGGTTGATCCTCTTGATCATAACCCCTCCACTATTATTCTCTTGAATATTGTTGCTTAAGTGTCTATTTTTTTTATGTTCTAGAACTTTTATATACTTGGCTTGGTTTTTTATTCTTTAGCTTTTTTACCTTATTTATTTTTTATATGTTGGGCCTAATGTGTCAGTATAGGGTGTTCTCTTATTACAAAAAATGTTTTCATGAATAATATTGTAAATTTAATATATTTATATTAATAATAAAAACTCCATTCTTAAAAAAATGCAACATCACTACCCTTGTAAAACATAGGAATTCCCTATTAAATAAATCTTTAGATCCAAAGATGAGTCTAAGGTGGAACTTTGTGAAGGGAAATGATTGAGAAAAAAAAAACATACGAGATCATGGAAACTAAGAACATTTATAGTAAATTAAAAGGTCTTTGGAATCACACCATCATACATGTGGAGGGTTACATTTTCTCATATTATAATGCATTTTATTTTTTTGGCTTATCACATGACAATTGTAGACACCCCACTTTGTCCATAACTAGATTCCAATTATACTTTAGATTTGATTTTTACCAAATAGTGAAAATTAAGCCTGATAATAAATAAATGTCCTAATTTCATCTTCACATCATGCATTAGTGCTCAGAATCATGTTGAGCATCCATATTTTGGGTATTATCATATACAGAATAATAACCACTCACAGATTCATCTCCGGTCAACTTACAACCTAGAAAATTGATAGATTAGCCTTTGGACTTATTGTCACCAAATATTTCACCCTAAAATAGGGTGTTCAATCCTATTTAATATTTGGGAAACATGGGAATAATTCTAGGTATATGGGTTTACCTATAGGTAGAATTTGACCTCTAGGTTTAAGGGCTAGCTCCCTAAATGTATCTTGAAATGTTTATCACCTACCAACTAGTTACTTGTGGGGAAAAGAGTTATAAATTACATGAAATGGAACTATTATAATTGGGTGATACACCAATATTATTTCCACAATACCATCATACTTACATCATATTGAAACAAGGCATACAAACTAGATTCTAAGTCGTAGAAGGTTCTAACATCAATGTTTCAATATAGAGGTGATATGCATGAAAGAAACACAAGGTAGATAAAATAGAGGGTATATTTAAAAATCCAAGAAAATTTTTACACTTTAAAGGATCCTAACATGCTTTAATACACTCTATATGACTTGTTAGAATAGGAACTCGTGCATAAACATGAAAGGATAAGGAAAGCAAGGATAGAAGATTGTCACTAACTTCACCATACATCACTTGCACACTTATAAAATGTTAATTAACTCAAAACCAAACTTTAATTAATATTAAAATTCAAAATTTAATGTCATTATGGTATGGCTTTGCCATCATGGTGTGGTATTAGCTTCCAATATCCAAAATGGCTACTATTTATAGAACTTGAGAGAGAAGTGAGAAGAGAGAAGTCCAAGAGTCACTAGGATAGGTGTCATGATAATAAAAATATTTATTAATTTAATAAAATTAAGTTTTATATGAACCATACAACTTATGATAGGAAAAATGGCCCTCAAATTCATGAAACTTCCAAAATGTGGCATAGGAATCCTCATTGTTTACTTAGAAAACTACCTTCATGATTTATCCATTTTAGAACATCCCACAACTAAATAGGGATTAAATTGATGATTTAAATAATGTTTAGTTGTTTTATGCATGCTATACCATTAATTATTTATATCCCTAATCATTATGATTCTTTTGGAGATGAGTTATCACTGCTTGTAGTCTAAATAACTCCTCTTTCACTCACCCCTCACACTTTGACTCAAATTTGGATTTAGTATTTAATTAAAATACACAAATAGTATTTAATTAAATATTTAAAGACCTCCCATATCTTTATATTTCTTAGGTACACATTAAAATTCCTCTCGCTTAGAAAGTCCACCCTCTCACTAGTTTGTTCACTATGGCAGTTTTGACTGGATAAAGTGAGAGTACTTGTAAAAGAACTTAATATATTTTATACTTAAATAAATTAACATTAGGGGTTATATAAATTCCTAATACTTATCCTAAAGTTAATTTCACCTCTTGAAACCTTTCCATACCTTCACAATACCCAAAAATAGTCAATAAAACCTCATTTATCCCTTGTTCATACAAGTAGAGAACACCTCAAGTTGATTGGGAGGAGATTTAGAGAGTAATAAACAACATAAAACCATTTAAAAATATATTACTTATCATTTATATGCCTCTTATCTTTAATTTTCCCAATCACGTCATTATCTAGGGTTTTGGAGGGTTTTAGGCCATTTTCACCTTTAGCCTTTATTCATAAAGATGTGACATTAAAAAAATGAAAAAATTTCACAAAATAATAGCTCAAGACCCTCTTAAAATTTTACAAGATCCTTTATCTCCAATTAAAAGTATCCAAGTAGATATGAGCCCTCTAAGTTGCCTTATCAAGCTTTGTTCTTCATTTTGCATATGCTTAATGTGGTTTTAAGCGCAAAAATGGATTTATTATGGTTTCCCTTGCATGACATAGAAAAAAAACATCTAATAATCCTATACAAACATGTACCAAAGTTTTATAATGATCACTTAAGGCTATAAGTGATACTGACCCCTATTTGGGCTTTAAGCCTAAATGAGGCCTAATAGGCTTGTCTGCATCCTTAAAGATCTAGGACACTTTATTGAATTTCTTAACTTTTTGCATGGTTTTCTACGTTTTTCCATGTATGACACATATTTTTTAACCTCCATGAAATTTTTTAACAATCTCTATCCCTCTTTATCATTCCTTTTCTTCAAAATCTATAGGTTTACATCATAAGGGAGCACCCTCTGTTTGAGACAAAAGAGGGTTCTTACCATATTATCCTAGGTAAAATGGATATTTGAGAGTATTATACATGTGATGAATACATTATATAATGAGTTTAATATCTTGGATTTATCTTTAACACTTTTAACTCTTAAAAAACCTAAGACAAACATGTAGAAACTATTAACTATGTGCAAGGTATTATATACTGATTGTAGGTTGCCCTTGTTGGAGAATTTATAAACTTTGTTTCCATGATATGAGGATATCTCAAGGCCATAAAAATAATGATAATTTTATATATATATATATATCTATTTACCTTGCAAACCTTACCAAACACTTCTCATTGCATACCTGTCCACCTGACTAGTCTAAACTGTAGACTCTTTTTCTTATTTGGAAGAGGCACTTCTCGGTGAATTTGCATAGTCTAGGCTTATAATACAATGTAAAAGACCCTATTGAATATTTATAAGTTCATTTTAAAATCATATAGGTCATTTTAATTTATCATCCTCATGTTCAAGCCATGCCAACATCAAGAACCATAATTCTTTTGTTCTTTGCTCATCACAATTTACTATAGTTGATTATGTAGGGATCTTGTAGGCATTAATATAGCCTTGAAATTAGTGTTACATGGCATATTATTCCTTTATGACCATTTAAGGTAGTTTCTAATATCAATTTTTTGTGTTTCCACTAGGACTTCATGCTCAAGTTTGTACTGTGAACTGTAGACACCTACAATCAATTGTAGGCTATCTTTTAAACCAAATTAAACTTGTAGGTGTAATTATTAGGCTAAAACCTAGTAATATAACCTCTCTTGATAACCTTTAGACCTTAAAAGTGATAATTCCTCTTCTTGTAACAATTCTTCATAGTGATAGGATTTTGTATTACAATCCTAAGCTGTAAGGGCACTTTGGAAGTTCCAATCCTATAGAATACACTAAAAACCCACAATGAACAAATGTACATTTTGGATGCCCTTGAACACTACTCTCTATAAGTCACACACCCTCCTTCATTTTTAGGGTTACATATTTATGTGTGAGATACAATATGAGTTCACTTGGGTTCATCAAAACTCATTGAAATATTATTATGGGGCATCATCAAAATACCTTAGACCTTTATTTTTGTGTTTTAGGGAAATGGTCCCTAAACATAGTCCTTCAACTTTGAAGATAGTTCCTTAATATTATCTACCAACTCAATGTCTCAAATATGTCTTCTATTTTATCATTTAATCATACAAACTCCATCAAGACTTTCAAAACATGTCTACACACCTTGATCAACATTTTTAACTCTCTGTCAGTACCACCTATATGTGGACATTTTCATATGCATGCAATGAGATTGAGCAAGTTAGCAGTTTGTATAGTATATGAGATTAAATGAGGTTTGGACCGTCTAAAATACTCCAAATTTATCCTTACAGACTTTAAGGCTTTGATATAACTATTAATACTCCCAAATCAATGATCTAAGTCCCTTGTAAATATATTTTGACATTGCAACCAAGCAATGAGTGTGAAGATGGATTGTATGCATGGAAAATGGGTCTGCAACTAGATTCCAAACATTATTAAAAGGTATTTAAATGAATAATCTTGAACCTAACATACTTAAAATAAGTTTCAATATACATTCCAATGTTACATTTTCTCTATGACACCTAAGGTGCACATTCATGGTTGACTATGTGTATATATAGCATTGATTGTCATCACAGTCCTTTTTGTGCAATTTAGAGAGGCTTAGTTTATTGATCATGAAAAATAAATATGTTAAACACCTTTTATACACTCCAAATACCTCCATGAATGTTTTCAAACCTCATGACACCATGACTGTAGTTGGGAATAAGCAGAAAGTTGATTATGAGTTTGATATGAATGTGTGCTTGATCAATGCATGATGTTGGGAGAATAAAAGTGTAATTAAGGTTATTTTTATGACATTAAAACATGTAACATATCATATAAAATTCACATGAAACCCTTGAAGAGAACCAAACCTTTTACAAGTAGTGAAACTTGATTGAAATCTCACATGGTGACACCTTCCACCAACCAGAGTTGTTTGATCCATGAAATCATTTAAAAACATGAAACCAAGAATGGGAAATAATATATGAGATATTAAAAATCCTATAAAATAAAATTCACCAATTGATTTGTAAGTATTATCTCAAACAAGAGCAAAACCTATAGGGTGTGGGAAATAACAGGTAGAAAAACATAGTAAACTTATTAAATATGGTTCATAAATCATAAGTCACCATTATTGTAATTAAAAAAAATGAAATTTAATTTTATTAATTGAAATATCATCACCAAAAGTCATTTAATTTTAAACTTCTCCTACTAGCCATACCAACCAAAAACCTATTGACCAGTTTCATGTGCATGGTGGAATGATGGAAGAAAATAATGGTTTCAGCTCAATTTTGGCACTTATAAATAATTTAAATCATGAAAATGAGTCTAAGGAAGTTTAAGAGACATCCTAAAACCTTCTCCCATGTACCACTCTCTCTCATAAACTGTACAACCTTTGAAACTCCCCTTTTTACACTTACTTTCTTGATTTTTAGTTCTCACCTACAAGTTTTGAATTAAAAACTGACATGTCTGATAGGGACTAAAATATTGTACATTGAAGAAGATTTTATAACATTTTTATTTCTTGTAAAACTATACCACTTTCATTTAATGCTCTAAAATGACCCCTAGATGACATCAAATGACAAAAAGACTAATTGGGCCATGACTAAGGCTAAAATGACATTAAATTACATCAAATGAACTATAACACACCCTATGACATTATAATTTACCCCTATATAAGTTTTTGACTATAGCAGGTTGACTCATTTTGATTTGTGGTCAAAATGGTCAACATTCTTATCAATTTCCTAAGGGCGGTATGCTTGTTATGCCATGACTAGTAGCCTAATCCTATCTATTGGGCCATGAAGTCACCTATACATAGGTTTGACACAAAATTTGCTTTTAAAACACACCAAACACAAATGATAGACATTAGAAAAAAATCAAAAGAAACACACATATATTCAATAAAACACTTATGGAACACAACACAACTGAAAGAAAGACACACACACCTATTCTACTATTTACAAAACTTGACTCTTGAGGTGAAACATTTAATCATACCTGTAGAGTAATTTTTACTCTACATCCTATTTAAATTTTGGGTTGAGCACTGCAATTTTGGTCCTCAGACGTAGCAGTAGATTTTTGGTTCAATGCAGGAGGAAGGTCCATTTTGCCTAAGTGTCAAGCGTCATCATCTAAGGCACCTTCTTTATGTTCTATGAGTTGGCCAGAATGTGCCAAGGGTCTCATATCAGCTTAGCAGAACATGCCAAGTGGCAGTGTTTGTGGTTACATATCAGCACCCAGGTTTTATCTCTTTGTAGTGGGAATTCCAAAAGGCTAAGTATTAAAGTCAGGCAGAACGTGCCAAGTGGCAGCAACAGAAGGTCCCAGTGTTGTTTTTCTAAAATTGATGGAAGTTGCCACATATCTCAACTACTAGAAGCAGAAGCCACCACGTGGTAGCATCTAAAACACATAAATGTTAAATTTCATAGCAAAAGAATCTAAAAGGGAAGGAATAGGCGAAAGAGGCCATGTATTGACTTCTGCGTGACCCTCAAAAGACCCCACAAGAAAGCAGATGTCACTGCATGTCCTCACCCACCTCTCTCAAAGTGCAGCAGAAGATGCCAAGTGTCAACATCCATGGGTTTCCCCTGTTGGCTCCAAAAAAGGCTGTGGTGGGCCCGAATGGGTTGTTAAGAGCTATATGGAACATGCCAAGTATCAGCGTCTGTGAGCATTAGAATAGGGCCTAAGAGTTTTCTAAGGTAATTAAAGGCCCTTTGGAAGTGGCCACGTGTCATCTTCTGTAGAAACCTCAAAAATAGTTCCAAAAGCCTCTAGGTTAAGCAGAAAGAGTAGGCAAAATTGGCCATGTGTCAGTTTCCACCTAGCTCTCAAAAGGCCCTCTAAAGTAAGTGGATGCATCCTTAGTAAAAAGAGCTAGAAGAGGTGAAGTAGCTAATCATAGAAAGAGACAAAGTGATTTAAGTGGCACAAGAAAGTGTCGACTCAAGGAGTTATTCTAGTAGTTGACACAGTACCTACCATGAGATCATCAAGAGACGTAAATAGTGAATGGTGAGACCTATTTCCTTCATTATGCATTAATGAGCAGGCAAATGGGGTGGCTCATAATTTTGAATCCTGACAGGAGCTGGCACAGCATTATCTTTGGGTAGCTTCCTCATCCCAATGCTCAAAAAGCACATGGGTCACACGTAAAAAGGGTGCCAAAGTGGCCTTTCTCTTCCTCTATAAATTGAAGATTGTAAAATCTAAAAGGGGGGAAGATTTCTGATAGTTTAGACTTCTTGTAATTTTGACCAGTAATATCATTTGCTCTTGTCTTGATTTCCTGAAGTTGTAAAGTTGATATAATCATGCATGTTTTTGTGCCCTTTATGTGGCTAAATGAATTAAGGAAATTTAAGCTCCATGCCTTGGTTGGTGTTATCTGTGTCATTTACACAGTAGTCTATGCTATAGATTTGCTAGTGTTGTGATTGGAAATGTTATTTGCTTTTGTCTCATTTTTTGGAATCTGAAGTTCTACATAACTATGCATAGCTTTTGCGCCTCTTATGTGATTGAAGGGTTCTATTAAGAAGATTAAACACTATGCCTTTGTTGACAATTCATGTATCTCATCAAAAGACTCCCCTATTGTGAGCCTCTATTTCTATTATTCCAATCGTTTACATTGATCATGCACATGTCTGCTCTTAAATGTAATTAAATCATATAATAGTTTCTTTGTGCTTAGGTTAGGATTAGGATTACTCTCAGGCACATCGCCATAGTTAGGTTTCAATTCTTACATTTTGCGTTTCTATTTAGTCTCCTATCCCTTTTCCCCAACACCTATAAAATAGAAGAGACCAGCTTCTTTAAAACTTGGAGGTCGTTTCAAGCCATATTGTCCCACAGCTTGAAACTTCCCATTGTTGATTGGCTAGGATCTAGCGCAATTTTACGCTGTCAATAGTTTTTGGCATGCTCGGTGGGACCAATATTTCAAAGGAATTGCTTCTATAAATCTAGGACAGCTTCCAAGTAAGTCTATTTTTATTGAATTATTGTGAATAAATTTTGATGGCTATGTATGGAGAGAATTCCTATGTTATATTTCCTTATCAGCCCAATGAGGGATCATATTAGCCTGGTCATCATATCTATGAGCCTAATCAGCCTTTTTAAGGCTACTTTCAAAACTATGATGAGCCTCATCAAGTTTCTCATGATCCTTATTATCAAGAGCATGACTCTTACCTTCCTCATGAGCCATATCAGTCTCAAGACTGGATTTTATCTTCCTCATATGGTTATGATGTTGCATATGAGTAGTGTTGCCTTCAAGAAAAAATGAATGAAATAGAGCTTAGAATACTGGCATATGCAAGAAAGGTTTGTTCCAAATCTCAGTATGAGGAAGTAAATAATCTATTTCAAAATGTGTCTAGTGATCCAGAAGAGATAAATGGACTATGTATTCTCACATTAGAAAAGGTGGAGGCTTGGGAAAGACAAAGAATTGAGTTAAATGAATTGTATACAAAAGGCTATGGTACTTCTTATTCTTTTGAAGCTTTTAACCATGCCCAGTGTGTACCAAGGAAGATTCCTAGTTGGAATCAAAAGCCCATTCAAAAGCCTATCCAAAAGGCTATTCAAGTGGCTATTTATGAAACTAGACCTTCTTACAGTCCCATCATTGTCTCACCAATTATCTCTCAAGCTCAGGTTGTTCAGGAGGATAAGCAGGTTCCAAACCTTGATGAGGTAATGGCCGAGTGGAAAGACCAAAATACAGATGCCTTTAAGAATTTATCTTTCCCTCCTCTCCAAAACTCTATAGATAATTCCTTTTCCCCTAAGTTTCTAAAATCTGATCATGATCAATCTTCCATACTTCATTTTCCCTCTCAAATAAATAAATTTCATCACCCTTCCTCAAGAGGACCCTGTTCTCCAGAGTATTGAATAAGAGGTTGCAGCTAAAGGACAAGTTCTTGCAGAATGTATAGAGGATGCTTCAAAAATGCCTGAAGAGGAGTTTCCCATTGATACTTCTCTTGAGGTTGTAATTGAGCACCCAGTCATAGCCAAGAGTGGGAAGACTGATCTTAATATAGTAGAACTTCAAGAGGAGCTGGTACAAAGTGAAGTCCTACATGAGTTACAATTATCTCCTATTGAGAAGGATCTAAATAGCATTATAACTAATTTAGTTCAAATAAATCAAAGTGAGGAACAAGAAGATGATTGGAAGCTGTACCTTGAGCCTCTACTAGAGATTGAAGAGCTTTATGTAGATATGTTGGCTATTGAAGAGCATGTTTATGAGAAGCTTGATCAAGAATCACCTATTTAAGGTCACAATATAGATGGAGTTGCATGCCCAAAGCTCCTTGAAGAGCTGGATGAACTTGTAATAGTAAATAAGAAGGGTGTGGTCACTCAAAAGGCATGCATAGATGGGGTATCACTTGAGATGGTGATAGATGAAAATCAATTTGAAAATAATCAGGAAATACTTGGTGAGTTTATCTTTATTGATGACTGATTTGTTGTTGATGACCCATTAGGGAAGATGCTAATATAGTTGGTCGACAAGGCAAATGCCTCATATGAGGTTATGACTGAGAAACAACCTGCTTTGCAAATTCTACCATCTCTGAAAGGAGCAAGTTTAAGATTTTTCCATTTGATCCAAGCAGATCGTGCCTTATCATGGTTAACTAGAGCAGGAGTCAGGTTCTTTTTGAGCAGGCTCAAAAGTCCTGGTGGTTACCAGTAACTATAGAATAATTTTTACTCTACATCGTATTTAAATTTTGGGTTGAGCACTGCAATTTTGGTCCTCAGACATAGCGGCATAGTTTTGGTTCAACGTAGGAGGAAGGTCCATTTTGCTTGAGTGTCAAGCATCATCATCTAAGGAACCTTATTTATGTTTTATGAGTTGGCTCGAATGTGCCAAGGGTCTCATATCAGCTCAGTAGAATGTGCTAAGTGGCAGCATCCATGGTTACATATCAGTACCTAGGTTTTATCTCTTTCTGGCAGGAATTCCAAAAGGCTAAGTATCAAAGTCAGGCAAAACATGCCAAGTGGTAGTAGTGGAAGGTCCCAGTGTTGTTTTTCTAAAAGTGATAGAAGCTACCACATATCTCGACTGCTAGAAGTGGAAGCCACCATATGGCAGCATCCAAAGCATGCAAACATCAAATTTCATAGCAAAGGAATCTAAAAAGGAAGGAATAGGCAGAAGAGGCCATGTGTTGACTTCCACGTAACCCTCAAAAGACCCCACAAGAAAGCAGATGTCATTGCGTGTCCTTGCCTACCTCTCTCGAAGTGCAGTGGAAGTTACCAAGTGTCAACATCCATGGGTTTCCCCTGTTGGCTTCAAAAAAGGCTGTGGTGGGCTTGAATGGGTTACTAAGAGCTATATGGAACATGCCAAGTATCAGCATCTATGAGCATCATAATAGGGCCTAAGAGTTTTCTAAGGTAGCTAAAAGCCCTTTGGAAGTGGCCACATGTCGCCTTTCATAGGAACCTCAAAAATAATTCCAAAAGCCTCTAGGTTAAGAAGAAAGAGTAGGTGGAAGTGGCCATGTGTCAGTTTCTGCTTGGTTCTCAAAATGCCCTCTAAAGTAAGTGGATGTGTCCTTAGTAGAAAGATCCAAAAGAGGTGAAGTAGCCAAATGTGGAAAGAGCCAAAGTGATTTAAGTGGAGCGGGAAAGTGTCGACTCAAGGAGTTAATCCAGTAGTTGACATAACACCTGCCATGAGATCATTAAGAGATTTAAATAGTGAATGGTATGACCTATTTCCTTCATCATGCATTAACGAGTAGGCAAACAAGGTGGCTCATAATTTTGAATCCTGACAGGAGTTGGCACAGCATTATCTTCAAGCGGCTTCCTCATCCCAATGCTTGGAAAGCACATGGATCACTGGTAAAAAGGGAACTAAAGTGGCCTTTCTCTTCCTCTATAAATTGAAGATTGTAAATCTAAAAGAGGGGAAGATTTCTAACAGTTTAGACTTCTTGTAATTTTGACCAGTAATATCATTTGCTCTTGTCTTGATTTCCTGAAGTTGTAAAGTTGATATAATTGTGCATGTTTCTATGCCCTTTATGTGGCTGAATGAATTAAGGAAATTTAAGCTCCATGCCTTGGTTGGTGTTATCTGTGTCATTTACACAGTAGTCTACACTGTAGATTTTCTAGTGTTGTGATTGGAAATGTTATTTGCTTTTGTCTCATTTTCTGGAATCTAAAGTTCTACATAACTATTCCTTTTACATCATTTTCACTCCATGAAGGTAGCCTAACATGAGAAGAATGTTCATTATCAATCACTTGGATGTGTACACAGTCAATAAACCTAACACATTTGAATCTTCTTAGGCCTACAATTGAACTATTTGGGAACTCCATAAGTGATCTTTCTTTCTCTCTAGGATCCTTGATTAGAGATGTAAATATTATTATCTTTGTCATATCCATTGGATGCTCTACAAAAAATGTAGATTAGAGTGTATGGTAGATGTCTCATCTTCTCTACCTTCTTGGATAGAATGTGCTTGATGTTTGAGAATATCAAATTCTTATCCTTTATGTCTTAATGTCTCTAAATATATCTCAAGATCAGATGGATCTTAACTATCCTTGAGGAAAAACAACTCTTCGATCTCATTCTCTATATTCATAACTCCTTAGGCATTAACTTTATCAAGTTCTTTTATGGTTGTAGGATTTTGGTTAGTAGAATGACCTTCATCCTTGTGCTTGATGGAACACTCAATAACCTAGTTAGTCTCATTAGCAAGGTTGACATAAGATAGAGAAACTCTTGGATAAAAAAGATTATTACCAAGATTATCAAATCCTTTGCATATGGCATTAAATCTTTCCATAGTTTATATTCACTCGCAACATGACTCTCTTTTCCATATCACATCATGTTAGAATAATTGTCAAACATATCATATATAAGCCTTTTAGGAACGTAAGTAACATTACTTAGCTGATAAAATTCATGACATATGGAATTGTATCTTTGCCATAGTTCATCCTCTTATTCTTCATGAGTGTCATCATCAAGAGCACCTTCATTGATAATAGGGATAAAAACATTATTCCTCCCATTATGGTGCTCAATTAGATTCATCAACCTATCATCATCATACTCATGAATCATGTAGTTACCTTTAGTAGCATGAGAATGTTTGACACTTGTTTCAGCTCCTTCAAATGGCTCTTCATGCATGATATAAGTACCAAGGTCAGTTTGCTCAAAGTATGCATAAGGATCATGTTCATGTGCATCTACACCATATTCATCAAAGAAAAATTCATAAACTCCTTCAATTTTATAGGATCCATCATCCACATTATATTCCTCCTTCTCATAGATAACATAGTTCAAGTTGGAACTTGCTTCAATGTAAGGCTCAATGTGGAACCTTTTAAGAGGTTAAGTTATTATGGTCACTTTGGTCTCATACCTTATCTTAAAGGCCAAGAAGGAATAGTCATCTAAGAGATAACCACATATATTGTTTGTAAAGTCTCTTGAAAGGAAGATTTCAAAGTGAGTTGGGAGGCCAACAATAACTATGTCTTAAAGGATAGGAAAACTAAGACAATCATGGAAAAAAACCTTCAAGTTTCTTATTATTATTATTATTATTGTCTTAGCAAGTATATCATATAATTATAGAACTCATTTGATATGAGGCTCATATTTTAGGCCCAACTTATCATCTACAACCTTGGGCATGACTGAAGTAGAAGCTCCACTATCAACCATGCAATTATGTACTAATTTATCACCCACTATGAGAGTTAGAATGGTGGAGGTTTCTCAGCCTTGGTAGATGGTTCAATAATGGAATTAGGGAAATTTAAAAGGACAATATGACTATGAATTTGAATTGAAGGTGAAGGACTAATATGAATAGTAGATAGTTGTTTTTGTAATAGCTCCTTTTGGTAAGGCATGTGAAGGGCATCCCACATAGAGATTGATGCTTTGGCACTTTTCAAAGAATCCACTATGTTTAGGAAATATTACTCACCTTATCTTTAGTTTTTGGAGCAAAATTATTTCATGTAACTTGAGGAATAGATAAAATTGAGTAGATCTTACAAAATTTTGACTTGAAGGAGGTGTAGTTGTGTTTGGGACTGCATTGCTTGCAACCATGCTTTGTTGCCTTGGAAGGAGATTAGATGAACTTTTAGGCTTGATATTTTCACCTCCTAGAGACTTCATCTTAGACCTTGTATTATATATAATAGAGGCTCTTTTATTGATTACAAAAGTGTCTTACACCATGAAGTTGGTGAAGCTCTTTCCATGAGGTTACCATTCTTCATTTGCTTGCATCATGACTTCATCTTCAGCTAATAGGAGAGTAACTCCTCCTTAAACAACAAGATCTTTCTCTCTACCTTCATTATCATCCATTAATTATCGTTGTTTCTAATCTTCTCCTTGAACCTAGTTATTATGTACTAGTACCATCTCCCTTACACTAGTAGTGAAACTTGGATTATACACATTGACAAGCCTATTGAAGTTAGGTTATCCTTGTCCTCTTCCTCTCCCAAATTTTTGGCCATATTGTTGTAGATAGGGATATGGATTTTGATAGGCACCTTGTTTCATGTTAGCTTGCCTAAGTTGAGCTCTTATCATCTAAATTTTAGCATCTTTATCCATGATATTATCTACCTTCTTAGGAGCATCCTTAGGCTTGGTATTTGCATTAATAATTTGGGCCACATCTAGAGTATTAAAATAATTATGAGATAGTATAGGCATAGACACTTTAGGATGTAGTTTTCTAGCTTGAATGAGGCCAATTTCAGCTCTAATGAAAAGATCATATGCTTTATGAAGGGTGAAACCACCCATGTATTGAAGCATAATAAAAATATCAATATCAATGACTCTCAAGTAAGTGGAGAACACAAAGCTAACAAGTGGTCTCATGGGAGGAGGAAATCTATACCAAGTCTTTTGAAACTTCTTGTTGAAGTCAAACATTGTTTCCTTGGGACCTCTCTTGATCACATTGAGTTAATATATAATAGAGGTATGGTCACTTTCATCTTCAAATATTAAAATCAACAACACTCCAAAGTCTTCCCATGATGTGATACATCTACCAAGCAAAGGCCTATACCAATCAAGAGTCTTCACTCTAAGGGACATCACAATAAGTTTGATGGCTGTATTCTCCTCAGTGACATTATGGAAACTATAAAAAATTAAGATATCTATTATGCATTCACTAAATGTAACATGACTCTCACCATTGTATGTAGGCACACTCTTTGTAGCATTAAGAGGAATGTCATCATAGGCTTGTAGGTGGATTGGATTTTCAATATTAAAGATAGGAAAGGAATATTTCCTAGCCATGTTTTCTTTAATATTTTCAATCTCTTCACTTATTTGGCTAGAAAAATATTCTTGCTCTTCACAACATTGATTAGGATGAGGGTATTTAAATTCAAGAGTAATTTCAAGTTGAATAAGTGGATCAACAAGATTGATAACTATTATAGATGATGACCTAGTGAGAACCATGAAGCACGAGAACAAGTATATGGAAAAAAATGGCCTTGAATCAGATTTTACCTTGAATGGAGTCACAAAATTCTAAGTGGCACCCAATTTGTATTTGATGTTATCAATACCAACATTCATCTTGATAAGTTGTCTTGAAGATAATGGTTCCATCGAGCATGCTAGAAATGTTGTCACCAAATCTTGCACCCTAGAAGAGGATGTTCAATCCTCTTTGATATTTTGGAAACATAGGAATACTTATAGGTATTTGGGTTTACCTCTAGGTATAAGTAGACCTCTAGGTTTAAGGGCTTACTCTATGAATGTATCTTGAAATGCTTATCACCTACCAACTATTTGTTTGTAGGGAAAAGAGTTATAAATTAAATGAAATGTAACTATTCAAAGGGGTTGTTACATTAATATTATTTCCACAAGATCATCATACTTATATCAAAATAAAACAAGGCATACAAACTAGCTTCTAAGTCTTAGAAGGTTCTAACATCAATGTTTCAATATAGAGGTGATAATGAAAGCAACACAAGGTAGATGAACTAGATGGTATATTTCACACTCCAAGAATATTTGTACACTTTAAATGATCCTAACATGATTGAATACACTTTATATGACCTATTAGAATAATAAATCTTATACAAACATGAAAGGATAAGGAAAACAAGGATAGAAGATTATCACTAACTTCACCATACATCACTTGCACACTTAGAAAAATGTTCATGAACTAAAAAATAGACTTGAATTAATATTCAAAGGCAAAATACAATGTCATTTGAGTATGTATTTTTCATACAACGTGTGGTATTAGCTTCTAATATCCAAAATGCCTACTACTTATAAAATTTGAGAGAGAAGTGAGAAGAGAGAAGTCCAAGAGTCACTAGGATAGGTGTCATGCTAATAAAAGGAGCTATACATTTAGGAAAGTGAAGTGTGATATGGACCATGAAATTTTTTATAGGACAAATGGCCTCAAATGCATGAAACTTCTAAAATGTGGCATAAGACTCCTCATTATTTGATCAAAAAAATACCTTCATCATTTATCCCTTTTGGAACATCCCACAACTAACAAGGGATAGAATTGATGACTTCCCTAAGGGTGAGGGGTTTTATACGTGATATACCATGAATTATTTACATCCCTAATCATTAGGATTCTTTTGGAGATGAGCTATCACTACCTACATTCTAAATAACTCCTCTTTCACTCACCCCTCACACTTGGCCTCAAAGTTGGCTTCAGTTTTCTATGTAAATATATACAAAGGATTGAATGACACATGTCAAGAAATCCCATATCCTTATATTCCTTAGGTAAACCTTAAAAGTCCTCTCACTTATAAATTTTACCCTCTCACTAATTTTTTCACTACGGTAGTTTTGAGTGGTTGAAGTAAGGGTAGTTACAAAAGAACTTAAGATATTTTTTTCTATAATAAATTGACATGATGGGTCATATCAAGTCTCAATACTTATCCTAAAGTTAATTTCACCTCTTGAAACCTTACCATACCTGTATAATACCAAAAATAAAAAATAAAAACTCATTTCTCCTATCCATATAAGTAGGGAACACCTCAAGTTGATGGGGAGGAGGCTTGTATAGTCCTCTACAACCTCCAACCATTTCCCAAGCCATTACATTCCATTTGGATACCTCTTTTCCTTTATTTTCCCAATGGGGTCATTATCCAGGGTTTTGGAGGATTTTAGGCCATTTTCACCTTTAGCCTTTGTTCATCAAGATCTAACATTGAATATATGAACCAATTTCACAAAATACTAGCTCAAGACCCTCTTAAATTTTTCCAAGCTCTATTATCTACCATGTAAATTATCCAAAAATATATTATCTCTCTAAGTTTCTTTATCAATCTTTATTCTTCATTTTGCATAAGCCTAATGTGGTTTTAATCCCAAAACTAGATTTATTATGGTTTCCCTTGCATGCCAAAAATAAAACACATCTTATAATCTTATATGAATATGTACCAAAGTGTTATAATTCTCACCTAAGGCTAAAAGTGATACTAACACCCTACTTGGGCTTTAACCCTAAGCTAGGACTAATAGGCTTGTCTACATCCTTGAAGGTCTAGGACACTCTATTGAATTTATCACCTTTGTGCATGGTTTTCAATGTTTTTCTATGTATGACATATATTACTAAACCTCCATGAAAGTTTCTAATGGCCTTTATCCCTCTTTATAATCACTTTTTTCCAAAGCTTGCAAGCCTACATCATAGGGAAGTACCCTCTATCTGAGACAAAATAAAGGGTACTTCCCCTATTTTTATAGGTAAAATGGATATTGGAGATGATCATCCAAGTGATGGAGAAAATTTTTAATGAGTTTTAAAGCTTATAGTTATCTTTATCACCTTTAACTCTTTAAAACCCTAAGACAAACATGTAGAAATTGTTGAGTGTGTTCAGGGTCCTATATATTGACTATAGGTTGCCTTTCTTAGAGCCTTTATACACTTTATTTACATGATATGAAGATATCCCAAGGCCATTATAATCATGATAAAGGTGTTTCCATATCTATTTACCATACAAACCTTACCAAACACTTCTCATTGCATACCTCTCCACCTGACTAGTTTAGACTACAGACTCCTTTTCTTATTTGGAAGAGGCACCTATAGGTGAATTTGCATAGTATAGGCCTAGAAGAAAATGTAAAAGACCCTCTTAAATATTTCAAAGGTAATTTGAAAATCATATAGGTCATTTTAATTCATCCTCCTTGTGTTCAATCCATGATAACATCAAGAACCCTAATTCTTTTACTCTTTACCCACCATAATTAGCTATAGTTAATTGTGCATGGGTCCTATAGGAATTTATTTAGCCTTGAAAGTAGTGTTACATAACATATTATTCCTTTATGACCTTTAGAGGTAGTTTATAATAACAAGTGTTTGTGTTTCCACTAGGCCTCCATGTCTTAGTTAGTACTATAGACTATAGACACCTACAGTCAGTTATCAGTGATATTTTAAACCAAAGTATACCTATACGTATACTTATTAGGCCAAACACTAGTACTCTTATAGAAACCTAAATTTGGCCACCAATAACCTCCAACTAGGCTTTTGACCAATTTCCACCTAAAGTGCATAATTTGGCCTAAAAACACTAAAATGTATTAAATGAGTTGAAGTTGATATATTCAAGTGATAATTATGGCTAGGGTATCCCTAAATGGGGCAATATAATTTATGGGCCAGCTAGCTTTGATCAGATCATTTTGAGTCAAAATGCTAATTTTTCACGTAGGTGCTCTAGATTGCTCTTTCTTATCAAATCTCTTGTATAAGACATGTTCCTTTGTTATTTGTTTTTGATAATATCCTAAATGGGATAATGGATCCAATGCATCTAAAATCACCTTCTAATTCTAATCCAATCAAATTTTGGACCAATAAAAAGGCATTCTGATCAATTTGAATAATTTATGCACAAAGTGCTTAAACATGCTTAAGAGTTAATTAAACCAAATTAGAGCCTAATCAAAAATTTCATGGAAAATTGTTGAATAATTTGTTTTGGAAATGAATGTTGAATATCTACATCATCAGGTGACCCCATTTCTTGAGAAGACATCCCTAGGCTATAAATGCCACAAATATTAGGATTCACACCTCCCATGCCTCATCAAATCCCTCCATGCCTCTTAATTACTCCTCTATCCCAAATATTAATGAGCTTCTTTATTAATTTTAATTACAAAATTAAATTAATCCTCAACCACACATCTTCATCTCAATATGGATGGTTTAGGTTGATTTTGATCAATCTCAAAAATCTATAAATAGAGAGGCTATGAACATCATTTTTAAGCTTAATTTGTGCAAAGTTATAATGCAGAATTAGTTCTAAAAGATTCATGTAAACTAGTGTTACCATGCAAAATTGATTCCGAACCATGCCAATCCAAAACCAAGGGTGCTAAGGAGAGATGGAGGTAGTCAAGATTCCATTGATGAGGACTTCATGAGCACAAAATGATCAAGCCAATCAAATAATAATTTTAGAGCATCAAGGAAGGCAAGGAATGTGTGTTTTATTACATTTTAGTTGTGTTTTGTTCATTTGTCTTTCTTCACCAAGCTCACCCTAGTAACTAGGAATGAAGATGTTAGTTTAGTGTATTTTTTTCAATTTGTTTTGTTCATTTTTTCACTAACACAACACTAAACTCCTCTTCTTAGTCGAATTCCTAGTTCACATAATGGCACACCCAGTGGGACTTTATTTTCTTCAAAATAATGGTCACAAAGCTCTTTCAAGCAACTTACTAATATTTTCCTTATAGAATCTTGGAGTAAGGAACCAAAAAGAGTAAAAAAAAAAAGTAAAAAATGTTTTTCCAGAAGTCATAGGTTTATTCTAACTTAGTCACGATATTATCTTGTAAGTAGTGGGAATGTTATTTATACTAGTAGTATTATGCTTAGCTTTTTTTGTTTTTTGAATAACTTTGTATTTTCATGTAGGGTTGACAATATCACTACTAACTCAGTCACAAGATTGTTCTACAACTCATGGGGTTGCCAAACCAAGTTGTAGTGTTTTCTAACCACTAGTAGGTTAAATGACAATACCACTACTTTTAAAGTGGTGGGGTTGTCTTTCAAGTAGTGGTATTGTCACTATGAGTCATGATATTGTAGTGTGTGTTGGGTGAATATTTTTTCACTAGCTGACTGATAGCAAAATAGGTGCATCAACCATAGCATAAGGAGATTTATACAGAAAAATGGACATGGTGGCCACAGCCATATTGAGACAAATCTCTCCTGTCAACAAGGGTAGGCTCCCTATAAACTATAGTATACTATATATCAGTTGAAAATACACATAGAGATGAAATAATACCTTCCATATCTCTTTTTTTAGAGATGATGTTTAAATAATAGAGGAGAATTCTAGTGTAATTACTAAAAAGGCACTTCTCTTCTTTCAGAAGTGATATTCAATATACAGTAGGATTCTTTCTGGGTGGTAACAGAAACCACAATAAACTAAAAAAAGCACAAAATCTTTCATTATCTCTCCTACTATTTAGGACAAAGGTGATGTCCCCCAAAAATATCACTCATTTTTGGGACAACATTTGAAACCAAAATAATCTCTACCCTTCTTGAAATTTATTTTGAGTATTCAAATTCCTCATTTTTCAAGCTTCTCAAAAATCTATAGACTCTGCAGGCTTGAATCTATGGACTCTACAGGATTGAATCTATGAACTTTGTAGGTTGAATCTATGGACTCTATAGGCTTGAATCTATAGACTCTATAGGAATAAAATATATGGACTCTATAAGAAGAAAATCTATGGACTCTATAGGCCAAGTTCAACGGGCTTCACAGGTTGATTTCTAGGGACTCTACAGGAAAGAAGCAAGCTCTCAACACTTATGTGATTTCAAAGTTGGTTCAACAACAAGGTTCAACCAAAAGAGTTCTTCAGTAATCTTCTAAGCAAGGATTGAACCATTGAACCTTGAACCATTTTGGTTCAATGGGTTCAATGGGTTCAAAGGTTTAACATCAGCAGCAAGGGTTAAGCGCATTTGTCAAGGTTCAAAGTTCAACAACTTCAAGGTTCAAGGTTAAAAGGCTTCTACAGGTAGGTTCAATCAAAAAAACAAGTTTTTGATGCTTGAATCATTAAACCATTGAACCATTGAACCACTTTGGTTTAAAGGTTCAACAAGTTCAACGACCAAATGGTTCAACGCGTTTGGTTTAAAAAGATTAAAAGGACTTAGCCAAATAAAAAGAATGAACCAATTGAACCGATGAACCATTGAACCACTTTGGTTCAAAGGTTCAATGGGTTTAAGGTTCAAGGTTCAATGGGTTTAATGAGGCTTTTTTCAAATAATCTTGGTTCAACCAGTCAAAGGGAATGAACCATTGAACCGTTGAACCAAAGTTGGTTCAATCAGTTGGTTCAATCAGTAGGTTCAAGGGGTTGCCCCAAAGCCAAAGAATCAAACAACCCTTGTGGAGGGAAGAAACGGGCAAATGGACCAATTCAAAGGCCAAAAGAGAAAAGGGATTTCCTATGGGAAAAAGACTAAGGCAAGAAATGAATTCTTTTGGACTTTCGTCTGAAGGAATTACTTCGGACAAAAAGTCTGAAGAAATTTGGGGAAGCTGCGGGAAAAAAGCCTGAAAGAATTTTTGAAAGCCAAAGACAAAGCAGCCAGAACAATTCTTGCAAACTTTTTGTCCGCAGGAAAATGTCCACAAAAAAAACCTGTGGGAAAGCTCTGAAGGACTCCAAAGATAAAAGCCCACTGAAGGACCCCGAAGGGTAGGTGCCCTTGTGGGGGACTCTCGACTGCCAAATTAAAGGACACTTCCCCAAAGCTAAAGGGTCACCTTCCCTTCAAGAGGATGCAAAACAAGAAATCTGAAGGAAGCAAGTAGCAAAAAAGGTTGAATCAAGAGAAAGTTGAAGAAATTCTAAGGGGTAATGCACCTGAAAATGTCAAAGTCAAGAAAAGCAAACTAGCCATTAGAAATTCAAATGTAGTGATGGGTGTGCGAACGTCAATTTCAAGGTTCATAAAATAGCCATTGATTTTGAAAAGCCTTAAATAAGAGCCAAAGAACTTAGCAACGCACCAAAAGAAGCTCAAAGGCCATCTGAAGACCACTCGAAGGGTGAATACCCTTACGAGGGGTTCTTCCTGACCCAAAGCACATAACCGAATACATTCAAAGGCTTTAAGGCCAAGACCAGTAGGAAGCAACTAAGGAACAAAGCATCAAATTGAATCAAGGACCTGATTCAAATAACTAGAAAAGGAAGAATGACAAGGAAGTACTAGAAACATTTGTGCATCGAATATGTTTCTAGAAGCAGATCACTAGGTGGACATTGAAAGATGCAAACTTTCAATAGCGTGACTCATTTCTCTGCATTGAGAAAAGCAAATGGGTAAATACCCCTAAATTCTAGCATGTTTTCTTAACAAAATTCAATGCAACATGATGTGTTACTATTCCCAAGTCCTTCTTGAAGAGGCTATATAAGGGACTCTCTTGTTATTGTAGAGATCACTCTCAGATTATCAGAAACAAAACTCTGCCCAAATTGAAAGGCATTACTGAGACTTTGAGCTCAGGTTGTTGATCATATTTTGTTATTGGAATAAGAAAGCAAGTGACTTTTTAGACTTTGTGCTATGATATCTTTGTTGTTGGGAAAACTGTTCTTATGTCTTTTTCCTTAATATATTTTCTATTCCTTTAATTCAATAAGTATAATTAGTGAAAGTAGTTAGGAAGGCATCCTGAAGCTAATTGTGGAGAGACTTTGTGCCCCCACAATTGCTTTTAGTGTGTTTTCTTTTTGTTTCTGTGTAAAGGACCTTGGGACAACTTTGTGCCCTCATTGTCCTTTGTATCTCACTCTTGGGAAATTCAGGTGGAGACTTTGTGCTACATCTCAATTTGCTGGTTACTACGACCTTGATTACATTTTTCAATTACTACCAGGAAGATTCTTGTGATTTGTTGAATGGTACTTCTAAAAGAAGAGGAGCGCTTTCTGTCATTATCCCTAATATTTCTCCTTTGATTTACATGCATCATCTCTGAAAAAAGAGAGATGGATGGTTTATCCTACCCTTGAGTATTATTTTCTATTTATATATATATATATATAGAACCTCCCCTTGATGAGAGGAGAGATTAGTCCCCTTTTGATGTGGTGAACCCACACATATGGATGACCAATCTTCTTACTTTGACTGATTAGACCTATTTTTTTATCAATATGTTGATCAACAAAATATTCAACCAACAAAAGGAACACAATAGGATTAAGTACAGCTCAAAGTCTGCACCTAAAACTACAATAGAGTAAAGGATTATGAAGGATGAAGAGATCTCAATGTCTCTCTAATATCCTTTACACAAAAACATAGACTGAAGGTAATTATGGCAGCACAAAGTCTCCCATAGTTAGCTTCAGGACATCTTCCAGCTTACTTCCACTTGTTCTACTTGTTTAATTAAATAAACAAGACTGTATTTAGGAAACAGACATAAGAACAATTTCCTAGAAGACACAAGCTTATTCCAACACAAAGTTTGAAAGGTCACTTGATTTCTCATTCATTTAACAAAAAATGATTAACAGTCTAAGCTCAAAGTCTTAGGAATGTCTTTCAATTTGGGTAGAGCTTCGCTTCTGATAATAGAGAGATCTCCCTTATACAAAATGGGAGATTACAATATATAGTATTCTTAGAAAGACTTGGGCACTTATTTTCATGAAAATAACTCATATTAAATTGAATGCCTTTAATATCTATGAAAGGGCCATGCTGGAAGAGGGTCATTGGCCTTGACTTTGGCATTCTGAATCATCTCAAATGTCTCCTCCTAAGCATGGGTTGTTTGGTCTTCTCTAAGATACTTACATGGCTATCCATTCGCCTTTACTTAAATGTAGAAAAATAGGCCGCACCTTTAAATATTTGTGTTCCCCGATGTCCACTTGGTGGACTATTCCACCTACTAGAAATAACTCTCCTATAAATATTTTTGGATTTCTTATAGCTTCTCTCTCCTTTCTTGCCATGTTTTGTCTTGTTTTATCTCTTCCTGGCAATCTGAGCTCTCAGGGATATCTCTCACCTCCTCCATTCACTTCTTTGGCTCCGTTTTGGGCTTGTCACTGAGTTTATTCTTAGGGTTTTTTAAAATCAATGGTTACTCCATCACCCTAAAATTGACGTCTATGGGGATGTCATTGGTCCCTTTGAACCTCTTTGAACCTTAAACCTTGAACTCTTTTGGTTCAAAGATTTAATCAGTTTCGTGAAGGGCTATGTTCACTTTCTTTATCTTCTTCGATTGAACCATTTGGTCAAAATTCTTTATGGAATCTTCCACTTCCTCCATTTGCTTGAGGCTTCTACTTGAACTTTGAACTTTTTTAACCCATTAAACCTTTGAACCTTTAAACTCTTTTGGTTCAAGGTTCAACGGTTCAACGATTCAATCTTTTGAAGCTTCGAACTCTCTAGATTTTCTAAGTCTGTTTAAGTTATTGAACCTTTAAACTCATTAAACCTTTGAACTCTTTTTGGTTCAAGGTTCAATAGTTCAATATTTCAATCTTCACTCTTTGAAGCCTTCTTTTCTTCAAGTCTTTTAGAATTTATTGAACTCATTGAACCTTTGAACCTTTTTAACTCTTTTGGTTCAAGGTTCAATGGTTCAACCTTATCTCTTTGACTCCTTTTCTCTAAGTATTTCAAAGTCATTTAACCTTTGAACTCATTGAACCTTTGAACCTTATGAAGGTGGGGTTCAATGGTTCAATGGTTAAAAGTGGTTCATTCTTTTTCTTTGAAGCCCATCGTTAAGTCTTTTGAATGAACTTGGGTGTTGAACCATCCTCAAAACACTAAGGAAATGCCTTAAGTGTTTTGAACTTCCTTAGAATAAAACCCACCTATTGAACCTATGACTTCCTTAGTTGAAAAGGCTTGAATATTTATAAAAATTAACTACTCAGAACATTTTGAAAGAAAGGAAAAAATTATTTTGGCCTACAAGACCAAAATGGTCAATATGTTGTCCACAAAAGCAAGTGACAGATTTTGGGAACAACAGTAGGCTCCAGTTGGGGAACTTCCATCAATTAAAAACTAAAGCAATTGAAGGGAGTAGAATCCAAAATCTCAGTTCTTTCATCTATGCCATTGGGCTATAGAGTCATGCTACCCAAAAAGAAAGGTGCCAAAAACCAAATGGTGCTAAAAACAAATGAAAAACATAGAACAAAAAGGAAGACTATACAAAAATTATACATATGTACAACTATACTTATCTGATACTTCAAGGATTGAAGTGCTTCAGATCATGCCCATTGTGAGGTAGAGAAAATGGCATTCCATCTTGGTATTCCAACAAGAAACTATTTTCACCATTTAAATGATGAATGCTAAATGGGCCTCTCCATAAGGAATCAAATTTTCCATGCATTCCTTTTGGTTCTCTCCTCTTGTCCCACAACAAGACTTGATCTCCAATTTAGAAATCATAGATTTTTGCTTTCTGGTCGAAGAGTCTCTTCACCAAACTTTGATGCATAACAATTCTATCCACCACCATAGTTCAATGCTCATTAAGTTCAGTCAGGCACATGATCCTTTTTTGTCAATGGAAATTTTAAAAGTTGAATCTTCTACTACCTTTTCTAATTTTAATGCTGGTAATTCTAGGGTGATTGGTATCTATACATTCATACCATACCAAAATTGGAATGGGGACATACCAATCTCCCTCTTAGGTGTAGTTTTATCTACCCATAAAGCATCAAACAATGCTTTATGCCAGGTTCTTTGATTGTCATCTACCATCTTCCTAATAATGGTCACCAAGTTCTTGTTGCTTGATTCTACTTGACCATTTCCTTACATATAATAGTCATAAGAGTGGGAGAGAATAATCCCATAATAGTAACAGAACTAGGTAATCTCATGAGAAGAGAAGCAAGCTGCATTGTCTGTTACAATCTTGGTTGGGACCCCAAACTTGGAAATGGTGTTTTCCTTGAGGAAATTACATACCACTTCTGAAGTAGCATGCTTAACTATAATGTATTCTACCCATTTGGTGAAGTAGTCTATGGCTTTAAGGACATAATCGTGTCCAACACTTGAGGAATGATTTATAGTGCCAATGAAATCAATTCCCCATTACTAAAATGGCTTTTCTATTACCACAGGCTTGAGAGGCAATGCAGCCAACTTGGGTTTTGTAATATCCCTTCGAATATCAAAACAAAGCTCCAAATTGCTTATCTGAATTTCTGCAAAATATCTTCAAATAGATGAATAAATCACAGTATAATTTCTTATTTATTTGCTCATAAGCTTACAATTAGAGACCCTCTGTCAGGTATACAAAGAATATCGAAAGTTTGGCCTTATAGCCTGAATATTCCGCGAACTGGGTTGAATCTGGCACGTCTCGGTCTACTGTGTAAAAAACACAGTCGCCAACGTCGGTTATACTACCGTCGTCGGTCGACCTGTAGTGGTCCCCTTGCCGACGTCGGTGATGAGTCGACCGATGTCGGTCTCTGTAAGTCCCTGTTCGCCGATGTCGGTACCTGAACTTCCTGTAGATGCGTACGGATTTTCACGGATCTGTACGGAATTCGTACGGCCGCTGATATAACACACCCTGTATGCCTGATCCTGATCTGTAGAATTATGGGCTGACACAAAAGATCTATATCTGGATAATTCTTGAATCAAAAACCCAAAATAAAGAAAATACCTGTAAACCCTTGTGATAGCTTCCGAGTGAAGTTATCTCTCAAATACCTGTAATACTATGATAACTTCTGGGTGAAGTTATCTCTCAATTCGGCAATAGATCGGCTGATCTTTCACAACCTCTGAATCGCACACAATGAAGAGTTGACGTTCTTCACTGCAATTGGAATCCTGGAACCCTTGGCTCAGTCTTCACAGAAGAATTTCTTAACAAGAATCAATATCAATAATAAGCATGGTTACAAACTCTCTCTCATGAGAGATTCTTATACACCTCCAAAGGTGTGCTTGCTAAAATTAGACTCTCTTAAATTAGACTTCCTTAAATTAGAACTAGGGTCTTAAAATTAGACCAAGTCTTAATTTAGAATTTGCATCCTCAAATTAGACCAAATCATTAATAATTAATTAATAATTAATTAATAATTAATAATTAATTAAAATTAGTTCAAATAATTAATATTTGATTAAATCAATCAAATATTAATATCTCCCTTAATTCATGCCCGAAAGTGCCCGAACGAATTCCAACCCATCTCTATCAAGACCCTCTATCCATCCTATCAGCCTACGAGGGTCGCATAATAGGCTAATCATCCGCTCGAAATATGTCAACTAGAAGGGGACATGACAGTCCGCCCCTCCTGAAATTGCTTGCCCTCAAGCAATCTCAACTCTGGATGCTGTAGAATATCTTCGCTTTCCCATGTCGCATCCTCAACTGGCAAATCTTTCCACTTTACCAAATATTCCCTGATAGTCCGTCGACGCAACTGTCTCTCTCTAGATTCCAAGATGGACTCAGGTACTAAGATCAATTTTCCCTCATCATCTAAGGGAGGTAAAACTGTAGAAGGTATCACACGGTGTCCTAACGCCTTTTTGAGGCGTGATACATGAAAGACATTGTGTACCTTGCTCTCTATAGGAAGCTCTAGCTCATAAGCCATCTCTCCAACGCGTCTTAGGATCCGGAAAGGACCGTAGTAACGTGGCTTAAGCTTCTCTGCCCCACTCTTCTTAAGAGTAGACTGTCGGTAAGGCTGCAGCATAAGATAGACCATGTCACCTACCTCAAAAGATCTCTCGGTCCTCCGCTGATCTGCATACTGCTTCTGTTGATTCTGCGCCTTAGCAATATTCTCTTTGAGAGTCCTCATAATATCCTGACTCTCCTGCAATAGGTCCCCAGCACTCGGCACTCTACTGTCACTCAGTAGTAAATCTAGAAAACTCGGTGCCTCATACCCGTACAATGCCATAAAAGGAGACATCTGAATGGTCATGTGGAAAGTCGTGTTATAGCAATACTCGCATAGATGAATCCACTTAACCCAAGCTTTTTGCTGCCCTGCAATGTAGTTCCTGAGGTAGCCCTCCACCCATTTATTTACAATCTCCGTCTGTCCATCAGTCTGTGGGTGGTAGCTGGTGCTAGGTGTAAGCTCGGTCCCACAAAGTCGAAACACCTCCTGCCAGAAGTGACTCAGGAACCGACTATCCCTGTCGCTCACTATGCTCCGAGGTAATCCATGCAGTCGGAATACCTCTCAGAAGAAAACCTCTGCTACCTGTGTAGCTGTATGTGTGGTGGTAATCGGAAAGAAGTGAGCATACTTCGTTAACCGATCCACAACTACATATATGCAATCTCGTCCTTGGGCTTTCGGCAAGCCTGTAATGAAATCCATCGACAAACACTCCCACTTCCTGTCAGGAATTGGAAGTGGCTGCAACAATCCTACTGGGTACGTGTTCTCCTGCTTGTTCTGCTGACAAACAGGGCACTCACGCACATACTGAAGAACATCTGCTTTGAGGCCCTTCCATGTGAATCTCTCCCTGATCTGTCTGTAAGTCTTAAAATATCCGGGATGTCCTGCAGTAGGTATATCATGAAAAGCTCGCATGATAATGTTCTTCATCGATGATCCTGGAATCAAATAAACCCTGTTCTTGTAAATGATCAAGTCATCCACAAGAGTATATCTGGTGTCAACCGTCGATCCCTCAACAATGCTAGTTGCCCATGTATCCTTGGCATACTCTGCCACAATCATATGTCGCCAATCCTCTGTAATGTGGACCATGGTACTCAAATACGGCCTGCGTGAAAGAGCATCGGCCACAACATTCTGGGTGCCCTTGATGAAAGAGATGTCAAAGTCATATGCCTGTATTTTACTCACCCACTTCTGCTGACGATCATTGAGGTCTCGCTGCCCCAAGAAATGTCTCAAACTGTTGTGGTCCATTTTGATGCAAAATTTGCTGCCCACTAGATATTGCCTAAATTTTGCCAAGGCATGCATGATAGCAAGCATCTCCTTATCATAGATGCTGTACAGTCTTTCTGGTCCTCTGAGCTTACGACTCTCATATACTATGGGGTGCTTGTCCTGCATAAGCACCGCTCCAATGCCCTCCCCTGAGGCATCGCACTGCAACTCGAACGGCTTCAAAAAATCAGGTAGTGCCAAAACTGGGCACGTAGTCATCAACTCCTTGAACCTTTCGAAACACTCCTGTGCTTCAGGTGTCCAACAAAAGGCACCCTTTTTAGTCAAATCTGTCATGGGAGCTGCATGTCGTGAATAACCATTCACAAACCTCCGGTAAAACCCACACAAACCTAGAAATCCCCTTAGCTGTGTTAGGTTCACTGGAATAGGCCAATCTATGATGGTGCAGATCTTCTCAGGATCCATCCGCACTCCCCCTGCACTGATAATATGACCCAAGTATAACAATTCGGTCATCCCCAAATCACATTTGGACTCCTTGGCGTATAAGGATTCCCTCTCCAATATGCTGAGTACAGTCTCCAGATGAGCCAAATGCTCCTGCCAATTCCTACTGTATATAAGAATGTCATAAAAAAAAACAAGTACAAACCTCCTCAGTAGTGAATGGAAGACTCTATTCATGGTGGACTGAAATGTTGCTGGCGCATTAGTGAGCCCGAATGGCATCACTATAAACTCGTAGTGTCCACTATGGCAGCGGAAAACTGTCTTCTCCACGTCCTGCTCGCGAACTCTGATCTGATGGTAGCCTGATCTTAAGTCTATCTTCGTGAAGTAATGTGCACCATGGAGCTCGTCAATAAGCTCGTCAATACGTGGTATAGGATACCTGTTCTTAATGGTCCTCTTATTCAGGGCTCTGTAGTCAATGCACATTCGTAGGGTACCATCCTTCTTCTTCACTAGAACAACTGAAGAAGCAAACGGTGATTTGCTTGGCCGAATATGACCCATAGCCAGTAACTCCTTAATTGTTCTCTCGATCTCATCCTTCAACCGCTTAGGATGTCGATAAGGAGTAATCATAATGGGCTTAGCCCCCTCCTCAAGCTCAATAATATGCTCAATGCCCCTGTCTGGAGGTCTCCCTGGTGGAATGTCACCAAAGACCTTGTCATGCTTGACTCTCAGCTGCTGAATGTCTGGATGGTACTCGGTCTTCTGTTGTCCCTCCTGCATTGGTGCTAATGTGCACTCGGCAACCCACTCTACCATATCATGCCGTATGAGCCTCTCCATCCGATGTAAAGAAATGGTTTTGATGTTGCCGTCTCGTATTGCTTTAAGAATGTGAGTCTTCCCATCTACATCAAAACGGATCTCCATATCTTTAAGACTAAGAGTGACTACCTCCAGGGAATGAAGCCACTTCATGCCCAGAACCAAATCTATATCTCCCATGTTGACTACATAATAATCAGCCTTGAACTCATAGTTGTTCAAGCGCAATGGAAGATCTCTGATCATTCGCTCACACCGGAGGGTGTAACCGTCAGCTACCTTAACTCTAATGCCCCCAAACTCTTCTGTGGTGAGTCCACGCTTCTCCACAAATCTAGTGTCAATGAAATTGTGTGTGGCTCCTGTGTCAAGAAGGGTAATGACCCTCTGTCTGGCCAAAACTCCCTGGAGTCTAAATGATCCCTCGTGCTGGATGCTAGATAAACGTGCTTCCTGAATCTGGAGTTCTGACTCTGCCTCTACCCAAGGCTCTGAAGCTTCAGCCTCTGGCTCCTCGGAACAATCATGATGTTCGGAATCTTCTGATTCCTCATCCTCATAATAGGCCCACATTACCCGATTTTCTTTGCCCTTAGGTCTCAATGGACAATCATGATTAGCATCATATGGACCTTTACAGTAAAAACAAAGCTTCTTCCTTCGCAGGTCATTAAGAGCCTCTCTATCCAAAGGTGGTGCTGCTGGATTGGCCCTCGAATCATTCTTGACCCCTGATTTATCTATGTTGAAGCCTGGTCTTTCTCTATTCCTGTTGGAGCCCTTACTGTCCCTGGATGAAGAAGTACCTCTGGAGTTAGATCTACTAGATGGAGCTGCCATCTCCATACTGCGTGCCTTCTTCATAGCTTCCTGTAAGGAAGGAGGATTAAAGCCTTTGATCCAACCTCTCAATGGTTCTGTCAAGCCCTCCATGAAGAGTACTACTAGTCGCCTCTCTGAAATGTCAGGAACCATAACTGATAACTTCTAGAAGTCACCAATGTAAGACTCTAGACTGCCGCTTTGGCGCAACTGTGCCAACTCTCGGAAATAGGACTCTGGATCCCTCCTGTCAAAATGCTCTACCAGCCTATCCACAAACTCCTGATAAGAAGTGATCCGATCATGATGGAGTGTCACCATCCCATGGTGCCACCAATCGTGAGCTACTCCCTCAAGATGTAGTGTCGCATATCTGATAGCATCTTCCTCACCCATCGGTCGCAATGTGAGAAATGTATCCAGCTTACTAACCCAGGCCTGTGCTGTCACTTTACCACTACCGTCAAATGTTGCTAGTGTGAGCCTACTCGTAGCCTGCTTCAGATCATTGTTCTGGGGTCTTAGTCTCCCATTCTGTCAACCTCGATAATGTTCTTTCCTTTGTGTGAGGAATCGGTCAAAAGTAATCATCTCCCTGACCACATGTGGTAATGACTCCCACTCTTCGGTCGCTGCCCTGAGTGTGTCCGTAAATGTCTCCTCATGCTCCTCACCTGCTATCACCTCCTCTGCTTCCTGTCTCACAAAGATAGGCCTAGTAGGCCTATTCGCTGTACGAGAAACAGTCCCATGGCCTCGCTGTGATCCTGCAACACTCCTGACATCCTCACGGTGTGGGGAATGTCCCCTCGGAGAACCCAATCTTGGCAGTGCTGCTGCCAACTACTGTAATACCTGGTTATTCTGCCTTTGCCCTTCTCGTAGTTCTCTAAGAGTAAGTAATACCTCTGGATCATCTTGGTCTCTCAGATGGTGAGGAATACGGGCCCTGCCAATATCATCACCCATGTCTTCCGGTAGTTGTTCTAGAACTTGAATACCTTCAAGCAAAGCTTTACTGCGTGTGTAATACCCGTGTGGTCGCAACTCTTGTGGCTGCATAAAATTGCTAAACCCTCAGGATGGCAGGATTTAGCTCTGATACCACTGTAATATCCCTTCGAATATCAAAACAAAGCTCCAAATTGCTTATCTGAATTTTTGCAAAATATCTTCAAATAGATGAATAAATCACAGTATAATTTCTTATTTATTTGCTCATAAGCTTACAATTAGAGACCCTCTGTTAGGTATACAAAGAATATCGAAAGTTCGGCCTTATAGCCTGAATATTCCGCGAACTAGGTTGAATCTGGCACGTCTCGGCCTGCTGTGTAAAAAACACAGTCGCCGACGTCGGTTATACTGCCGTCGTCGGTCGACCTGTAGTGGTCCCCTTGCCGACGTCGGTGATGAGTCGACCGATGTCAGTCTCTGTAAGTCCCTGTTTGCTGATGTCAGTACCTGAACTTCCTGTAGATGCGTACGGATTTTCACGGATCTGTACGGAATTCGTACGGCCGCTGATATAACACACCCTGTATGCCTGATCCTGATCTGTAGAATTATGGGCTGACACAAAAGATCTATATCTGGATAATTCTTGAATCAAAAACCCAAAATAAAGAAAATACCTGTAAACCCTTGTGATAGCTTCTGAGTGAAGTTATCTCTCAAATACCTGTAATACTATGATAACTTCTGGGTGAAGTTATCTCTCAATTCGGCAATAGATCGGCTGATCTTTCACAACCTCTGAATCGCACACAATGAAGAGTTGACGTTCTTCACTGCAATTGGAATCCTGGAACCCTTGGCTCAGTCTTCACAGAAGAATTTCTTAACAAGAATCAATATCAATAATAAGCATGGTTACAAACTCTCTCTCATGAGAGATTCTTATACACCTCCAAAGGTGTGCTTGCTAAAATTAGACTCTCTTAAATTAGACTTCCTTAAATTAGAACTAGGGTCTTAAAATTAGACCAAGTCTTAATTTAGAATTTGCATCCTCAAATTAGACCAAATCATTAATAATTAATTAATAATTAATTAATAATTAATAATTAATTAAAATTAGTTCAAATAATTAATATTTGATTAAATCAATCAAATATTAATATCTCCCTTAATTCATGCCCGAAAGTGCCCGAACGAATTCCAACCCATCTCTATCAAGACCCTCTATCCATCCTATCAGCCTACGAGGGTCGCATAATAGGCTAATCATCCACTCAAAATATGTCAACTAGAAGGGGACATGACAGGTTTGCCAATGAACTATTGACATAGCTCACATCTACGCACCTAAGTGTATGAATCTTGAAATAGAGTAGGCTAATAATAATTGGCTCACAAAATCTTATGGGTATTCATAGATGCAAAAAAATGTCCTCCACAAGCAAAATTATGGAAAGACTCCAAAAGTTTATTCTGTTGCGCTTTATCTATGTAGCGAAGGAACAATCCATCAAGGTTCCTCTTATACAGACCATTTTCCCATAGGACAAAATTGGCAGATTTCAACTTAACAGTCCTCTTTTATTTACGAGACAAGTGAGCAAGATACTCACCATAGGTAAGGAAATGAGCAATATTCAAGTACCACTCATTCGCAGTGGTGATAAAGAGAATTATTGGCATGTCTTTAACTATTGTTTCTTCATGCCCTACTTCTTCTGGTATGTTATCAACAATTAGTTGGCAGAGACCCCTTCCCTACACAAGCTCTATTAGTTTGATAACAAGATCAAACTCTTGGATTTTAGCAATCCAATTTCCCCTTTTGGTTCCAAACTCCTGCTGAGTCAGTATGGACTTGACTGTTGTATCAAGAACCAAAGTGACAGTATGTGAATTCAAGATGTAAAAATGGAATGCTTTACTAATTTTACTATAGCATAAGCATGTTTCTCTATGTTTGAGTACTTCAGCTCATGAGCTTTAAGAGGATAGTTCATAAAGGAAATAGGAGATTCCACACCTTTGTTTTATTAAACCAAGATGGCTAAAAGCATATGCTCAAAAGCATAACTATACATTATGAAGTCTTTGGCATAATTAGGATAAACTAGAATTGGGGCATGGGTGATGGCTTCCTTAATGTCTTGAAATGTTGACTTGCCTTCTTCAGTCTAGCTAAAAGTGGCTTTACCCTTCATCATATTGACAATGTGGTGAGTCTTCTCGGTTAATTCAAGGATGAATCTTCATAAAAAGTTCACCTTTCCAAAGAATTTCCAAAGAAAGAGTGAAATGCAGTCTTACTAGTAGGAAGAGCAAGCTCTTGAATGGATTTGACCCTTTCTAGGTCGATCTTTATGCCTTCTCGGGATACAGTGTGACTGAGAAGTTTACCTTCTGTAAACCTAAAAATTGACTTATTGGGATTAAGAGAAATACCATTCTACCTACATCTCTTCAACACTTATTTTAGATGATGTACATGATCAGGAAGATACTTAGAAAAGACTTTCAAATCATTAAGGTATACCACAATGAACTTACCCATTTCATTTTTAAAAGCAAGATCCATTGCTCTTTAGAAAGTGGTGCCAGCATTGATCAAGCCAAATGGCATTCTGCAATATGAAAAAGTGCCCCAAGGTATTGTGAAGGTCATCTTATGTTGGTCTGCTTCACCAACTTCCACTTGATTATATCTTGAGAAACCATTTAGCATTTATAACATCTTAGCGCCAGTCATTGTCTGTAGTAGTTGATCCATGATGGGCAGGGGATAGTTGTCCTTTAAAGATGACTGATTTAGATTTTTGAAATCAACACATAGGTGAATTTCTCCATTCTTCTTTCTTATAGGAACTAAATTCACAATCTAGGTGGAATGATGGATTGGAAAAATAATCCCTACATTCAGCATTTTTTATATTTCAAACAAAATCATGCCTGATATCCTAGGATTATACTGCCTTTACTTCTACTTGTGAGGTAACAACCCAATCTTGAAAGGAATTTTGTGATAGATTTCTTCAGGTCTGAGAGGTTTTAGTTCATCGTATTAATATGCCAAAACATCAGTGTAATGGTGAAGTAGAGTAACAAATTTGAGCTTATCATCAGAAGTGCAGCAATTCCCAATGTTGACCATTTTTGGATTTCCTTCTATACTCAAATTTATTTGATCGAAATCCTTGGAGGATTTAGAATCAATTTGTTGTTCCTTGATAAACCTATCATGCTTATCAAAAAGTTTCTCAAGAGAAACTAATCCTTTGGGAATTTTATTCCCTTTGAGTTGAAGGAACTCTTCATCAACTTTTGAATTTGTTTCTGGAGCTGATTCCTATGGTGGAGATTCACTACCTTCAAATTGAAGCTTTTCAAAGTTGTCCATCTATTCTAGAAAAGTAATGATTTGGTTATCATTATTGAACACCTATCAATGGTCAGTATTATCAGGTACGCTTAGTTAAAATACCAACTCAATAGTCTACCTATTTTCTTTGAAGTCTTTGTGAGGGACCAAGAGAGTTTCAGAGATGGCCAATGCATCTACAAGACTATTGAATTCTCTAGGCACAAAAAAAATACTGAAAGCATCAAAGCTTTCAATTCAGTCCCACACCAAATTATGGTAATGTTGTAATCTCTCATTCTTAGTTTAATATAGGTTCCTCACCTGAAAAACCACCAGCTCAGCATCTCCTTTGGCATGAAATATTTTAACACCTTTATCTTGAGCAGCCTTCAATCCAAGAAGCAATGATTCATACTTAGTAGTGTTGTTAGTGTTTTTAAACTACAACTTATATGCATTGGGGAAAATATCTCTTTGAGGAGATATCAAAATAACTCCAGCTTTAGAACCAATTGAAGCATTTCTACCATCAAATTCTATAATCTAGACATCATTAGAATCTAATCTTCTTTTAGATTTGTCTTCATCAGGAAGGGAAGATCCCTTTTCATGTGTATTGTGCCCTACCAATTCTTCTGATGACTTATCTAAATATTTTGGATTGTCACCTATGGGACTCTCGTCTACTGAAATAGAAATGTATTTAGTAGACAAAAAGTAATTACCCATACCTAAAGATTCAAACAAAATTTGAGCCTCAAGGGCTAATGTTTGAGTGACAATGTACTTTAATTCCTTCTCAAGAAGCAACCTTTACATGATGCCCTTGACAAGAATCCTCACCTCAGATAGGTGCATGCTTAATTCTCCACCAACGTCCTTACAAAAAAAAATTCCAAGAAGAATATCATAGGAGGCTGGGACATCGGCCACCAGGACTGTCATATTAATTATCTTATCTAGGAAGGCTACAAATGCAAATTAAGCATCTTTGATTTGTCCCATCAAAGGCACTTGTTTGTTTTCCATTGATAAATATCTTCCAAAGGTCTTAGTCAATGTGAGACTAAGATATTCTACCACCTTGGTGGGCATGACATTGTCAAATGTAACAGAATCAATTATGCAATTATTCAACTAATGATTGTTTATCAACAGGGAGACATAAAATAGTTTTGGCTTCCCAAGAGTAGCTAGAGGAGTAATCACAAGATTATTTTAGGCATGTATATTCTTTGGGGGAATAGAAGTTATTTTTAAAATTTATTGTCCTATAGGGATGGTTTTATTTTTAATGCATTGAACTAACCTATCCAACTGCTCAGGGTTGGATTGTAAGAATTCAAACTCGGTCATTTGAATTTTGGTCTTCTTAACATGGTTAATTATATCAAATGACTGAAATGAATTCAAAATAGAGGAAGGCAGTCCATCAATCTATTTTTTGCTAGGTGTAGGACTGGTCTACGAATTTGAAGAAGAAGGTGAAGGAAATTTTGAGGTACTTACTTTTTTAGTGATCATCGGGTCCTTTGATTGGAAAGGTAGTGAAGTTCCTTGTTTAGCAATTAAAATTTCTAGTCGAGATTCTTCCCCTATTTTTCCTTTATTTGCTTGTTGAGCTGACTAGTTTTGGGACCTAGTAAATACAGTGTCTGATCCATCAAATGCTTCACCTTTACTTTTGGGTTCATCCTGGTAATTTAGGAATCTAATGTTGGATTCACTAGCTAATTCTTCTTGGCCTTCTGAAAAGAGATTAGTGTCATCTTATTGGTTCAACTTAGGTTGGAAATAAAAATCAAAATTGGTTTCCAAATAACCAACTACTAAGTTAGTTGGTGTTGCTTTAATGGAAAGCTTCCCTAGTGGGGGAGGAAGGCAATTTGGTTTCCCTTGATTTTTGGCAGCATTGCCCTAATAAGATTGATTGGGAAATGGCCTCCTTGGTATATCCTGATAAGGAGGATGAGCAAACATCCCTTGTGCCATTTGCTTTTTGAGATCTAACAATTCATTTGATAGCTTTTACACCATTTGTTCAGTGGTGCCTATAGAAAAAAATTTAGAAGATGAAGAAGATTTACCTCTGTTATTATCTCTTCTTATCTTTCCTACCAAGATAATGTCATCTTCAACCTCAGCTTCCAAAATTTGAGATAGAGCAAGGTCTATGTGGCCATCTCATCTCAATAAGAAACTCACTTCTGGAAGCTGAGAATTGATGAAGAAGCATTTGAGATTCTCAAGTGTTGATTGAGAAATTATGAGAATCCTATTCCTCAGCTTGTCAAATTTAGAAATGAAGTCTCTCATGGGTTCATGAGGCTCCTTCATTTGTGTAAGATAAGCTAGTAGGGCATGTGCATCTTCTGCAAGTTTAAACTTGGCCTCAAATTTGGCTTTGAGAGTGTTCCAGTCAGTCACTTTTTGTGCTTTTAAGTGATAAAACCAGTCTATAGCAGTGCCTTGCAATGTTTTTATAAACAATCTGACTATAATATCTTCATATTCAATGGCTATTACACCATAGGATATGCAAAAGGCTACAATATGTTCATCATGATGAACCTTCCCATCACCATAGAACTTGGGGAAATTTTTCTTTGAGCTATGGGGTAGCTCATGTAGAGTTGGGGTCCGATTCAGGGGACTAAAAGTATTACCCCAAGGACCTCAAGCTACCATTATATGGCTATTGAAAGGAGGGATAATAAATCTCTATGGGATGTGTATGGACAAAACTCTACTAGCAGAGGAAAGAGCAGCTTTGCTTGGTATTGGGGACCTGATATTTGTAAGAGGAAAACTCCTAGTTCACTAAAGGTGAGTTTGTGAAGGGGAAATATCATAATTATTTTGCTGCACAAGATCAAATAAAGGTTCAACAATACATTAAGCTCTCTGGCTTCATGTGTATGGTGGGTCTGCCAGAGTGCTAAAATGGATATGGAAAAGAACTGAAACTACTTTAATTTGATTAGACTAAAAAAGGATTAGAAATGTTCTTCTTCCCTAGTAGAGTCACCAAAAATTATTGGGTGAAGATTTTGTCACCAACTGACTAACAGCAAAATAGGTGCATCAACCACATCATAAGAAGATTTATACAACAAAATGGATGTGGTGACCATAGCCATATTGAGACAAATCTCTCCTCTCAGCAAGGGGAGGTTCCCTATAAACTATAGTATACTATATAAAAATTAAAAATACACATAGGGGTGAAATCATACCATCCATCTCTCTTTTTTCAAAGATGATGTTCATATAATAGAGGAGAATTCTGGTGTAATTACTAAAAAGGCACTTCTCTTCTTTCAAAAGTGATATTCAACAAACAACAAGATTCTTCCTAGGTGGTAATAGAAACCACAAGAAACCAATGAAAGCACAAAGTCTTTCATTGTCTCTCCTATTGATTAGGACAAAGGAACATAGTAGGATTAAGTGTAACTCAAAGTCTGCACCTAAAACTACAACAAAGTAAAGGATTACGAAGGATAAAGAGAGCTCAAAGTCTCTCTAGTATCTTTTACACAAAAACATAGACTGAAGGCAATTATGGCAGCACAAAGTCTCCCACAGTCAACTTCAAGACATCTTCTAGCTTACTTCCACTTATTCTACTTGTTTGATTAAATAGACAAGACTATATTTAAGAAACAGACATAAGAATAATTTCCTAGATGACACAAGCTTATTCTAAGATAAAGTTTGAAAGGTCACTTGGTTTCTCATTCATTTAAAAAAATATGATTAATAGTCTAAGCTCAAAGTCTTAGGAATGTCTTTCAATTTGGGTAAAGCTTTGCTTCTAATAATAGAGAGATATCCCTTATATAAAATAGGAGATTACAATATATAGCATTCCAAGAAAGACTTGGGTGCTTGTTTTCATGAAAATGGCCCATGCTGAATTGAATGCCTTTAATATCTGTGAAAGGGCCATGCTAGAAGAGGTCATCGGCATTGAATTTGGCATTCTGAATCATCTCAAATGTCTCCTCCTAAGCATGGGTTGTTTGGTATTATTTAAAATACTTACACGGCTATCCATTCACCTTTACTCAAATGTAGAAAAATAGGCCATGCCTTTGAATATTTGTGTTCCCTGATGTCCACCTGGTGGACTATTCCACCTATTGGAAATAACTCTCCTATAGATATTTTTAGATTTCTTGTAGTTGCTCTCTCCTTCCTTGCCATGTTTTGTCTCTTCCTAGCGATCTGAGCTCTCGAGACTATCTTCTCACCTCCTCCATTCACTTCTTCAGCTCCTTTCTAGGCTGGTCATTGAGTTTAATCTTAGGGTTTTTGAAAATCAACAGTTATTCCATCACCCTAAAATTGACATCCATGGGGACATCACTGGTCCCTTTAAACCTCTTTGAACCTTAAACCTTGAACTCTTTTGGTTCAAGGTTCAATGGTTCAAAGATTCAATTGGTTTCGTGAAGGGCCACATTTGATTTCTTTATCTTCTTCGGTTGAACCATTTAGTTGAACTTATTTATGGAATATTTTGCTTCCTCCATTTGCTTGAGGCTTCTGCTTGAACTTTGAACTCTTTGAACCCATTGAACCTTTGAACCTTTGAACTCTTTTGGTTTAATGGTTCAATGATTCAATCTTTTGAAGCTTCAAACTCTCTAAATTTTCTAAGTCTGTTTAAGTTATTGAACCTTTGAACTCGTTAAACCTTTGAACTCTTTTTGGTTCAAGGTTCAATGGTTCAACAGTTCAATCTTCACTCTTTGAAGCCTTCTTTTCTTTAATTCTTTCAAACTTTATCGAAATTTTAAACCTTTGAACCTTTTGAACTCTTTTCATTCAAGGTTCAACAGTTTAACCTTATCTCTTCGACTCCTTTTCTCTAAGTCTTTCAGAGTCATTGAACCTTTAAACCTTATGAATGCAGGGTTCAATGGTTCAACAATTAAAAGTGGTTCATTCTTTTTCTTTGAAGCTTGTCGTTAAGTCTTTTGAATGAACCTAAGCATTGAACCATCCTTAAAACACTAAGGAAATTCCTTAAGTGTTTTAAACTTCCTTAGAAGAAAGCTCGCTTATTGAACCTGTGACTTCCTTAGCTGAAAAGGCTTGAATATTTAGAAAACTTAATTGCTCAGAACATTTTGAAAGAAAGGAAGAAAGCATTTTGGCCTGCAGGACCAAAATGGTTGATATGTTGTCCACAAAAGCAAGTGACAGATTTTGGGAACAATAGTGTGCAGAATAGGCCATTTTCTAGAGATTTGTTTGGGGTCATTTGGACTCCATTAATTATGATGTTTTTTAAAACCATGTTTTTTTTCCTTTAATTTTCATAATATGTTATTATTTTAGCCTGAAGTTGTATATTTTTTTATAAAACCTCATTTTATCCCAAGTAGTGGGATTGTGACCCTGAGTAGTGGGATTATTGTTTGCAATACTGTAACTCACTTAGTAGTAGGATTATCCTATTATTAGCAGGATTGTGAAACTAAGTCATGGTATTGTCACCAAACCACATACAGTTAAGTTACAATACTGCAACTCTTAAAATTTTGGGATTATCTTGAAAGTGGTGGGATTGTTTTGTTAACTAACGGTATTACACCACTATGACAACCTGAGAGCTCCTTTTTCTAACTTCATTATTTAAAACTAATTTTAGATTCAAATCTAAACCTTTTTCTAACATTTTTCTTGTAAGACCAACTTGGAAAATTGCTAAAAACAAGTTTTAGATCATCTTTTGCATGCTTTAAAATAGATTAAGAACCTTGTTTTGGTGTTTAGCAAAAAATTTATATGTTTATGGTGAATGTTTTCAAACTTTTCAATTAATACCAAGGGGTCAAAAGAACACCATCACACCTTTCCATTTGGAATTAAAAAATTAACTCACCTTTCCAAGAATTTTGTATTCACTTAGTTGTTTAAATTAGTTTTTTGTTTGGCAAAAAGAGGGGTGTTGTGTGTATACTCTTCTATTTGTCCCCTTTAGGGAACCCTTGGAATCAAAAGTGACATTCCTATTTAAAATAGCCTACTCCAAGGCTTAGAAATAAATTCATCTAAAGCACTTCCCAAAAACTAATCAAAGTTTGGGTGACCTTGAAAATGACCCTAAAATCTTTATATTTCATGTTTTCTTTATTTTTAAACAAACTTCACTTGTGAGGGGGACTTCATCACCTCCCATTAGTTCTTTAGGGAAGATTTGACTCAGGGTTTCACCTCTCAACATTTACTTCATTTGGCTCCTAATTAGATTTTCACACAAGATGTAGTGGTAATTTGGATATCACACTCCACTGAGCAAATAGTAGGATGTAGTGGTTATAAAAAGGACTAGACCTTTTTGAAATAATCCAAGTGATATAGACAAAAAATATATGCTTTTATTTTTCATTATTTGACATTGAAGTCATTGTGTAATTGATTCCCCTAGAACATTTAGAAACTTGTAGATCTTAGACAAATCCCCACTTGTCGTGGAAGTATTATTGGTGCAAGGTGCACCTCAAGGTCCATGTCATAGTAATATAATTTAAGAGAAGGGGGGTGTAAAAAATCTACTATATAATGTGAATTTACTTTTTAATTAACACTTTAAATCCTCTCAAATGACATATATTGATGGATTCTAACAATACCAAGCAACATTGTCAGTTTAGAGTTTAAGAGCAATTAATCGGTTTAGTTTGTCCTAGATTAAAGTCTTGTTTGAAGTCAAAACTTGGTGTAAACAAATGATACAAACTAAAACACATGGTCCTCATTTTCCTTTTAAAAAAGAGGCATTATGATGCCCACGTGAGGTCATCAAATTTTCATTTTTCAAAGTTTATCAAAACTTTGGAGTCATATCATCCACTTTGGCCTAGTTATGTTGCCCAATTGAGTCTAGACCTTTGCCAAAGTTTTTTAAGTCCTTCATTTATAATCTAAATTCATATTTTAACCTTTATAAGTTCATAGAGTTGATGTGTTAAGTGGTTCACCATTTTCAATAAACTTGAGGGAACTTAGGTTTAATTTCCAATTTGGGTTGAAGGCCATTTAAGACTCATGATCATTATCACCACTTGATAGACTTAAGTCATTTGCTGCTAAAAAATTGCACTTTGAGTCTATGAACCACAACATTTTGAGTCAAGAAAGATAGTGTTATGCCATCAAATTTTTGGGAAACTATTTTTTCCTTATAGAGTTTTTGAAACAAACATTTTGTTGCATCTTTTGGGTAGTCTAGAATTGTTACACTGCCCAAAACATTTTAGATGTTGTTTCATAGACCTTCTTTCATGGAGTTCAAATTTGTTCCTACATTTTTAGACTAATCTGAGTGTACATTTTGTGAACCTTTGTCTAGCACAATTACATCATTCACTTTTTATTTAAATTATTTGTCAAAAGAACCAAGTTTTATACCATTATTTGTGAGAAAAATAAACTATCTCTAAAGTGCTTTTTGTTTCATACCCTATACTTAGTTGGTCAAGTTCATATCCAAAACTCAAATGCCTAGTATTTTTTAGAATTGTTTCAAATCCCTTAGATTAAAAATCATCTTTATTTCAAAGTCTAACTTTTGATGTTGGCACATGCCTTGTTTGAGCCTAGCTTTTGACATTGTGTTTGGCCAAAAGACCTAGCAAATTTAGCTTTTCCTAAATTAGACTGATTTGAAACACTTCAAGCTTAGATTTTGGCATTTATATTTTTAGTCTATTTACTTGTTTATCTTTGTGTGAATAGTGAGGCATTAGATACTTAATGATAGCTTGTTTCCTCATAAATATTTGCATAAACCCTTTTGATCATTTTGACAAATCTAGACCAAGTTTAAAAAACATCTATTTTAGACATTATCCTTTTTAGATTTTGTATAACTCTCTTTTTATCACAAATCATTTACTATGGATCCCAACATGTATTCCTACACTTGTAGTGGACTCATGTACAATATGGGAATTATTAATGTGGTTATGTAGGAAGAAATGGTGTAAGACCCCTAAGTAGATAATATTCTTTATGAGATGGATTCTTATCCCTCTTATAATACTCAATTAGGGGCACAAAGCCCAGATCCATTTGCTAACTATTTGGTTAACACACCCCCTTATTCAAAATAAGACCAAGAACAAATAGCACAATACCTAGCTACAATACCCAAAACTGATGAACCAAATATTCAACAGTCACACTCTAATAATACGCTTTCCACATATAATCCATTTTTGTTTGAGAATAATTTATTAGAGAATAAAGATGAGATTTTGGTTACAACCATAGAGGTAGGTGCCAAGTTTCCAGCAGAGTTCCCCCATGAAAATTTACCAAGTCTAGTAAGAATGCCTCACAATATCATTTATGATCAATGAGCTTCTTCTAGAAATCTTTTGGCTCTAGTAAAAACAACATATCAGGACCCTAATCTACCTAATAGAGTTAAAAACATCATGAAAGACCACTTTAATGAAATGTAGATAACATATCAAACCTACCTAAATTTAGCATGTAATTTCAATCAGATGAACATGGTGAGCAAACCTCTTATTGAATTCATTCCTTCAACAAGAGTTTTGATGGAGTCAACTAGTCAAGAGAATTAGAGTTTAGACCCATTCATGTAAAACACTTTAGTAGATAATTTTCTATATATGCACATTATTGAATAAGGGTCTTTTACTTCTACATAGACTAATGAGAAAAATATAGTGGATAATGTGAAAGCAATGTCCAATCCCATTCAAAGTGGTACTAACACATAAATAACTAGTCAACAACATGTGCCTATAGTTAATACCATGAGTGGACCATCATACCAGGGAGTAGGAGTTTATACATCCCAACCTCAACTAGTAACCAATATCATGTCTCAATAGCCAAATGTGATGAATCCTGCTCCTCAAAAAGTGACAAGTAGTATTCCACAAAATTAGGCACAATCTAGAGTACCAAGATAACTAATACCAAATGTATTGACACCTCAGTATGGGGAAACTAATGTTTTACCTTGCCATGTAATGGAAACAATACCTCTTAAATCATAGACTAGTGTACCAATCCAAAACCAAGTGATAATTAGTCATCAACATGTAAATATTGGTCAGTGACAGATGTTAAATATTTAACTTGATTTCACTTCCCCATAAGGATTTTTGTAAACAGGAGACTCTTATGTTTCTCAAGTACCTACTACACAACAATTGGTTCAAAATGTGCCACAAGTTCAGAGACATGGTCTTGGTCCACAATTTCTCACTCAATAGTAAGTTTGATTAGTTAACAGCCTATCCCTTTTCAACCATAGTAGGCACAGTATAATTATATACCTCCATCCCAACCAAAAAATCCTCCAAGTCAAACCTTTATCACCAACCAAAACCAGAATATTGCACAACTAAATGTACAATTTTAAGTACATCATAATCCATGCATGCATATTCCTGGTCTATTTCCCAACCAAACCAATATACCCCAACAAGTACCTCCATCATACTTTGGTCAAAGGTTCCCACTTATAACCTCCCAACCATCTACCCAAACCAATATCCTCCCTTAATCCAATGTTCCTTCCAGTTTCCTATCCCAATAATTGTAATAGATGAAAGATGTAATTTCCACTATTCATGTTGGGAAATAGACTAAAAAGTTTAAGTTGGATGATGTGTGTTCTTATCTATTCAACATGGATTACTTGCAGCTACCATTTCCTTCAGGATATGAACTATCGAAAGTTGACAAATATAAAGGGAAAGCTGACCCTAAGGCTCATTTAATAGAGTTATTTGTCACATGTCAACTAATGGCATATAGTGATATATACCTTTTGTTGTTGTTTCCAAGGAGCTTAGATGGAAAAGCCTTGGATTGGTTCTTAAAGTTTCCAAAAAATTTAATAATAGATTTTGATGATCTTTTTGATAAGTTTGTGCGGCACTTTTCTTATAATCTCAAACATGAGATTTCATTGGTTGACTTAACACAAGCAAAGTAAAAGTTGCTAAGAAAATTGTAAGTTATCTATAGTAATGGAGAGCTCTTACAAGTTGATTCACCCATAGTTTACTAGATAAATAATTAGTTGATGTGTTTACTAAAACTTTACATGGTGAGATAGCTTATCATCTGGAACTATAATGTGCACATACTTTTAAGGAGATCATTGATAAAGGCTTGTTGATTGAGTAAGATCTTATTAATAAAGGGATCATCAATCTTACATAAACTAATCAGAATCAAGGTACCAATTAAGGAAGTGGCCAAAACCAACATCCAATTTAATCACAAGCATCATAATTAGCACATGCCACTAACCAAGAAAGACCAAAGCAATATAACCGCAATAGGAATGTTGTGGGTAATAGATTAATCAAGTCATGTCATGTCCAAATGGTGCAAACATCATCTGTACCACCTTTTTATCTTATTCTTACCTAATAACCTCTCCCACTAATGTTGCAAGCATAATAACTCAGACCAACACAACAAATATAACAACATTTACCATTGTAAATCCCTCCTCCAAGGAGAACCGTGCCTACACATCATGTCTTTAGTGACCTAGGAGAGCCTATTGAGTATGTATTTTACAAAATTGATAGTAATAATCTGATTAGTTGGCCTATACCAAAGTATTAACTGTAAGACATTCCTTATCCTAATTAATACCATGAAAATTAATTCTATATCATTGGGTCAATGGGCATAATCTATAAATAAATCATTTAATTGAGAATATGTTGGAGAATAGGAAGATAAAATTGGATAATGATGCTTACACTTCCAATAAAACTCTTAGTATTTATCAAAACCCCTTTCCTCAACAAAAAATTAGTAATAGTAGAAAAATTAGCAACAACAACAACACTAGCTAGTGCAACAACAAAATCAACAGTATCAAAATTAAAGGTTGAACTATCAAAATCAATAGAATCAAAAATAGAACCCATAATGTCAGAATAATATACAAAACCAAGGTCAAAATGGTAATAACCAAAAAACCTATCATGCAGTTGTATATGACTATAACAGGATTATAGGTCATATTGTAGGGGGTAACATTAATACAAAATCCATTAATCCTAGATCGAGCACTAATCAATCTATACCATTGTAAAACAATAACACTCAACCACATGACATGGATAATCTTTCTTTGACTTGGGATAGCACACAGGCAAACTAGCAAATTATGACTTCCACTTTTGGACCTTACACCAACTTACCCTTGCCACATGACCACATACAAGTGCATGGACAATTGATACTTGTCTTATCTGGTCCCACACCATTCCTAATATTTGTTAGCAATTATGTTCCAATATCTAATCTTTATTATGTAATCACAACTTAGAGGTTGAAGATTACTATCTTAGACCCACAACCATCTACCACTTTGCCTATTATCCAACCAACCATTCAACCTTGAAATAAACTATTCACTATTGACCAAGATAAGAAGTTTGATATTGTGGAATAATTTTAGAAGACACCAACACAAATTTCTATTTTATATTTATTTTTAACATCAAAAATCCACAAGAACATCTTGAATGAATCCTTGACCCAATCCACTGTGTCCAGTGACATATCCACTAATAAATTTCAAGCTTTGGTTGGACACCTAGCTTCATCCCAATAAATCACATTCAACCAAAGTGATATGCCTTCCCTTTGCCCACTCCATAATAATCCATTATACATAGAACTTTATATAAATTGGCATAAAGTGAAGTGTTTCCTTATAGATAATGGATCAAGCCTCAACATAGTGTCTTTAAAGTTCATCAAACTTCTTGGGTACACAATGGTAGATCTCTAGCTAGAAATGATAACTATCAAAGCATTTGATAATCAAGAAAGAGAATCACAAGGAACCATTAGCTAACCAATTATCATGGGCCTTTAACCCATGTTACACTTTACCATGTACTTGATCTTGAGTTGTCATATAATATGATTCTAGGTAGTCCTTAGTTACATGAGATTCATGCAATCCCATCAACGTTGAACCAATGTATCAAGTTCTCCCACTCAGGGATGGTAGTGAATATTATAAGAGATTTACACCCATATGAACACTGCAAACATCTTGAAGTCAAGTTTCAAAGCTATAATTACCAATATGGCATGAATTCTAGTTCTAAGTAAGATAAAAGAAAGGCCATAATTATTGATCCACCACAAGATAATTTCATAGATCCTAATACCTTGGATTCCCTTTCCCACATGTTACCTCCTAAAACTTCTAATCATTTCACTATTTCAAATAATGGATCAGGAGAGTATGTGACCTATGATACCTTCTATATTTTCAATCTTCCTTAGAATCTAAAGACCTTTTGTCAACCTAAAGTCACCCCACACATGCATTGGAAAAAATAGAACAAAGATAAGGGACCTATCATATTTGTACCAACATCTGGCCTAGAACCAAATCCTCCTGTAGGAGATGAATCATGGTTGTATAATGATAACCAAGCTAATTATTATAAAATTTCAAAGTATCATATTCCTAATAGGATCATGGAACATCAAGATTATTAAGGAAGAGGCCTCAGACCAAATCAACAAGGAACCATCGATCCAATTTCCATGACTAAGTATAAAAGACCCTATGGACTTAGATTTAAACTACCTGGGGATGACCCCACATATCTTATTTAAATTTCATCACTAGTGGTTAGTGATGATGATGTCGAAAATGAATTAGATTCCAATCATAGCCTCACCTTTGATTACCTAGCTAAGACTAACCTATTTGATAACAATTCCATTTTTACCCTTACCTTGGTCATTCATCACAACCCATAGCTATTATACTATCCCCAACTGATAGATTGGGACCAACAAGAATATAATTTATTGATTGATGAGTTTTAAAATGATGAGGCATTTTGTGAGTTTTTAGGCCTTAGGGACAACATTATATTAGGGGATCACAAGTTAGGATTCTCAATTACATTGGGTCCTAAAGCCTATTTTGGAGATTGGGTGAATGCCCTTAGCTAAAAACAAATAAATAAAACATTAAGGTCCCAAAGTAAAAACCTCTTTGAGGCACTTTATAACCAGGTAAAAAGTAAAGATAAAGGCTAATCTAGTGGTGAAAACCTATTTCAGGTGCCATTAGAGGGGGTGTTCATTTTTATTTGAATTTAGACCAAGAGACCACCAATAATGAGCTTGCCCATGGATCCAAGTTTAGTTTTTCACAAAAAGAAGTATTTGATCAATTATTCAAGAGTTTCTAAATATTTGTATCACATGGCTAGATCTCCCATTAGGGGATTTAGTTTCATCATGCCTAAGAGAAGTTGAAGAGCAAGTTCTAGCAGAGGACCCTGATATAGTCCAACAATTCAAGTCTTTGCCTATTATCTTAGAAGATGGTTTAACCTTTCTAGTTGAAGATACAACAAAGGTAAACATCAAGACTCCATCAAACTTGAAATGGATAAAATTAGGTGCATACCTTACTAAGGAGGAACATGAAGTCTTTACATCTTTATTAAGATAATTTATAGATATCTTTGCATGGGTTTATTCTGACATGCTAGGTTTGGACCCCACCTTGGTTCTTCACCACCTTGTGGTCAATTATGATGCCAAACCAATAAAATAAAAGCTATGTAAGATGCATCTTTGCATTGTTGTCTTTTTAAAGAAAGGGTTGTAAAAACTCTTAGAAGCAGGATGTATCCAATCCATTGACTACTCAAAATAGATATCTAATGTTGTACCTATTAGAAAAAATCTTGAAGGAATCAAAATTCATACTAATTTGTGAGACATCAATAAATATTGTCCTAAAGATGACTTTCCATTTCCTAATATTGACATGATCATCGAATCCATGGTAGGGTATGAAATTCTTTCACTCATAGATTTCTTTTTAGGATACAACCAAATCAGAATAGCATCACAAGACTAACATAAAATAGTGTTCACCACTCCATGGGGAACATTTTGTTATCAAGTAATGCCATTTGGTCTTAATAATGTTGGATCTACATATCAAAGGGCCATGACTATCATATTCCATGATATGATGCATGGTATTATTGAAGACTATGTCAATGACATATTAGGAAAATCTAAAACCAAGGTTGACCATTTAGTAGTGCTACATAAGATATTTGAAAGATTAAGAGAGTAAAAAATCAAACCTAACCTAAATAAATTTTTGTTTAGTATAACCTCAAGAAAATTACTTGGCTTCATCATGTCTTGTAGAGGTATTGAAGTCGATCCAACTAAAGTCCATGCTATAATCGAGATGTCACCACCAACTAATTTGAAGTAACTTCATTGTTTATAGCGTAAGATCCAATCAATTTGATGCTTCATATCTCATTTAGTAGACAAGTGTCATCTATTTACACATCTTATAAATAAGGGAGTTACATTTCATTAGGATTACCACTACCAAATATCTTTTTAACAACTCAAGGACTATCTAGTTAATCCACCAATTTTGTTACCTCCTATGCCAGGAAGGTCATTTTTATTGATCTATCAGCTATCGATAATGCCTTGGGGGCACTTTTTGCTCAATATGATAACAATGGAAAAGAACATGTAATATACTACCTAATTCATACTTGGTCGCATATAAACATAACTATGAACCGATTGAAAAAGCTTGTCTAGCCATGGTCTTTATAGCTTAGAAACTACGCCATTACATGTTGAATAATAAGACCATGGTCATTTCAAAAGTAGATCTGCTCAAGTATCTACTATCTAAAATATATTTACAAGGTATAATGGCTAAATGGATCATGATTCTTAGTGAGTTTGACATAGAGTATGTTAATCATAAGGCAATCAAGGGATAAGTTCTTATAGATCAACTTGTTGAAGCACCTCTTATAGACACAAATCCACTCACATTTCATTTCTTTGATGAATCCATAATGACCATCATTAACATACCTCTTGAGGAGTAGCACTAGAATCTATATTTTGATGGTTCATTTACTACACATGGATCGGGGGTAGGCCTCTTATTTATTACACCATAGGGGGATCTAATCCCTAAATCATTCAGAATCAACTTTCCTTGTACAAACAACATGGCCAAGTATGAAGCACTTATTGTAGGACTTTGATAGGTAGTGCATTGGAACATATCTCATCTCTAATTTTATGGTGATTCTCAGTTAATTATCAATCAAGTCATAGACCATTTTTAGACCAAAGATGATAAGTTGGTTCCATTTAAGGCTATGGCCAATACTCTTAAGCAAAAAATTGTCAACATTCAGTTTAAGCACATACCAAGGGCTAGTAATAGAACTACATATGCCATGGCTACTATTGGCTCTATAATTCAATAAATAGATAACGCTAGAGAGTATCAGTTTCTCATTAAAAAATTGTCAGCAATAGCTCATGAACCTTCAATCATTGCAGTGATTTGTGATATTGTTGGTCCTAAATCTATCTAGTACTCAGACCTTTACAACTACCTTCATGACCAAGTTATACCACCTAACCTATCTCAAAAACAAACCAAAGCCTTTATTCATTATTCCACTCATTATACTCTAATTGGATCTACTCTTTACCACTATAGTTTTGATGGAACTTTGCTTCATTGTTTAATTTTGGCAGAGTCTACACTAGTGTAAAGAGAAGTTCACAAAGGAGTATGTGGAGATCATTCTAGTGGGGTAGTCCTATCCAAAAATCTCTTACATATTGGTTATTGTTGGCCCATGATGGATGTAGATGAAGCTGTATATGTAAAGAAGTGTGACAAATATCAATGACATGTTAATCTATTTCATTCCCTAGCCTAAACTCTAAACTTAATGTTGAAAACATGGTCATTTACTACATGGGAACTTGACCTCATTGTAAATATCAACACCACTTCATCTAATAGCCATAAACATATCCTTATCGTCACTGAGTATTTTGCTAAGTGGGTTGAAGCTATACCCCTCACTTACATGACTAGAAAGCAAATTTCCAAATTCATCTTCAACCATCTCATTTTCCACTATGGTATCCCCTCTAACATTATATCTGCTAATGGAATATCATTCAAGAATAAGGATACAGACCAGCTATATACTAAATATACTATCACACAACATTTTTCTACAACATATTACCCTCAAGGTAATGGCTAGGCCAAAGCATTAAATAAAACCATTGTCAAGATTGTCAATGATTCTAGTCATGATTTTCACCTATAGATATTCCCTACCCTTTGGGCATACCATACCAATCATCATACCCCCATAGGAGCCACTCCATACTCACTTGTTTATGGTATTGAAGCCATCCTTACCATTAAGGTTGAATTACATTCACTACTTATCTCTTTCAATCATGTCCTAGATGATCATGACTATCGAGTGGCTCACCAATAAGAGCTAGACCTACTTGATGAGAAATTCATAGATATGCGTAATAAGCTTCAGGCATATCAGAACTGACTCAAATGCCACTACAATCAGCATATCAAGTATATAACATTTAAACTTGGTGATCTTGTTCTTAAATAAAACCAAAAGAATACCATGACTAAGAAGAAGCATAGAGGTAAATTCAAACCAAACTAGATAGGGCCTTTCATCATTACTATAGACTATAGATTAGGAGCTTACAGGCTTACCACACTAGATAGAGATGAAATTCTTGAGCCAATGAATATTATTCACTATAATCGGTACTATGCTTGAGCACTACGGTGTATTATCTATAAGGACCATTTTAGTTATGCCATTTTATCACTATTCTTACCCATCCTCTTAGCTATATCCACTTTAAATTTTTGACTTATTAACCCAGTGTGTTCTAAATCCTAGCTTGTTTGACCTTGGTTTTTTCCATTCATTATGCATTTTCAACACTAAGGAATCTGATTAGTTCCATCAGTTGTTTTAAGTACTTCAAATAAAGATCATATTTTGGAGCAGTATGATAGAAGTTTTGGTAGTTACATCCTTCATTTTTTATTCCTTTCTTATCACTAGTTTTGCTACTAATTATAACCACCTTTGGGAAAATTAGTACCATTGATCTATGTCATTGTGTCTTAGTTATAACCACCTATGGGAAAACTAGAGGCAACATTTGTTTATTGAACCTTGACATACCAACTTGCCACTTCCTATACCATAATATGCTTTTTTACCAACTGTGCCTATTTTGTTTGAATTGACAGCTACACTAGTCGAATTCCTTCACTATAGGGTGGACCTATAGTGACTTAAGGTCATACTATAGGAGTATATAGGAATCACTTGATACTTTTTGAGCTTATCTCAACCACCCCCTTGCCACACTCTCACTATTTTATGAGTAACCTAAGTTTGAATGCTCTCACCATTTTATAAGCAACCTGAGTTTAAATGCTCTCACCATTTTATGAGCAATCTAAGTTTGAACGCTCTCACTATTTTGTGATCTTGAATGATTTAGTGTCTCATCATTCTTTATCAATTTGAGATACTTCAAAAAATTCCAAAAACATTTGTAAAATCATTATAAAAGACCAAAAATATTTGACCACTTATTTTCCTTAAGGATTATTGAAACCCTTACTAAGTTACAAGCAACCCACTTGTCACTTAGTTTCCCCATCTTTTTTGGCCTTTTCTCTCATGCACTTTCCATTTTAAAAGACCATTCCTCTTATTCTATCACATCCATTCTATTTATTTCCCTCAGTTATCATATTCTTTCCATTCCCTGGAAGAACTACATTTGGCTTGAAGTTTTTATTGGATATTACAACCATGGAACTATGTAGGCAACATCTACTTGCCTAGTGTATATGGAGACAACTCGAATACCCCCTTCCTTTTCTTCTATTCTCCCATTTTGTTAATTTTTTAAGTTGTCACTTATTTTCTAGAGCCAATGTTCGTATAGTTTCTATTGGGTGTTTCTTTATTTGTTTCTTTATTGTTTTCTTTGTGTGCCTATTTGTTTCCTTTTAGTACTATTTCTTTGATTTAGTTTATGTGTGTTCATTGGGTGATTCCTTTCCCACACTTACACTTTAATCTATCCATATTCATATGCTTACATTGTCATCATGGTTTCTATCATTGGTGCATTTTTTCTATTGAGTATTGGATTATGGGAGTCATTCCTTATGCATATATTGGCTAAGTACTCTTGATGTTATACCATGATGCCTACTAACATGTGATACAAAAAACCTCATCTTCAAGAATTATATTTAGCAATGGTGACATCATTTCTTCATCACTGACAACCCAATTCACTCCCAATCATATCCCAAACAATGTAAATAACCATGAAATAATTTAAACCTTTATTGGTTTGGATGAGCATCTCCCTACTAGTAGGTTATTCCAATCCATCATTACCCTCTATGTTAAGTTATCATCATCATTGACCAAGTTTATCTTATTTACCATAAATCAGGGTCTAATGATTATAACCACTTATGAGAAAACCATTACACACCATTCCACCTACATTTCTCAATGATTATAACTACCTTTGGGAAAATCATTCTTTTGTCACCACTTTCCTTTTTTTCCCCATATAGGGGCATGTTATTAACTTATTTATCTATCCTAATTGGGGCAGCTCCATCTTCTCAATGACTATAACCACCTTTGGGCAAATCATTGTGTTATCATACCATGTTGCCACTATTGGGGTACAATTCTTATAACACCTTTGGGCCAACCATTATACACAATCCCACTTCAATTCACAATTATTTTGACTACTTTTTCAATATGATTATGTTTTCACCCCATCATCTTTCCTTTCTTTGGTCCCCTCATTTCATTTCTTATCGAGGGACCGTTTGTCAACTTGCTTGTGCCAACCATTCCCTCGAGGGGGCATCATATAGTTAGTTTATTATCATTGTAGTTGTAGGCATACAAGACCTTTTAATTCTTTGAGAATATATTACTATGATTAGATCTTTCAATTCCTTCCTAAATAGGGGATATTATAGACACCTAAATCTGGCCACTAATAACCTCCAACCAAGTTTTTGACCAATTTCCACCTAAAGTGCATAATTTAGACTAAAAACACTAAAATGCATTAAATGAATTGAAATTTATATATTCAAGTGATGATTATGGCTATGGTATCCCTAAATGGGGCAATGTAATTTATGGGCCAGCCAACTTTGATTAGATCATTCTGAGTCAAAATGCCAATTTTGCACCTAGGTGCTCTAAATTTCTCTTTCCTATCAAATCTCTTGCACAAGACACATGCCTTTTTTATTTATTATTGATAATATCCTAAATGGTATAATGGATCCAATGCATCTAACATCACCTTTGAATTCTAATCTAGTCAAAGTTTGTACCAATAACAAGGCATTCTAAGCAATTTGAGTAATTTGTGCATAAAGGGATTAAACATGCTTAAGAGGTAATTAAACCAAATTAGAGCCTATGGAAATTTGTTGAATAATTTTTTTTAGAAATGAATATTGAATATATACATCATTAGGTGACCTCATTTCTTGGGAAGACATCCCTATGCCATAAATGCTATAAATATCAAGATTCATGCCTCCCATGCCTCATCAAAGCCCTCCATGCCTCTTAATTACTCCTCTATCTCAAATATTGATGAACTTATTTATCAATTTTAATTATAAAATTGAATTAATCCTCAACCACACATTTTCATCTCATGATAGATGATCTAGGTTGATTCTAATCAATCTCAAAAACCTATAAATAGAGAGGCCATGAAAATCATTTTTAAGCTTAATTTGTGTAAAGTTATAATGCAAGATTGGTTCTAAAAGCTTCATGAAAACTAGTGTTACCATGCCAAATTGATTCCAAGCCAAGCCAAGATAAAACCAAAGGTGCCAAAGAGATATGGAGGTAGTCATGCTTCCATTGATGAGGACTTCATGAGCACAAACTAAGCAAGCCAATCGAAGAATACTTTTGGAGCATCAAGGAAGGCAAGGAATGTGTGTTTTCTTGCATTTTAGTTGTGCTTTGTTCATTTGTATTTCTTCACCAAACTCACCCTAGTAACTAGGCATGAAGATGTTAGTTTAATGTTTTTTTTTGTCAATTTGTTTTAATCATTTTTTCACTAAAACAACACTAATCTCCTCTTCTTAGTCAAATTCCTAGTTCACAACTCTAACCTCTCTTAATAACTTTTAGAACATAAGAGTGTTTTTTCCTCTGTTTGGAACCATTTTTCATTGTTATCTTAGGGTGTAAGGGTACTTTTTAATTTCCAATTATGTAGAATGTACTAAAAAACCATAGTGAATAGATGTGCATTTTGGAGGCCCTTGAACACGACTCTCTATAAGTCACACACCCTCCTTCCTTTGCAGGGTTATTCCTCTATGTGGGGGATACAATATGAGTGCACTTGGGTTCATCAAGAATCATTTCAACACTATTATGGGGCATCATCAAAATTCCTTAGACCTCCATTTTTGTGTTTTAGGGAAATGGTCCCTAAACATAGTCCTTCAACTGTGAAGATAGTTCCTAAATCTTATTTGCCAACTCAATGTCTCAAATATGTCTTTCATGCTATCATTAAACCATCTAAACTACATAAACTATTTGAAAACATGTCTACACACCTTGATCAACATTTTCAACTCTCTATCAGTACCACCTAGTGGTGAACATTTTCATATGTAGGTAGTGAGAATGAGTTGGTTAGTAGTATGTATAGTATATGAGATTCAATGAGTTTTGGACCCTCTTAAATAATCCCAATGTATCTTTCCAACCTTGAATGGTTTGAGACAAGTCTCAATGTTCTTAGTCCTTTGTAGATATATTTTGATGTTACAACCAGTTAGTGAGTGTCAAGATGGATTGTATGCATGGAAATTGGGTTTGTAACTAGTTTTTTAACCTTATTCAAAGGTGTTGAAATGAATAATAATGACCTTGACATACTTAAAACAAGTTTCAATATACATTCCAACATGACATTTTCTCCAAGGCACATGTAGGTGCACATTCATGGTTGATCGTGTATATATAGTATTAATTGTCACCATAGTCCTTGTGTAATTTTGAGGAGATTAGTTGATTTATTATGTAGTAATAATATGTAAAACACATTTTTGACTCTCCAAATACCTCCATGAATGTTTTCAAACCTCAATACACCATGACTACAGTTGAGAACAAGCATCAAGTTGATTGTGAGCTTTATATGAATGTGTGATTGATCAATGCATGATTTTTGGAGACTAAACATGGAAATAATATGATTTTTATGACATTAAAACATGGAAAAAAACATATAACATTCACATGAAACCCTTATAGAGAACTAAACCTTCTACAAGTAATGAAACTTAACTAAAATCTCACATGGTGATACCTTCCTATAACTTGAGTTTTTTAATCCATGAAATCATTTCCAAACATGAAAAAAACATAGTAAACATGAGATTATATATTAAAAATCCTCTGGAATAAAATTCACCAATTGAGCCATACGGACTAGCTCAAACAAGAGCAAAACCTGTATTGTATAGGAAACAACATGTAGAAAAACATAATCAACTTGTTAAATATTGTTCACAAAGTATAATCCACCATAATTTTAAATAAGAAAATTAAATTTAATCTTACTGAGTTTACTATCATCCCCCAATGGCATTTGATCTGAAACTTCTACTAACCATACCAACCAAAAACCTATTGACTAGTTTCATGTGCATGGTGGAGCGATGGAAGAGTAGAATGGTTTTAGCTCAATTTTGGAACTTTAAAATCATTTAAAGTTTTTAAATGAGTTTTAATAAGTTTAATAGTCATACCAAAATCTTATTCCATGTTCCACTCTCTCTCATAGGCCTTGCAACCTTTGAAAGTTCCCTTTTTGCACATACTTTCTTGATTTTCAGTTATCACCTGCAAGTTTTTAGTTAGAAACTAACATGTCTAATAGGGACTTACATATTTGATTTTTAGGAGGATTTTATAACATTTTTATTTCTCAGAGAACTATACCACTTGCATTTAATGTTATAAAATGACCCCTATATGACATCAAATGACACAAAGACTAATTGGACCATGACTAAGGCTAAAATGACATTAAATTACATCAAATTTATTATAACACACCCTATGAAATTTTAATTTACCCATATATAATTTTTTGACTATAGTGGGTTGACTCATTTTGACTTGTGGTCAAAATGGTCAGCAAGACCCATTAAGCAGGGCACTTAAACACTTCCTAAAGTGCAAAAATGCTAAGTAGAATGATCTAACTAATCAAAACAATTAAATGCTTAAGTGGAATTTCCATTTTTAATTAGTGAAAAATATTTGTAAAAAATAGGAAATTTCAATAAAAATGAGGTCATGATGATGTCAGCACCCTCAAAGTCAAGGAATTGAAAATATCTTCCCTAAAGCCATAAATTTAGAAATGTAGAGCCATGCTTAATAATTGGGATCTCTATCCCAAATATTAAATGTTTGTCCTCTCTTTAACTCAATTAGGGTTAATTTTAACTCAATCATAGTTAACTTTATCCTAATTACACTTGGGTTAGAGTTAGTTGGGAAGGATATAAATACAAGTTCTCACCCATTGTTCAACCAGCTTTTTTGTAAAATTTTATGATGCTAAATTGTTAATCCAAACCAATCCAAATCCAAAAATTAACAAGGTGACAAGGAGAGGTGGTGTAAGAAACTTCATTTCATAATAATTATTAATCACACAATCGAGCACATTAATTCATTTCTAACACACAACTCTTTCTCTCATGGAAGGTAAAATTGTTTATTTTGTCTTTATTTGATAGCTACTTATATAGTTCTCTATCTCCTTGAGTGTCTAGGATAGAGGTTTAAGTTTCATTAGTGAATTTTTTATTGATTTCTATCATATTAACATGATACTAATCTTCCCTCTTATAATCCTATTAATCACATAATGGCATACCTGGTGGGACCTACACCCCATAAAACTCTTCATATGGCCTCTTAGAATCCTCTGCTAACAATTTTTATGGAAATTTTTTGATTTTATGGCCAAAAAAGTGAAGAAATTGAGCTCTCAACCAAGACACAGCTAGATGTAGTTTAGTAATAAAAAATGGGGTTTTATACTAAGACATGCAGTTTTGTTCTTAGAGATGCAATTTTGCACTTAGAGATGTGATTTTTCACTGAGAGATGTGGTTTTCTACTGAGAGATGTATTTTTGCACTAAGAGATGTGGTTTTGCATTGTAAAAGGTATTTTTGCATTGTGTCAACAAAAATTTGAGAGCTTAAAATGGAAATTTGTTTACTAATTAACTCTTTGGCCTAGAAACAAGAAAATCCCCTAACATTTTTTTAGGAACCAAGGTGATTTAAGAGAGGTTTAAACACTTCAAAATTTCATTCAAACTTATGTTTTAGTGCATAAAAATCATCTAATAACTTTTATTTTGTCTTTCAAAGTTTTAAAATACCAACACCAAATCCAAGGGGCTAAATTTCATTTCACATCTTACTTAGTTCTTTGAAAAGAGCGAAAATCTTAGACTAAGTGCTCTTAAGATCTTTTTTTTTGTTTTTTATTTTTATTTTTTCTTGGAAATTAGACTTTGTGTGTATGTGTTCCCCCTATCCCATTTAGGTAACTCAATTGACCAAAAGTGCCTTATGTATTACCTTGTTTCTTAGTCCAAGCCTCAGAAGGAAAGTCGTTTAAGCTCTCCCTAAGTACGAGTAACTTGGGTGATTCAAAAAAAAACCTTTAAAGGCCTTCTAGTTTCATTTATTTCTTTTGATTAATTTATTTTGTGGGAAGGATTTCATCACCTCCCCATAAGTTCTTTAGGGAAGTGTTTAAATTCTTGACCCAAGATTTCATTTCCCAGCATCATTTTAACCCTATTCCATGGTAGGGTATATAAATCAAGGCATATGATACTAGGATTACTAGGGAGTTGAGTAGCTAGGCTCTCTGATCTTAATGAAAACCTAAGTAAAGTATAGCTAAACATAAAACTCAACTAAGAAGTACATATATGGAGTCATTATGCAAATGAATAGACCCTTGCATATTAAGTTAGCCAGTATGAACCCAATTGACATGATTTCATACCTTATGTTACCCACACTTGGAAACATATATAATACACAAAAATATAGATTTTAGACAAATACCCACTTGTCTTATAATTTCATGCCAAATTCTAAGTGTTTCTCACTCTATGTTTGTGCCACATATCAATTCTTGAGAGATATAGGGAGCATAAAAAACTCTACCTGCACCTCTACTTTATTTTTTTATTAATACTTAATTCCTCACAAGCATTGGTATATCAATGGAATATTTGGCTAAATATATGCATACCCATGTCAGCTATAGGAATAAGATGAACCATTTTGGCTACTTTTATTTTCCTTAAATTTTCATGTGTGTTTTAAAGACTAAAATTTGTTTGTTTATTACAAGTCCAAAATGAGTCATAAACCAATCACATGTTTGTACACTACTTTAGCCTAAGAGGTGTTATTTTGTATATTTGATACCACATTTTTGCCTTGGACATTTTAAAAATATTTTTTGTGTTTCACTTGTTTAAATGGATCATCTTTACTTTGCCCATTTTGTCCCAAGTTTTTGATTTAGAGTTTTGAAATAAAGACCATTGTCATACCTTTTGAATGAGATAAAATAATTACATTGCTCATATTATTTTAAAAATTTCCTTGTGTCAAATCAAGTTCAAAACCATGTATACCTTCAGTCTATAATTGATATTGTTATGTCATCCATTTAGGTCTATAATGTTGTTTGAGAAACCAACTCTTTTAAACCAAATTCAAAATTTGTCTTGAAAATTTAATATTCCAAATTGAGTGGTTTATGCCTATGAATTGCTTAATTTTGGTTTGCATGTTTATCTCTTACCTTTGAATTGTACAACTTGGACTAATTATGTGATTTATTTAAAAACTCTTTTTCCTATATTTAGGAAGTGGTATATTTTTCGTGTGCTTTGAATTTATTTATTCCATTGAAACTAAGGTTAAAAATCTCTTTTCAAGTATAACCTTAAGTGCAGTTAGTTTACATTTGAGTCTTTCTTATCACTTGGGCTTGAATGCTTTACTCATTGTGTTTATTTTTGCTTACTTGATATTGATTTTCTTAATTAGTTTTATTTGTGTGCCTAAGGTCCAATGTCTTATACCAAGGTCAATTTTTTTTTGAATCCATGTGCCTAGTTTGAATCTAATTGTTTTGAATTGTTTTAGAGTTAGATTAATTACCTTGCAACTTATTACCTTGACCTAATTGTTTCAAGTCTAGATTTGTTCCTTATTTCCAAAGACATAGCATTCACCTTAGTTTTTAGAGTTCATTCATGTCATTTTGACATAGTTTTGTGCCTTATTTTTGAAGACCTAGCATTTGCCTTAGTTTCGAGGTTTCATTCATGCCTTTTAAATTTTAGCTTTGTGCCTTATTTATAAATACCTACCACCCTTTTCATTTTTTTAGACTTAGATTATATTTGTTTGAAACACTTTTCCAAGATTAGAATTTGGATTTTTCTTTCAAATTTGACCATTTATGTGCAAGACATTAGACTTTGAAGACATTTGAGATCAAGCTTACCATTGACAATTTTGGAGAAGATATTCTATTCCTAGGCCAAGTTTAGATTGAGTTTGACATTTAGAATAAGTTTCTAGACATACTAAGCATTAACAATTCTTTAATACCATGTTTCAAGAGCTTTGATAAGTCTAAACCTTTTCACCATGAAATGTTAGTCATGGATCTAGATATGTCTCGCTACACACATAATAGAACCATGTACAATCCAAATTATTAAAACATGGTCCCAAATGATGCCTTTGTTCAAGACCCATATGGTGATAATGTAATTTATGATACGGATCCATATCCTCCTTATACTACTCAATTTATGGAATAAATCCAAGATCTGTTATCACACTACCTAGTTAATATACCTCCTTATCTAGGTCAATATAAAGAATAAATAGTTCAATACTTTGTTCATGTGTCATATTTTGTCAAATAATTCCAATAACAACCTTACCATGTTATCATGCCATCAACATATGACCCATACTTGTATGATTATCATTTACTTGAAAAAAATGATGAATTTTTAGTTAGAGCTATAGAGGTTGGGGCCAATTTTATATAAAGCTTCCCCCATGAAAACCTACCTAGTCTACTCAGAGTGCCTCAAAACATACCTTATATGCCAAATATTGAATAGGCCTCTACTAGCTACCCTCATGCCCTTGTACCAATGACAAACCAAGATTCAAATATGTTTGAAAAATGGAAGGGCCCCATGGAGGACCAATTCATGTAAATGAAACAAGCATATCAAACTTACCTTAATTTGGAGTGAAATTTTAATGCCATAGTCATATTGAATTCTCCACTCATAGAGATAACTCCTTCAATAGGAGTACTAGTTGATTCAACAAGAGTATTGGTTGATTCAATAGGTCAAGATAATCCAAGTGTAGACCTATTTGCAAAAATTAATTCAATAGGTGACATGTTCAATGTCCCATTCAGTCAAGAAGTGAATGTGGCCTCTACTCAAGATATTATGTCAAATATAGTGGATAATATGCAAGCGTCTTCAAATCTAGGCCAAGGTGAGTTGAATGCCCCAATAAATAATTTGTAATAACAAGTGCCTCTTACCAATACCATTAGTGGTTCATAATAGAAGGGGGTAGGAATGCCTACTTTCAAGCCACATCAAGTTACTCCCACTCCTTAAATAGCTAATTCTTCAATCATGAAATAGTATGGGATACGTAATCTAGGGTCAACTAATGTTTTGCCTCAACAAGTGATGAATGTTATCCCACCTTAATATTTGACAACTAATATTCCATGATAATGGCATAGAATAATTTACCATCATAATAAACAAAAAACACTATGCCACAACAATAAGTGGAAACAAATGTTCCACCTCAATAGGTAGTGACAAATTTACCTCAATAATAATATACCAATGTACCACTACAATCACAAATGTTATCTAATTAGCAACATATTTCTATTACTCAAGGGCAAATGCCAAACACTCAACAAGCATCTATTTCACAATAGGTGTTCATTAAAAAATGAGGTAAAAACATCAAACAAATACCTATTATTAAACCTTTTCCTTTTACCCAAAAAGTGCCACATATTCAAAGATAGGGCCTTGGTCAATAATAAATTCCCTTTATTCCACCAGGTTCAACTAGTTGGTAAAAAATCCCTACTTAACCTCAATAGGCACAGTATATTCCATAAAGCCATATCCTTCCATCAAAACCCCAATTCCCTCAAACCCAAGGCCATATTTTTAATTTGATCTATAATATCTACCAATAATACATGTAATATTAGTCATCTCATCCCAATGCATTGATGCATATTCCTAGTTAATTTTCCCATCAAACTAACATTCCACAGCACTCCATACATCTATTATACCCTAATAAAGGTAATCCATATTTGACCACCCATAAAAAACCATAACTAAATGTTCCATCAAGTTTCTTGGCCCAAGAACTAAAATAGATTAAGGATTCAGTTGCATCCATTTAGATGGGAAAGTAGACCAATAAATTCAAATTGGATGACATGTGTTCATACCATTTTAACATGGAGTAGAACACCATTTTAACATGGAGTAGAACACCATTTTAACATGGAGTATCTTCAGATACCATTCCCTCCAACTTAATAACCACTAGAATTTGATAAGTATAAGGGTAAAGGAGACCCTAAGGGGCATTTAATAGATTTATTTATCATTTTCCAGCCAGTGGCCTATAGTGACATATACCCTCAGAGTCTAGTTGGACAAACATTGGAGTGGTTTTTCAAGTTGCCAAAAAAATTAGTATCTGACTTTGATTATCTATCTAATAAATTTGTACAAAATTTCTCCTAAAATATCAATCATGATATTTCAGTATTAAATTTGAGTCAAGTCAAGAATAAAGTTGGTGAGAGCTTTGTGAGCTAATTATAAAGATAACACTTATTAGTCTCTTTACCCATAACTTACCAGGTAAACAATTGGTCATTGTGTTTACCAAAAATTTGTATAATGAAATATCTTATCACTTGAAACTTTAGTTTTCACACAAATTAAAGGAGATCATTGAGAAAGGTATATATATATCAAAAATTCCCTTATCAACAAAGGATTATCAAGTTAACTTCCTCAAACTAGAATAAAAGCTAAAACCAAAATGCAGGCCCAAGTCAGAACCCTAGCCTAGTATAAGTGCATGAATTTTCACTAGCGTAAGATAATAACTATGAAAAACCCAAGGCACACAACTAAAATAATAATTTTTTTGGTAATGGAGTAATTGATTCACATCATGTTCAAATGGTACAAACACTATCTGCTTAACCTATGCCATAAATTTAGTTTATTCCATAAATATAGCCTATTTAGCAAGAACATCTTATTCCTTATCTTGGGATATCTCCTCAAATTGTACAACCACCACCTTTGTAAACACCTACTCTAATAATAAGGCCCACCCCTAGAGTCTTCATCAACCTTAGGAGCCTATTGAAGTAGTGTTTTAAAAATTAGTAGTGGCCAATATGATTAGTTGGTTGATTCTAAAACACTATCATGAGGGTATATTATATCCCAATTTATATAAAGATAATTAATTATGTGAATACCATCATGTTTATGGACATTTTATATGACATTGTGTGTAGTTGAAGCACCTTATTAAAAATATGTTCAAAAAAGGGGAAATCTAGTTGGATAATAGAGGATATACTTATAATCAAAACCTAGGTATCTACTAAAATCCTTTTCCACAGCATAACAATGCCAATAAATAATAGAAACAACAAAGATCATAGAAATAAAAACAACAATAATAATGATAGTATCAGCAACAGTCACAACAACAACAATAGTATCAACATTTACAACAACAATGTCAACCAAATGGAAGGAACCAAGGCCAAATTTACCCCAAAAACCAACAAAATTACCATGTAGTTGCACATGAATACAATAAAGTTATAGGTCATACTATATGGTGCCATGTATCTACCATTATCATCAATCCTAAACTAATTGCCAATAGACCAGGATTGTTGTCTAACAATGCTAATCAAATTACCTATGCTAGTAATCCTTCTTTTACCTGTGACCATAGCCAAGCATAAAATAAACTAAGGATTACCATTTTAAGACCTTATGCCAATAACTCTTCTTTTCCCTATGACTGCAATCAAGCACACTAAAAATCAAGAATTTTCCTCTCTGGTCCATCTCTATCATTTTCTAGTTATGATGGTCTTGTATCCAATCTAAATTTCACAATCACAACTCGATGGTCTAAAATCACTATATTTTGCTAAATTCACCATATTTGGTCCACAACCTCATACCAATGAACTAATCCAACCTACTATGCCAACTAGGAGTAATCAAATTACTACTGTTAAGGAAAAGATGCATGACATTGTGGAATAAATCCAAAATATACCCACATAAATCTCCATTCTATATTTGCTATGTACATCTACCATTCAAAAGAATATCCTTACAAAAATCTTAGGCCAATCCTAAGTGCCAAATGACATTACTCTAAACAAATTCCAATATTTGGTTAGACATCTAGCCCCATGTAACCAAAGTGATATGTCATCCCTTGGCCCTTTCCTTATCAACTTGTTATTCATTGAAGTTCTCATCATGTGGTACAAATTCAAACATGTCCTCATAAACAATGGATCGGGCCTAAATATTATCTTTGAAGCTAATCAGGCATCTAGGATATACAATAGCTAACCTTCAGTCAGATACTATTACTATCAAGGCCTATGACAATGAAGAGTAGGAATCATAAGTTTTTCAGTGATCATTGAGCCTTTAACCCATGATACACTTTTCCATGTGTTAGACATAGAACTATCATACAATTTACTTTTGGGTAGACCATGGATACATGAAATTCATATAATCCCTTTGATAGTATACCAATATACCAAGTTTCCTCACTGAAAAATGGAGATAACTATCCATGGCGATTTACATACATATAAATACTATAAGAATTTGAAGACCATTTATTAAAGTTATAATTACCATTTTATTCTAGACCTAGTACCCAAAAAGGACAAATATAAAGAGATACTTGTTAAATTACCAGAGGTCAATTATATAGACCCTGATAGCCTTACCTCATCTTCACATATTCCTCTTATTGAAATGTCTAATCATTTTTATCATTTTGGACAATGGTCTTAAAGAGTATTTTACTTATGATGCATTCTATATTTCTAAGCTTCCATAAAATCCCAAGACCTATGGAAGGGCTAAAGCTAAGCTATTTTACATGGAATGGTGACAAAAAGGAAAAGGAAAGCTTCATATCCCAACACCTATTATTTTCGCACCTACCACTTTCCAAGAATAAGACCCATTTTCCAATGATTATTATTAGTTATATAATGATAAATTGACTGATTTCTACTATAGTACAAAGTGTTCCATCCCTAATAGGATCATGGATATCTAAGTATATGAAGGTAGAGGCCTCAGGCCAAATCAATAGGGTATTCTTGAGCCCATTTCTATGACCAAATACAAAGGAACTTATGGTCTTGGATTTAAATCACCTAGGAGTTAATTTATGTATCTTATTCATGTTCTAATTCCAAATATTAGTGATGATGATTTTGATAGTGAAGTGGATTCCAATCATAAAATATATGAATACCTTGCCAACACCAACTTATTTAACCCATTTTCCATTTTTACCATTACGCTAGTAATTCGACATTCCTCACTTCCCTTTTATCATCCACAACTTATAGACTAGGACCAACAAGAATCCATAGTAACTTTAGATTATTTTGAGAATGATGAGGCCTTTTGTGATGTTCTAGGCCTAAGATACAATGTTCCATTTGGAGAATACAATTTTTTTTTATCAAACTAGATCTTTTAGCCTATTTTGGAGAGCAAGTGAACACCTTTACCCAAAAAAATAATAATAATACATTGAGGTCACAGAGTGAAAACCTTTTTGTGGCATTTTTGGACCATGTAAAAAGTAAATAGAAAGGTCAGTCTTTTGTTGAAAACCTATTTCAAGCTCCACTTGATGGGGGTGTTCACCTTTCCTTAAATTAAGTTTAGGAGACCACCAATGGTGAAATTTATTTTGGGTGTAAGTTTAGTATAGAGGAATAACATGATTTTGATAAAATTATCTGAGAATGTCTTACATCATTTGTTATATGGCCATTACTACTATTAGCTAATTCATATTCATCCTACTTAGGAGAGCTTGAAGAACCAGTCCAATAAGAGGACTTTGCCATTACAGGATAGTCACATCCTTGCCAATTATTCTAGAGGCTATCTTGACTCTCCTAGTAAAATATACTATAGAATTCAAAATTAGACTCTAGATGACCCAAAATGGATCAAATTAGGCACATCCCTCACTGAGGAGGAATGTGAAGTTTTTACAGCCCTTTTGAGCTAGTATGTTGACATTTTTATGTGGGCCTATTCAGACATGCCTGGTTTGGACCCCACCTTAGTTTTATATCATCTCATTGTACGTCTTGATGCCAAGCCTATGGAATAGAAACTATTTAATATGTGTCTCATATTACTATGTCAGTTAAGAAAGAGTTAGAAGAACTCTTGGAATTGAGATGCATCTGACCAATGAACTATTCATAGTGGATCTCAAACATTGTGCCTATTAGTAAAAATCCAAAAGGGATCAAAATATACACTAATTTTAGAGACATAAACAAGGCCTAGCCCAAGGATATTATTCTTCTATCTAATATCGACATGATAGTTTACTCCATATCCAGTTATGAAATGCTTCCCCTTATGGATGGATTTTCAGGAATAACTAGATCAAAATCATGCCAAAAGACCAACATAAAACAACATTCACCACTCTTTGGTGAATTTTTTGCTATTTAGTTATATTATTTGGCCTTAAGAATGTTAGGGACACATAATATAGAGATATGACCATTATATTTTGTGACATGATGTATGATATTATCGAAGACTATGTTGATAACATATTAGGTAAATCTAATACCCATGCAAATTATCTAGTCATACTTCAAAATATATTTGAAAGAGTTCATGAGTACAAGGTTTGATGTAATCCTAAGAAGTGCATATTCAATGTCACTTCAGGAAATTATTAGGATTATCTCTCTTCAAATCATTTAAGTTGATCTGATAAGGGTTCAAACTATTAGTGAGATGCTAACACCTTCCACTTTGAAGCAACTCTATAGTTTATAGGGCAAATTCTAGCCTATCAGATGTTTCATTTTACATTTGGTTGATAGATACCATCATTTCACTCATTTATTGAATAAAGGTGTTACATTTCTTTGGGATGAACAATATCAAAAATCCTTTGAGTTCCTAAAATAATACCTAGCTAATCCACCTATTCTATTACCACCAATGCCAAGAAGGCCATTTATACTATACATATCTTCCACTGACAATGCCTCTAGGATAATTTTATCTCAACATGATGAAAATGGAAAATAACATGTCATGTACTATTTAATTTATACACTAGTATAATATGAACATAATTATCTGCCAATAAAAAATATTTTTTAGCTATGGTCTTTCTAGCCGAAAATTTGCATCATTACATGCTTAACAACAAGACCATAGTCAATTCCAAAGTAGATTCACTCAATTATCTACTATCCAAAATAGATTTATAATTCCACATGGCTAAGTGGATCATGCTTTTGAGAGAATTTGAGATTGAATATATAAATTAGAAGGCCATAAAGGGACAAGTACTTGTAGACTATTTTGTTTAATGTCCCCTTTTAGATATTGAACCACTCAATTTTCATTCCCAAACATGTTCATCATGACCATCATAGAAAAACCTCCTAAGGAGTAGCACTAGTATCTATATTTTGATGGGTCCTTCACATCTCATGGATCAGGGGCAAGCCTACTATTTATCAAACCACAGGGGTATCTTATTCTCAAATCATTTCATATCAGCTTTCCTTATACTAATAACATGGCTGAATAAAAAATACTCATTTCAAAGCTTCATCAAGTAATACAATGGAAAATTTATCATCTCATGTTTCTTTGGGATTCTTAGTTAATCATCAATCAAATTACAGACTAGTTTGAAACCAAAGATGATAAATTGGTACCATATAAGGCCATGATGGACATTCTCAAGCATCAGATTGCCCATATTTAGTTTGAACACATACCATAGGATAATAACAAGATAGTTGATGCCATGGCTACCATTGGTTCTTTAATATACAACATAGACAAGGAAAAAGACTATCAATTCCTTATTACACATATTCTAGCATCTTCTCATTAACCTTCAACTATTAAAATAATATGTGACATTATTGGTCCTAGTTTTTGGGAATTCAAAGAGCCGATACAAAGAATTTTCAATGCATAGAGATAATTATTTCAATACACAATAATCTACTCTTATTCTCTAATTATTAAACATCTAGGACATTACAAAAATTTATAATAATAATGTTTATTATAATAAGGGATTCCTAAATCCCTATAAACTCTCAACCCACTAACCTGTATAACAATATAATATGCTAAACTAATATTAAAATATTGTTACATAATAATATTTATATTAACCAAATCTAATTAACAAATGACCTATTACTATTTACCTCTCAATTCATACCCAAATTCACTAATGTAAAATCTATATTTCCTAACATCCCCCCCCCACATGTTTTTTACAAAGTGTAAAAAAATTCACACTCTTATCTGCAGTATGCTCACCCATTATAGCATTCCCTATTTAGCTCATGATCTTGATACAAACAAAGCCTCACTCCTCCCACGTTTTTATAGGTTTACCACAAACCTTGACATGAATAGAATAAACAAAATTGTATGACATCACATATTATTAATTTTTCATACTACTGATACAATGTTGCTACACATGACCACTATATATGAAGGAACATGCTAAAACTAACACCATCCTATATTTATTTTTTGAAAGGAAGCACCCTATATTTGTTTTCAAAAAGTCTATATTCTAGATTGAATGTGAAGAGTTTTCTTATCTTAGATTTTAAATTCAAATCAATTTTAAAAGGGGAACATGTGCTTTATTGTATTTGATAATGTTTATGTTTCATGTTTCAAAATTGATAATAATTATCTTCAAGGTGATTCAAGATAGGTTCCATGGAAGAAGATAGGTTTCCTAAGTAATAAACCCTAAAGGGGGTTTAAATTTGAATATTCAAAAAAAATACTAGCGGGAAATTTTATTTCCTTTTGATTAAATGATCCTAAGTCTAACTTTATTTAAAGCTTCAAATATGGCTTTTATTTAAAACATGACTGAATATTAATATAAAACCTTAGGCTAAAATTTATACACAATCAAGTATTAATATAAAGCTTATGTTCTTTTACATATCTAAAGGTAATCACTCATTTATTGATTTTGATCTGATGGTGTGACAATCCCAAAGTATTTTAAAAAGGACATACAATTAATGATTTCGGCCTAGTAAATATCTAATCATGATCATTTTCTCAGAGGTTTTGATCTAATGGTGTGAATTAAATCTGACACCCAAAAGGATGTTAATAGCTATTAACCACTTAGGACTTGATTTGATGGTTCACATTACCTCAAAGGTTCTAATCTAATTGTATGTAGCAACTCAGAAGCCTCAAGATATCTTAAAGGCTTTATGTGTGGCACTCACTCATTAGACCAGAAATTTTTATTATCTTAAAATTGATAGGTTTGCTCCCATCATTTGATGTCTACGAGGATGTATTTGATGAGACCAAACTCATCAAATTTAACATGAGATAGAAATATTCTATTATCTTAAATTTGATAGGTTCACTCCCATCATTTAACATCTATGAGGACATATTTGATGTGACCAAACCTATCAAATTTAACCTAGACAATCTTTGAAGCCTTTAGAAATACTAAGGGCTTTACATAGGTATTCATTTATTATATCAATAAATTCCAATATCTTAAATTTGATAGGTTCACTCCCATCATTTGACATTTGTAAGGATGCATTTGATGTGACCAAACCCATCAAATTTAATCAAGACAATCCCTAAAGCCTTGGGAACTCCACTATCTTAAATTAGACAAGTTTTCTCCCATCATTTGATGTTTGCAAGGATGTATTTGATGTGACCAAACCCATCAAATTTAACTTAGACAATTTTTAAAGCCTAATCAAAGGGATCATTTCTAAAAAACCTTTTAAGAAATTCCTAACTTTTTATGAAGACAAGCTTAGTATATAAAGATCTTAACCTAAGTCATTTTGTGTTTTTAAACATAAAATTCTAAATGAAATTTTTAAACCTAAGATTGAAATGATCATGTAATTGATTAAAAGGTAAACATATCACAAGATCCAATGGTGATCGATTGCTCACTAGATTTGATCCAATGATGTGTTAAGCTTGAAGCCTTTTAAAAAAAAGCATGCAGTTAATGATCTAGCCCTAGCTAAGATCAAATGGTTGTTGTTTGCTCACTGTATTTCATCCAATAGTGTAATGAAGTTGAGGAATTTTCAAAGGCCTCTTGAGCTTGACACATGGCACAATCAATAAGCTCAAAGATCAAGAACAAATGAAATTCAAGGACCTAGATTTAGCTTTTCAAATAAAAATAAAGGGGACTTTTGAAAACCAATGGTCACTCTTCAAATGGCATTTATGAAATTTGTCATGTAAGGCATGGAACCCTACCACATAAGCTCTATGTAAGTATGGAGGATACAGATGAAATATATCTCATGATTGAAAACATAGAAAACATGATAGTAAGGTTCCATCATATCTAAGGCATGTATGGGATCAAAGTTGGATGTTTTGGTCATTAAATCCAAAAACCTTGAACCCTCTATAAAGAAGGCCAGAGTCAGTTCAATTGATTATGTGACACTTGAGATAATTGTGAACTAAAAAAAAATCAAGTGCCTTAGTAAGAACTTTGATATCTTTGAAACTACAATATATTGTTATTAATGACAATAGGTAGACAATAGATGAAGATAGAAGTAGAGCTTTATCTAACTTCAAATGGTGAGGGAAGGGTATTTAGAGACATAGAGTTAGATTTAATATCATTGAATGTACATGGAATCAAGAATTGGTCTAAATTATTCATCTTTATTGAGTAATTACAAAAAAAATCCTAGGAAGAAAAGAGGAATGCTTTAGTGTACCAAAGATACAAGGATTTAGTATCAATTCAAATGGCAGGCCTTCACCATGAGACTATTAAACTAGAGGTAATGCATTACATTAATCTTATTATTCCTATTTTTGTTGACTAAAAAATAGATGGATAATGGATTATTCATGAAGTATCAAAAAAGTTTCATGCATATCTCCCATGGCCTTTGATACTTATTATAATCTCCCTTTTTCTCATGTTGATCTCCCTTCCTTGAGAGAATAGACAAATTCCCAAAACTTGGATTCAATCCTCTCACCTTGGTTAATCCAAAGTTCCCATCTTCTTAGGACCTCAAATGGTGATATTCCTATTTCCTAATTCAAGGAAGGTGTTAGGGTAGCTATGACTTTATTAACAGATATTTTGGTACCTCTTCTACTACTTATATAAGTAAGGTTTGGATATATTATTGGAAATAGTGTCATTGATGTCAAAGGCTTAGCATTATTGGTGATAAAGGCCCCATTGCATTTAATGTTGTTGGTAATAAATATATCTTGGCTACTATGAGTTAATATTTATTTAATATTAATGAATATATTTTTGGTTGCATATGAGACAAAAGAAGGGCCCATGGAGAAGTCGAAGAGCCACGGGATAAAGACAAAAGAAGGATGGGACGCATTTTCCCATGAAGAGTCATCTCAGGGAATACCAAGAGTCACCAAATGAAGACAAAAGAGTAAAGGCACAATTTCTCATGAAGGGACACTTTGAGGAATATGAAGAGTCACCAAAGATAAGGACAAAAGTGGGAAGGACGTTTTTGGTCATGAAGGGTCACCACATGACTTTTAAAATGCTTGGATATGAAGGGTCATCCAAGATTAGAGCCATTTTCCATGAGGATTGAAAGGTCACAAAGGGGGAAGGCCAAAGTTTATTTGGAAAGCTATAAATAAAGGCTTGAGTAGCCATTTGTAATATGAGAGATAGAGGTTGATTTAATATTGTAATATCTAGCTTAGAAGAGCAATTGTGAGAGATGGCTATGATTTGTATTTGTTATATCTAGCTTAAAAGAGTAAAGGTGAGAGAAATGAAGGATATGTTGTATTGATCTATCATTTGTTGAGATAGCAACATTGAGAGATAGGTGTGTGGTATACACAAATGGGTTGGTGCTCCTCTGGGTTGGTGCTCATGAATTGTTGCTAGGTTGGTGCTCGACAAAGGGGTTGGTGCCCCTATGGGTTGGTGCTCATGAATTATTGTTGGGTCGGTGCTCAGCAAAGGGGTTGGCACTCTTGTGGGTTGGTGCTCATGAATAAGTGCTGGGTTGGTGCTCGACAAAGGAGTTTGAAGCCCCTGTGGGTTGGTGTTCATGAATTGTAGCTGAGGTTGGTAATCGGCAAAGGGGTATGGTGCTCCTATGGTTTTTCTCATGAATATATTTGAGATTGATTCTCTATGATTTTTCCCACATTGGGTTTTCACGTTATATCTAGTGTCTCTCTCTATCTTGTGTGATGTTTATTGTTTGAGTTTTATTACATATCTTGAATGTTTGATTAAGTGGAATTTGGTTAAAGGAAAGTTTTATAAGATATATGATATACTAATTCACCCCCCTTTCATTATATCCCGTGTTTAACATATCTTATGTTCGTTACATTCAAAATTGGTCTCCTAATGGTAAATCTACCATTTCCCATCATTATTCCAAATTGCATATATTTAAATACAATAATCACATACAATTCATATGTGATGGTATCTTCCCAGTCATTTTTGAGGCAATCACTGGTATCCCTATGCCCAGGCTTCATCCTCTAATCAAAAGATAAGTAGAGACCACGGGGGATGTGTGGTTCTATCCAGATTGCACTATAATGAGGATAGAGGGAATCATGGTCCAGCCTATATATGTTCCTAGTAAGCTTGTAGAGAAATAAATTGCATATCAAATCATCCAAGGAATGGATTGGTACTATAAGATGAATAAGAAATCTCATGTTCATCCCTTTCCATTGGACATTGGTAGAATTTTAATCAAGGATTAGAAATAACTAAAGATCATGGTGGTGTATAAGAACTCTTTTGATTTCCAACTAGATGATCTTAAGATGTGGGACCCTAAAGATAGAGTGGATAACCATATTTAGGATAAGAAGGTCCCAAAGGTTGAGTACAAACATCAACCATGTGTGGGAGCTGGTATTTACACAAAGGCAAGTAAATTTGAAGAAGTCTTATCTAGGGTTAAAAATTACAACATCAAATTAGAACATAGGTTGGTCAGGGCTAATAATCACTCAAGAGAGATATGGTAGTTATATACTTTATAGTATCACTTGTTGCCAAGACCATCTGGTACTGCACATCAAGAACCACCTATTGAGGGGCAATCTTCTGAGCCTCAATAGAGATAATTGAAAAAATCACCCTAGGTTGGGTAACCTAAAGATTTAAAAGGAAAAGGTAAGGATGTGATTTAAGGGTCTAGCATTGAGCATAGACCTAGTGAAGGTCCCCAAATTTAGGCATCCCCACCAATGCCTTTTTCCCCAATAGAGGTTATTAGCATGATTTATTTGGAAATTGGAAAAAAAGTGAAAAGTTTCCTTATTAATATCATAGCTTCTTATGGTTTAGATAAGGAAGAAGACCCATTTAAGGAAGCAAGAAAGGAATTGGTTCCTTTGGGTAGTGGAAAGAGACAGGTAAAATTAGCCTTAGTTCCTCTGGCTCCAAGAAAGAGGCCTAGGTTAACCTTCACTCACCCTACTAGTGAAATAAATATCTTCAATGATGAGAATCTTATTTATGGACCAACTATTCTTGATTGATTTGTTTATGGGAAGTTGTAGAAAATCCCATCTATTTCTCCTTCATTGGCTTTGACTTGAGTGGACATAGGTGTTCAGGATAATGTCAAGCCTTGGATTCAGGATATGTTGAATAAACAAAAAAAGAGAAGTATCTAGATTCTTCATAATAAGGAAATCCAATGGGTTTATACCCCAGGAGCCTCTAGGAGTTCAAATGTAGAGATTCCTAAACAACCATAAGTGAAAGAATTTGACCCTCTGGTCTAATATAATTTAGATGCATCAACTCTTGAGAGATTAGAGACCAAAAAAATTATTGTTGGTACCAAGGAGTTCACCCTTCAGAAAGTGGAACCATTTGTAGACTTAACTCCTATTCTAGGGTAGGTAGCAGGGGAGCGTCCTATTTTTCAAGAAGATGTAGCTAATATGATAATAGCCTAGTCAACAATGACCTTGGCTAGAGTTCAAGGAATGAAGTAGAAGATTTTCACCTTGGAGAAATAAAAATAATATTTAGAAGCTCAAGTACTCCTTTTAATTCCTAAGGGAGCATTGCAAGCATTGAATAAATCCTTGATGGATGAATTCAAGAATTTGAAAAGAATCGTGTCTACATTGAGTGCTTTGTACCATCAAGCTGAGATGACACAAGCCTTAATCACCTAGTGGTAGAATTCTCAAGCTTAAATGGAGGAGCTCATCAAGGTGCATAAGACAAGGTAGGCATTAGATTTCAAGATTATCAAACTTAAACATATGGACATCTTCATGGAAATTTTGATAGATAAACAAGAGGATTTGATCACCTGGAGCAATGATGTTAAGGAATTCATCAAGAGAGACATAGACTTGGTAAACTAGATTGAGAAACTTGAGGGGAATCTATTGATAACCCTTCTCAAACCACTACTATAGGCATGATTGATGATGAAGAATTCAAGCTGAGGGTTGGTACTCACATTCAAAGCATCAAAGATATAAAAGGTAATTTAGCTAAGGACAACCAAAATACCCTTGATACCATTATTTTTTCAAGGAAGCAAATTTCAAAATCACAATGTATCAAGGAATTTATATCTTGGGTAGATAGTGAATTTGACAAGTTAGCAGATAAAGAAGAGGATTGTCTAATGAAGCTTGCAATAGATTTTGAGTTGATCAAGGAACAATACACCAAGGTGAAAGACTTCCTCAGATAGGGCTAATTGAAGGGCCCACCAATGAAATTCTTAAGAGAATATTATTTTTGTAAAGTATATGCTAGTTTTTTAGCATATAATCTTTCTTGTCAAGTTGACATGTGGCCTTCCACATTGTATCTTCATATTAAGGATAGTTGTCCTTATTTGCATGTTGATATTTTGAGAGTTAACTAGTTAACCACATATGTTTATTATAAATAGGTAGATGGTTATCATTTATAAAGGATAGTTTTTGAGTAATTGATAATAGGAGCTTTTAATACAATTAAGGAATTCTAAAAAGATTATCTAGATAGTTTTGTTGAATGTCTATGTTATCTGTCAATTATGGAAATTCATGTTAAATTTGAATGATTATTATTATTTTAAGTCACATTATTTGTCATATGGTAGTTAATTTTTGTTGAATGCTAGATTAACTACAAATATTTCAAGTATGGTTCATTTTATTTGCTCTACATTTAGATGTACTTATGTTATTCAGATAATAATAGCAAACTTTTATATTAAACTTGGTTCTTACTTATGATTCATAATTTTCCTCTGAATCTTGCTTGATTTGTGATGTAATTTGAGTTTATGTTATTTTATAACATAAATTGGTTTAATGTGTACTAAACATAATTTGAATTTTGTCATAATATTTGATATGAAAACATGCAATCACATCTCTTCCTTCCTTACCCTTCCTTTTTCTTATTTTTTATCAAGTTTCACTCTAGCTTAAAGATCATTGTTAATAATCATTTAGTTTAACTTTAAAGTCCTTGAAATTAGTAAGTATTCAAATTATTTAGACCCTGGTGGCTCCCAACCACTAAATCAAATAAATATTGTGGAAAGTTTTCATACTTTGCTTCTATTTCACCACAGACAATCACTGAATAGTCATAAACTACAACTCATGCCATGGATTCTTAGAATCCTAAAATGAGAAGTGTTCTTCAACACTAAGATCACATATGATATAGTTTGAAACATCAATAGAAGAAGCTCCATTAGCACTAGAAGGAGGGCCTATTTGAAGAATACTTAGTATTTTTCACATGTATTTGGTCAAATATATCTACATTGTTCATAATTATGTTTCTTTTAGCATAAAGTTTCTAAAGATTGGTGACCTTTATGGAAATACAGATTTTTTTTCTAAGAATTTATTAGTATTTGAAGTTAGGATGACTTATTTTATTCAAAATTAATAGTTATTTAATAATAAGAGGTTTATTTTAGTTGTAAGTTGTAAAGATTGGTCATCTTTGCATAATTTAGTACATCTTTGAACTTGTTTAGTTAAAGATTGTTGTCCTTTGTCCTCTTATGAACAGATTTTTGAAAATTAAGCTTAGTTTGCATATTATTTGTCATTCTTTGGAAATTAATGTGTTACACTATGTTTTAAAATAGGATCCTTAATCTTCAAGGTGGAATTACCAAGGATTAGGACCAAATCACATTCTAAGACTAGAGAACCCTTACTCAAACTTGAAATTCATAGAAGGACTAGAAAAGATAGAGGAAGACGTAGGTATTATAAATATTTACCATCATCACCTTTGTAATAGATTTCTATTCTTTGATCTATATCCAAGCATGGTGTGGCTTGGAAGTTTCCCTATCAATAAACCAAGTGTGGTTCATGATTTACCATGTAATCTTGAAAAATATTTGCCAATATTTAGTCTAACTAGTATTATGGTGTTTGAAGAACATGTTAAATCTTTCAAAGCTATATTAATATTATTAAATGTTATTCATGAAGATGTAGCTTGTAGGTTATTCCCATTTACATTCAAAGATGTTGTATATGAATGTTTCTTTAATCTTCCTGATGATTGTATTATCTCATGAAATAACTTTGACACTATTTTTATTGATCAATATGGAAAGATCATAATCTTTTGTGTCATCTATCATCAATTTATAACTATTAAGAGAGATGCGAGTGAATCTATCAGGTCTTTTAATGTTAGGTTCTAAAAAATGTTTATTCAAACCATGAATCCATATAAACCTAATGAATTTTAGCTTTGGAGGTTTACAAAGATGTTGTTGACCCTATGACTTTTATGTTTTTGAAGAGAACCCTTCCACTTATTATCACATTAGCTCAAGCTATTCTGAAGCAATGGTTATTAGTGACCAAATGTAACCCCAAGGACATGTGGCTTATTCTATACTAAATGTTAATCCTCAAATGCCTGCATTAAACTTTTTCAAAAATAATAACCAAAATACTCCAACATTAAACCAATTTTTTTGCTTTGAATGTGTTGCCTACTAGTTTGGCTGCTCCTAATCAAAATTTAGGTTTTTTAAGCCATCAATTTACCAATGGATTTCATGAAAATGAATAGAAGGCTTTAGTGCCTATCAATGGAATTCACAGTAACCAAGCTCAAATTAGTGACATTCCAAAAAATGAGAATGAGTTTATATTGAAAATGGTACAGAAGCTTAGCACTAATTTTATACAATTATAAAAACAAGTTGGTAATGCTAATGACAATTCTAGAAGGAACTTCACTTTTCAAAAGTTCAATAGGCTTGGGAATAGGTTCCAAAATGACAGTTTCTATAATAACAAATCTAATGAGCCTTCCTCTAGTAGAAATAATATGGATATAAACCTCACTGATATTACCTTAATAGATTACTTTAGGGTGCATGCTACTTCCAAGCATGGTGAGATTTATTGCATTGAGTTTTGTAAATCTTTTGAAGCTTTTCAAGAAGAACTTGACACATTTGAAGTGGTTCCAAAAAAGGATATTGTTACAAATTCTTCTAAATCTAAACCATATGATCAAGAAAATATGGTGGAAACTTTTCAATTCCATTTTCAAGAGGATAATGAGCCTAAAAATATTCCTAAGGAGATTCAAGCATTCCAATAACTTTTTAAGACATATACTTTGAGAAATAGGGAACAAAAACAACCATTGACTACTTATACCCATCCTAAAAATTATGGAACCCCTTCAGACACTATCAAAGAATAATCATGAACCCCCTAGAGGAAGTTCTTCTAAGCTAACTATTGATCCTCCAAACAAAATTGGATACAATATTATGGAGGATATGAAAAGGATTAAAGCCAATATCACTATGCATGAACTAACTCATATTACAGAACAAAGAGACTTACTTTTGGAATATTTGTCCAAGAAAATAGGGAAACCCCCTAAGAATGATAGTGCAAATGTAATTACCCAAGTAATCAAAGTAAAGTCTCCACCTTTTTTACTTACAATCAGGATATTTGGGAAGAATGTTAATAATTGTCTTTTAGATTCAGGAGCCTCAACCAACATTATGCATGTTGATATATGTGAACAACTCAAGTTAACTCCAATCAAGTCTACTAAAGTAGTCACTCAATTGGATAAATTTATATTTAAGGTTATAAGAGAATTATTGAATGTGCATATATAACTGACTATTGAACCTAGGGTTCAGCAATTCATTGATATCCAAATGATAGAAATACCTAGTGTTTATGGATTAATTTTGAGTAGATAATGGACTAAGGCATTAAATGGCTACATGTCTACTAATTTCTCACACTTCTAGCTTCTTTGGAAAGGTGTTCCAAATCAAATAAGAGTGGAAAGGGAACCTTGAATGAAACACATGATAACAGAATGCAATGTTGTTAAAGAAAGGGTAAATTTCCTAGATTCTAATTTAGGAGTTTTCACTTTGGAAATTACGAATGAACTAGTTTCTAAGAGTTCTCCTCAAATTATTGGTTTGTGGAAGTTATACATTGATGGTGCCAAGTGTAAATCAGGATCAAGAGTTAGTATTGTATTGATTGATCCTTTGAAAAATTAATACCATGTATCTTATAAATTACAATTTCCTTACACCAATAATTTAGCTAAGTATGAGGCTCTCATACTTGGATTATAGTTTGCCATTAAATTCAAAGTTAAGGAGCTCCTTATCTATGGATAATATGAACTTGTGGTTAACCAAGTGAGGATTAAATACCAATACAAATTGTCTTACTTGAAAATATATAAGTTTAGGGTGTGGGAGTTGATTGAATCTTTCAATGCCTTCAACATTTTTGCTTTTCTAAGAGAAGAAAACTAAGTTGTTGATGAGCTTGCCTCTGTTGTAGCTAACCTCATGCCTAATCATGATTCTCAAAGCATTAGTATTGATCTAGTACCATGTCCTTTAGTTCCTAAAAATGTAAATCATTTCCAATTTTTCAATGATGATCAATAAATCATAGATTTCTTAACTAATTCTGGAGATTTTGAAGATCACATTATTGATGAAATTGATGAAACTTAATGATAAAATCATCCAATTAAGTCACAATAAGATACCTAAATGGATGATTTCATTGGAAAGATTATTTGATCTTGACAAGATTTCTAAGGCAACTAAATAACCAAAGGTATATGGTAGATATTATCATGTGATGAACCTTGGTCCACATGATCAGCCCCAAATGGTGAATATAGGGAAGGCTTACACTGAAATGGAAAATAGAAAATATGGAGAGTTGCTTAAAAAATACAAGGATGTAATTACTTGGTCTTATGAAGACATGAAAATATTTGATCCAAGGGTCATTACTCATATTATACCTCTTCAAGAAGGTTGTAAACCTTTTAGACAAAAGCAAAGGCCAGTTAAACCTATTTTAAAACCCATGATTTTTAAAGAAGTCAAGAATATTTTAGATGAAAGGATAGTGTTTCCTATTAGACATTCCACTTAGGTGGCAAACCTAGTCCTAGTCAGAAAAAGAATGGAGAAATAAGAGCATGCATATATTTTAGGAATCTAAATAAAACATCTGAAAAGGATAATTATCCTTTATCTCCTCTAGACTAGGTTATCCAAACTATTTTAGGGTCTTCCATGATGTCCTTTTTTTATGGATTTTCTTGATATAGCTAGGTGCTTATTGCTCTAGAAGATAGGATGAAAACAACTTTTACTACTAAATGGGGAACATATGCTTACAAGAGAATGCCTTTTCGATTAATTAATGTAGGGGAAACTTTTCAAATGGCCATAGATCATGATTTATAAGGTTTATTGGGAAAGTGTATCATCATATATATGGATGATCTTATAATATTTTCTATAAATAGAGATGAACATTTCATACATTTAAGATGAGTATTTGATAGATGTGTAAAGTATGGTGTATCTTTTAATCCCAAGAAAAGTATATTTTATGTCACCAAATGAAAATTATTGGAACATGTCATTACCAAAGATGGGATTTCTATAGATCCTAATAGAGTAGAGGCCATCTCTAAAATTGAGTTTCCCAACAACTAAAAATAACTTAAGTCATTCTTTGGCAAGATTAATTTTGTGAGGAAATTTATTTCAAGAATCCCTAAGATTGTTAAACCTTTGAATGATATGATTAAGAAATATTATATAATTTCTTAGAATGAATAATCTAAGAAGGCTTCACTAAAATTAAGAAGGCAATTATTGAAGCTCTAGTTCTCATAAGTCCTGATTTCTCAAAAGATTTATATCTATATTTGATTGCTTTTGAGCATACTATGGTTGTAGTGTTAACTCAAAAGGTTATTGGGAATGATCATCCCATTGATTTTATGAGAAAAAAAATAAAAAATATAGAATTAAATTATTATATGATTGATAAACAAGCTTATGCATTGGTAAAGGCAATAAAAAAATTTAGACATTACCTCCTTAAAAATAAGATACATGCCATATTACCTGATCTAGATACAAGACTTATGTTGAGTCAGAATGAGCTCAGAGAAAGAATAGGTAAGTGGATGGAAATTATACAAGAATATGATATAGAGATGAAAATATCCAAATTATTGAAATGTTAAGGTTTAGTTTAGATGACCGCTAGTATTGATCCAAAATGTCATGTCATGAAAATAGATCAACAAAACATCCAACCCAATGAGTGGTATGACTCTATTATCCATTTATTTTTCAATGGTGTTTATCCCCAAAGATTTATAAGAGAAAAAAAATAGAGCCTTGAGGCTCATATTAGATCATTACCTCATCAAAAATGGAATCTTGTATAGGAAGAACTTTTAGTGAATTTATTTGAGATGTGTGTCCAAAGAAGAAGCAGCTTGGATTATGACTACCTTCCATGAGAAGCTAAGAAGTGGACACCCTTTAGGAAGAACCATAACTTAAAATATTATAAAGGCTTATTATTTTTGGCCCACCCTCTTCAAAGATGCTTATAATCATGTAAGGGAGTGTCATTCATGCTAGACATTTAGAACAAAGGAGCCAAAGGCAGCCATGCCCTTACAATCTATGATGGTGGATAAACCTTTTGCACAATGGATATTAGACTTTGTAGGAGTAGTAAACCATAATTATTCTAAAGGTCATAAGTATGTCCTAAATACTATAGATTATTGTACTAGGTGGACTAGGGTGGTAACTACTAAGTAATGCAGAACATTAGAGGTTATCAATTTCTTAGAGGAAAATATTTGTACTAGATTTGGAAACCTAGTTTCTTTGGTTTGTGACAATGGATCTACATTCATTTATATTGAAATGATAGAATGGGCTTATGACCAAGGCATTTTAATCAAGTTTTATTCCAATCAATACCCTCAAGGAAATTGTGTTTCTGAGTCCACAAACAAAAATATGATGAAAGCTATGAAAAAATCTACTAAAGATAGATCTAGAATATGGCATAAACTTCTTAAGTTTGCATTATGGATAGATCGAATTAGGATCAAACAAGATCTAAATCCCTCACCATTTTTTTTGGTATATGGTCAAGAACCCATCTTTCCCATAACCTTGAAGTTGCCTATGTTTACATTCATTCAAGAATACTTGGAAGATAGTCAGGAACTTGTTAATTATTGACTGTTAGACATTACTAGAATGGAAGATTCTAGATAAAAGGCATTTATATATTTCAATAGGAACGAATCAATCATGAAAATATGGTTTGATAAAATATCTAAAGTAAAGGTGTTTAGATAGGGAGATCTAGTCCTTTTTTGGGACAAAGCATCAGAACCTAAAGGCAAATATGGTAAATTCACCCCTTTATGGATTGGCCCACATCAAATTGTAGAAATCTTGGGCAACAATACTTTCAAGTTAAAATATCCTCAAGGAATAGAGTTCATACCACCTACTAATGGAGAATATCTCAAAAATTACTTTGTTGATTTCCCACTGAGGGTCTTCATGGAATAAATGTGTAAATTTGTTAAAGTTAGAGTAGGTAGGCTAGTTAGTTTCTTTTATTGCCATGTTATTTTTCTTTTTTTCTTTTTCTTTTTGGGTTTGTATATATTTGTTTATTTATGTTTTCTTTTATTTTCTTTCTTAGTTGTATTCCTTGATTGTGTTATAATCTTGTGGTATTATTGTTGATTTGTAAATTTCTCAAGAGAGTGTGGGTGAATTTTACAAAAGGTAAACATCAGGTCACAATAAAGTATCATGAAGAAAACAATGGCACTGGTATAGATTGGTATACAAAATCAATGTCTTACAAGGATTTAAATCTTATTCTAAACTAAAACTTGGTTTTAAGAAGATTCATAAGTATATGATGTGGATTTAGTTTTATAACTCATATTCACGCTTACACTTAAAATATATCCTTATCATGAACTCAAGTTTCAATTAAAGGAAATTATCCTAAGGCCAAAACATTTGATCAAATCCATAAACCTGGCTAATATGTTTCTCAATGTTTGTTGGAAGAAAAAAATGATGATACAAAAAAAATCTTATTGTAAAATCAAAATCTTTTAGAGCAAAGGTGATTTAGATAATCTCCACCAAGGCTATAAACACCTGGATAGCAATGGAGAAAGACCTTGAGTGAAACCAAAGGTATCTCTGTCAGGGATATAGAAGCCTAGCTAGAAATAGAGCAATACCCAAGCCTCCCTTGAACTAAGAGTTGTTATTCTCAAAGAATATCTAAAATGTTCAAAATCAAATGCAATGGACCAAAAGGACATGAACCCAGATGTTTTTTAAATTTCATGACAAATAGTAAGTGGAACAAAAGCACACACCGCATGTTTATGTTCTGATATATAAGTTTAGATTTTATACAAAAGGAGCTTATTTCAATTTAAGGTTGATTCAAGAAAGAGAATATGTCTAAATGGGATATAAATTTCATGTACAAGTTTAAAATAGAATCTTGTGTTATAACATATTGCTATGTTTCCCCTGTGAGTCACCATTTTTTGATACCAACACCCCCCCTATCTTTCTTTTTTAAAAAGAGGACCCCTATATTTATTTCTAAAAAGTCTATATTTTGAATTAAATGTGAAGAGTTGTCTTATCTTTTATTTTAAAGGCAAATCAATTTTAAAAGGGGAAAATGTGCTTTGATGTATTTGATCATGTTTACATCTCATAGTTCAAAATTGTTAATAATTGTTTTTAAGGTGATTAGTTATAGGTTCCATGGAAGAAGCTAGGGTTCCTAAGGAAAAAACCTTAAAGGGGAGTTGAATTTGAATATTCATGGAAAATACTAGCAGGAAGTTTTTATTTCCTTTTGACTAAATTATCCTAAGTCTAACTTTATATTAAGCTTCAAATATGTTTTTCCTTTAAAACATGACCGAATATTAATATAAAACCTTAGGCTAAACTTTATACATGATTGGGTATTTATTTAAAGCTTATTCTTTTTTATAGATCTAATGGTAATTACTTGTGTGTTGATTTTGATCTGATGGTGCGACAAGCCTGTAGTATTTTAAAAAGCACATATAGTTATTGATTTGTACCTAGTAAATATCTAATGGTGATCATTTTCTTAGAGGTTTTGATCTAATGGTGTGAATTAAATCTGACACCCAAAAGGATGTTAACATTTTTTAACCACTTGAGACTTGATTTAATGGCTCAAATTGCCTCAAAAGTTCTAATCTAATGGTGTGCATCGACCTAGAAGCCTCAACATCTCTTGAAGGCTTTACATGTAGCACTCATTCATTGGACCAAAAAAAATTATTGTCTTAAAATTGATAGGTTTGCTCCCATCATTTGACATCTATGAGAATGTATTTGATGGGACCGAACCCATCAAATTGAACATGAGACAAAAAAATTCTATTGTCTTAAATTTGATAGGCTTTCCCCCATCATTTGACATCTATGAGGACGTATTTGACGTGACCAAACCCATAAAATTTAACCTAGATAATCCCTTGAAGCCTTGAGAACTCCTAAGGGATTTTCACATGGCATTCATTTATTGGATCAATAAATTCCACTATCTTAAATTTGATAGGTTTTCTCCCATCATTTGACATCTACAAAGATGTATTTGATGTGACTAAACCCATCAAATTTAACTGAGACAATCCCCAAAACCTTGGGAACCCCACTAACTTAAATTTGATAGGTTTTCTCCCATCATTTGACATCTATGAGGATGTATTTGACGTGATAAAATCCATCAAATTTAACTTAGACAATTTTTAAATCTTAATCAAAGGGGGAATTTCTAAAAAACCTTTTAATAAATTCTTAGCTTTTTATGAAGATAAGCTTAGTATATAAAGATATTAGCCTAAGTCATTTTGTGTTTTTAAACATAAAAATCTAAACCTAAGATTTATATGATCATGTAACCGATTAAAAGGTAAGCATAGTGCAAGATCAAATGGTGATCACTTACTAGATTTTATCCAATGTTGCATTGATCCTGAAGCCTTTTTAAAAAAAGCATGTGGTTAATGATCTAGCCCTAGCTAAAATCTAATGGTGATCTTTTGCTCACTGTATTTGATCCAATAGTGTAATGAAGTTGAGTAATTTTCAAAGGTCTCATGATCTTTACATATGGCACAATAAATAATCTCAAAGATCAAGAACTAATGAAATGTAAGGACCTAGATTTAGATTTCCAAAGCAAAATAAAGGGCACTTTTGAAAACTAACGGTCACTCTTCAAATGGAATTTATGAAATTTACTATGAAAGGAATGGAACCCTACCACATAAGCTCCATGTTAGTATGGAAGATCCAAATGAAAGATATATCATGATTGAAAACATAGCTTACATGATAGTAAGGTTCTATCATATCTAAGGCATGTATGAGATCAAAGTTGGATGTTTTGGTCATTAAAACCAAAAACCCTAAACCCTCTATAAAGAAGGTCAGAATCAGTTCAATTGATTATGTGACACTTGA